>CM024206.1:583599-902172 GCA_013435755.1 Amphilophus citrinellus | reverse complement strand
GTCAGAGCTATGGCGAGATCCTGAACTTATTCTGCCGTATTGCTTGATTGGCGTAGGAGTTGTGCTGTTGGCGCCGCTCCTGGGAAATCTGATCAAGTCAGGAGTCGGGGGACTCTGCAGAAGGGGGCGGAGAGAAGTAGCTACGCCCAGAGACCGGGAGGAGTTGGAGTCCTCCTACGCGAGAAGGATCACCTCGCAAGTAAAAAAGGTTCTTATTGTTGATTTGAACCTACAATGGAACCTGCCTGCGTGACAAAGGAAACTACAACTAGCATCGAAACCTTCAGGATGACTACAGAAATGGGAAATTGGACTAGAACAACCATAGAACCTCCCTGGAAACCCAAGAAGTTTAAAGGGGAAGTGACAGAATTCGCCACCTTGGAAGTCATATGGTTCGTCTACTGTTGCACCGGACTATGGACTAGGAGTCAAGGATTCAGGGTCCTCTGCCTGGTAGAAGGGATAGTAAGAGTGCTGATAGTGAACGTGTGGAGAGGTGAGGTCGCATACACCACGTCCTGGTTTGTCGCCTTCCTTCTGGGAAGGATCAAGATCGACACAACAAAGAGGGGAGTTATGAGAATGATTATCCTAATTACCTGGCTGGTACTGGACTTGGCCTCATTATGGTATGACATAGCCTACTGGGCTAGGTTGGTACTAGAAGGACTGGTAGTCGTGGGCTTACTGAGCTACATGTACTCACAAGTCAGCCAATTGAAAGGCAACCATGCTTCAAAGTGGGCGCTTAAATTGCTTCGTCTATGTCTGTGGGGATTCGGCTGGGGAATTCTGAGTGTCATGAGTATACTGGAAGTTACCACCAACCTACCCCCGATCGTCTGGTTCATGTTGTATGGACACCTGTTCCCACAACCGGCTCGGAAGGAGCCAACCAGCGGTTCACCTCGGGGGGAGAGAGCCAGGCCAGCTGATTCCCGACGATGGACAAGGGGAGTAGAACACATGTATGAGGAAGTCCCACTCTGATGGTGTCCTGAAGGGCGTTAACCTTGTTACGAAGGCAGCCCAACGCATTCTGCAAGCTACAGCTGTAAAATAATCACCCAATCAAAATTTATATTACCATGTATGGATAAGAAAGCAAGCAGGAAACGCAGGAAACCGCCCATAGGGGGCGGGGCTAATGGACATAACCAGCGGAGCGCAAAGAGGAAGTGATCAGTTCGAAATCGGGGAGCACAGAAGCAGCACAGCAACGAGATGTCGAGTACCACCAGCAACGCAAGTACCATGTCTACTGCAGCCACAGCCACCACTATGTTCATAGGAGTAAGTACCAATTCAACTTATCTCCAGAATTGCACTGAAACCCAAGAGCCAGAGATCAAGTTTAATAGAATTGATTTCTGGGTTTTCGAGTGTATATGGTCGACGTTCTGCTGCAGCGGTGATTGGTCTACGAAGCAACCCTTGAGGATTATAGCCCTGGTTATCGGCTTCTTCAAAGTGTTAACGGAAATCTTCATGCTGGAAAGGATGAGGATCACCCTGTCCTGGTTTGTCATCTACCTGCTGGGACGCACCGACATTGAGACCAACAAGAGGGGAGTGATCAAAACAGTGGCATTGCTGATCTGGTTGCTGCTCGACATCGCAGTGGACGTCATTGGAGACAAATGGAATATTGGATACCTGTTTGAAGGAACATCGTTGGCCGTCTTCCTGGCGTATCTACTGACCTGGACGTTGGTCAGATATGGGAGGCCAGGATGGTGTCAGCTTGACCGGGTCATCACTGGAACCATATGGGCCCTGGGCTGGATAGTCCTGACGTCTGCCTGCTGTGCTGGGGCTGAGGCATCGGTCTCCATGGCAGGATGGTTCATGCTGTACCCCATCTTTTACCCCCGAGTCCAAGCCAGAATGGCCGGAAGAACCCCTCCTCCAGAAAGAAGGAGCGGCTGGCTTGATCTGATCAGCAGCAGGGTTCAAGGAGGAGGAACCCTGGCCTAACCTATGGAAGATTGATCAACGCTCCGCTTGCCAGAAAATGAGAAAAAGAGTTCAAAGATGATTAATCATTGTTAATTGATTTTGTTGTTTGATTATAGGAGGACGCAGGATGCAGCGGGTGCGGGGCTACGCTGACCGAGGCTGGCTGTTTGTGGAACTTGGGAATAAGAATGCAATGTTCCAGGTGCTACATGGAGGATCCTCACCCGCATGCAGTCCATGGCGTCCTCCAAGGAACTATGACCACACAAGTGCCAGTAGAGACGACAATGGAGCTTGAAGAACAAGCAAGGATCATCTGGAGCTCATTCTGGAACAGAGGAACAACCTGGATACCACGCGTTGTCGTGGGAGGATTCTACATACCAACCTACACCCGAATCTGGGAGTTCGGCGACCGATCCCGCATTCGCACCACCCATTCCTTAGATGGGCGAATCCTGATAGCTGGAGCTCGGCAGCGGCCTACACCGTACCAAGCAGAGCCTCGCACGCCCCTGTCACCAGAGTTACGGTCTTCAGAGGGAGCTGGAAAGGAACATCGGGACGTAGAGACGCAAACCGATTTCGATGACGCCGGCATGGAAGATGGAGACGGGGGTAATGAGGCACGTCTGGAAGAGATGGCTGTGGCTGTAGAGCAACAGCTGAGAGAGCCCTCTCCCACATTGGAGCCCTTGGGCGTTCCAGAAGAGGAAGCACCGACATTGGCGGCAATGCTGGAGCAGCTCAACGCGGCAGAGTGGCCTCAAGGGGCGGCTCTAGAGCAGCAACTGGAAGATCAGCCCGAGAACATGGAAACGGTCAGAGAGGAATATGTTCCTGATGTGTTGGAAATAATTTCGAATGATTCTTGGGATGGTGATCTGTAAAACCATCGAAGGGTATCCTGCGATCTCAAGAAGGGGGTGTCGAATGAACTGGGTTGAGGTTGAGATCTTGGTTAGTCGATGGCCTATGCTTGGTACTATGTGGACATTCATAATTCCAATGTATAAGATTGTTAGAAGTTGATTTATGAAAAGTAACAAATAATCTGTATGATTTTTACTTAAAATTGATGAGAGTGTGTGGAACACAGAAATGATTCAAGTATAGCCTGAAGGAAGTTGTGCAATCTTGGAAAACATTGAGCAGGGTAAATGAGGAACTGAAACCTGTTGCCTAGGAATCAGAAGGAGCAGAAAGGAAATAACAAGTTATGAATAGCCTCAACTGGAAAGTACCAGATAAGCCATGTATTGCGAGAAATGAGGTATTGACTAAGGCCTAATACCATAATTGGTAATAAGAGCAGTGGGGTGATAATTTGTCATGATGATGTTGATAAAACTAGGCTGTGTCTTAGACAACATATATAAGGAGGTGCACGACAACATCGTGAGAGATTCTGCGGAGCCCTCCTCAGCACCTAGACAGGTCTGCACTTTGGACCAAGCCAACCCAGATGTGGACAACCAATTGACTTCAAACTGTCTTTGTGAGAATTCTCCCTGCATTGTCAGATGAAGATTGGAAGTGCCTAAGCTGTTGGATTTCTAAAATGAAGACTGATGAACAGTAAGGATTACGGGAAAAGGACAGTCGATCAGAAAAGGATAACTTCTCTCTTTTGGACTTCCCCTTTTTCCCCAACTTCACTGCGGCAGCTAAGGACTGGACTTTAGGTGTGGTCGCTTTGGCCGAGTGACTCACTTGAATGCAGTCTCTTCAAAAAGGATTTATGGACAGAATTGGATATTTCAAGCCCCTTCTTCATCAACCCAGCTCATAAGTATTTACTCTGTATAAGAAATGATTGATTTGTAGTGATTTTAAGATCGGATAATTGGGAGTGATTACTGCATGTTAGGTATTAATTAAGGATTGATTCAGAGCTAAATGCAACCTGCTTGAGCTAAAAACCTGCAAATAAAATTTGACTCTAAAAAGTCTGTGAAGTTCGTTGAGAATTTATTCCCTCTTTGACGGTATACTTAAAGTCTAAGAACAGTGAAATTTAGGCAAGTCAAGCTATAAGATCTGGTTCTGTTTTGGACACACTAGTCTCCAGTAATCCACTTCAACTTAACTATGTCCCTTGGGCTTATTTATTCCTAGCCGATAAACGGATCTGGCCGATTCCAAGTGCACTGATCAAGGGGGCTGGCTGCTAAAAGTATCTGGGCTGTATTCTGGGGTCGGCTGTGTGAGCCTTCCTGTCCGATTGCATCAGAATACAGAGGTAGCGGGACAGATGATAGGATTATAAGCAGTTAGAAGCCAGACGAGCAGCCCCACCACAGCTTAAGTAGTATCGCTGAACTCGGATGTGGGTAATACCTTGCCGGTCCAAGTGATCAGGACCCTAAGAAACGGAGAAGCTGTCACAGAGGTAATTACCTGTGGGATCTAACACGTGGCCCCACGTTGGGCGCCACGTGTTAGATCCCACAGGTAATTACCTCTGTGACAGCTTCTCCGTTTCTTAGGGTCCTGATCACTTGGACCGGCAAGGTATTACCCACATCCGAGTTCAGCGATACTACTTAAGCTGTGGTGGGGCTGCTCGTCTGGCTTCTAACTGCTTATAATCCTATCATCTGTCCCGCTACCTCTGTATTCTGATGCAATCGGACAGGAAGGCTCACACAGCCGACCCCAGAATACAGCCCAGATACTTTTAGCAGCCAGCCCCCTTGATCAGTGCACTTGGAATCGGCCAGATCCGTTTATCGGCTAGGAATAAATAAGCCCAAGGGACATAGTTAAGTTGAAGTGGATTACTGGAGACTAGTGTGTCCAAAACAGAACCAGATCTTATAGCTTGACTTGCCTAAATTTCACTGTTCTTAGACTTTAAGTATACCGTCAAAGAGGGAATAAATTCTCAACGAACTTCACAGACTTTTTAGAGTCAAATTTTATTTGCAGGTTTTTAGCTCAAGCAGGTTGCATTTAGCTCTGAATCAATCCTTAATTAATACCTAACATGCAGTAATCACTCCCAATTATCCGATCTTAAAATCACTACAAATCAATCATTTCTTATACAGAGTAAATACTTATGAGCTGGGTTGATGAAGAAGGGGCTTGAAATATCCAATTCTGTCCATAAATCCTTTTTGAAGAGACTGCATTCAAGTGAGTCACTCGGCCAAAGCGACCACACCTAAAGTCCAGTCCTTAGCTGCCGCAGTGAAGTTGGGGAAAAAGGGGAAGTCCAAAAGAGAGAAGTTATCCTTTTCTGATCGACTGTCCTTTTCCCGTAATCCTTATTGTTCATCAGTCTTCATTTTAGAAATCCAACAGCTTAGGCACTTCCAATCTTCATCTGACAATGCAGGGAGAATTCTCACAAAGACAGTTTGAAGTCAATTGGTTGTCCACATCTGGGTTGGCTTGGTCCAAAGTGCAGACCTGTCTAGGTGCTGAGGAGGGCTCCGCAGAATCTCTCACGATGTTGTCGTGCACCTCCTTATATATGTTGTCTAAGACACAGCCTAGTTTTATCAACATCATCATGACAAATTATCACCCCACTGCTCTTATTACCAATTATGGTATTAGGCCTTAGTCAATACCTCATTTCTCGCAATACATGCCTTGTCTGGTACTTTCCAGTTGAGGCTATTCATAACTTATTTCCTTTCTGCTCCTTCTGATTCCTAGGCAACAGGTTTCAGTTCCTCATTTACCCTGCTCAATGTTTTCCAAGATTGCACAACTTCCTTCAGGCTATACTTGAATCATTTCTGTGTTCCACACACTCTCATCAATTTTAAGTAAAAATCATACAGATTATTTGTTACTTTTCATAAATCAACTTCTAACAATCTTATACATTGGAATTATGAATGTCCACATAGTACCAAGCATAGGCCATCGACTAACCAAGATCTCAACCTCAACCCAGTTCATTCGACAATACAGACATCCACATATCTATGCACATGCACATACAGGAGGCCACACATCCCGATGGCAACTGCGCACACACCCCAGAGGAGGAAGGAGAGAGACCTCAGATGGACACCCACCCCCCCACAGTCAAACGGCAAGAGTCCAGAGAGCCAGAGGCAATGAGCATCCGGCCCCCCCGCAGGCTGGCACCCCCCGCACGAGCCAAGAATGCGGCCCCAAGGCCCCAGGTGCCTGAGAACTGCCCGACACCCACACACGTCATATACTCATACTCACAGATATGACCTTCACACATTCATGCGCACACACACAGAACATACATGGACACCAAGTGTGGGCAAGCGGGTACCAGCACAGAGCCAGCGGCACCTCAGGGAAGCAGCCAACCTGGCCCCAAACCACTAGCCAAACCACCCCAGGCAGGGTGCATGAAACTGGGGTGTGGAAGACCCGCCCTCCCCCTCCTCCCACTCTACGTGTTTAGAGTGAAGTGTTGGGTGTATGTGAGTGTATGTAGTGGGAAGAGTATGTATAGGTGTGTGAAAGCTACAGTGCTATTAAAATTGGAGGGACAGATGTAATGAGCACTGAGCAACAGCGCCCATCCACACCACCCCCCAAGGTCCTCAATGTCTAAGATGTAAATAAAATTGAGGAGCAGGCAGCAGTGAACAGAGAAGTGGGGCCACCGCAGCAGCTCCACACACTAACCACTGTGTGACACACCTGCCCCCCAAGGCCCTCTGTGTACCATGACGTGTTGTGAGCTATATGATGTACTTAAAAAGGTGGAGTGGGACATCACGCAACATAGCGAGCAGAGCCAAAGTGGCCATACTCACTGCAGCACGAACCCCCCCTCACCCAAGACCCTACGTGTGTGATGTAATGTTTGACTGAGTGGGAGGAGGGGAAGGGCCAGGATATGTATGACCGAGAGGTCGAGAACTACCCCAGGAAGAAGAGAGCCAGCAAACTACTGGCTCACTAAACACCCCAGTTCCCTACACCCAACCACAGTGCAGGGAAGACAGGGCCAGGGCCTGAAGTGGCCACACCTCCAGGGCACCACTGTGCCCAAGGCCAGCACCCACAGTCCACACCACAGACACAAACACGCACACCCCCACACACATACAAAAGACAACAAATATCACACACATATATACACACACACACATACACACCCACCCACACACATACAAATATCTCACTCACACACACACACACACATACATACACACAACTACAACAAACATCACACCCTGAGTCTGGGACCAACCGGCCCCTTGTGAGAAACTACTGCTCCCTCACCTGAGTGCCCCATCCCCCCCACAGGATGCGCGGGCACCCCAGAATCCCGGAATGACCGCCAGACATCTCGATGCGGGCCAACCCACCCCACTCGGCGGTGCGCCCAAGGGGGCACAGACCCCCCCAATGCAGGGAGGGGCCCAACCCGGAAATGGGTGAACCCAGGCACCAGGGCCCCAGACCTCACACCCCGACCCAAGCGGATGAAGCCAGCCATCCAGCCCGGGGTCAGCACCCTCCACCACGGGCACCTCAGCCCCCACACCCCAAGACCGTAAGAGCACCCATCCATGCCCCCACCACCTCCAACAACCAGGGCCCGCACACAGAAACCACAAAACGGCAGTCACCATCCCCAGTCCAAGAGCCATCAGACGCCCAAATCCCCCGGCCCACCCCCAGCCACCTACCGGGCACACCGTGAGATGAAACTACATCCGATCACCCCCACTAAGTGATGGAGCTGATCAGTGGAGACCAGAGAGATTCAAATTTGTCCAACTGGTTTTTAGAGGTGGCAGACATTCTTTCCAGACTAATGTGCTCTAAAAGTAAATTCCTATAGTGAGTAATGCATAAATCATTTTTGGATTTCCAATTCATGAGGATAGTTTTCTTAGCGATGCATAAGGCAGTAAGAACTATGTGTGATATATTTGCTTCCATGTTTAATTCACCCACATCACCTAAAACGCACAGTTTTGGTGATGCTGGGATATCGCAATTAAAACATGCAGATAAGTCTTCACATATCCTCTGCCAGAACCTCTGAACAGGTCTACAAGACCAAATTGCATGCATATAGTTCTCAGCATGATTGCCTGAACAGTGGGTACATATATTTGTGTCTCTGAGGGCCACTTGGAACATCCTGTTTCCTGTATAATGTGTTCTATGGAGAGTTTTGTTTTGTATGAGTTGTAAATTTGGACTTTTAGTCATTTTGAAAGTGTTTAAACATATCTGAGTCCAGACGTTTTCATCTGGGTTGATGGAAAGATCATTTTGCAGTTGGGAGGGAAATTAAATCATTATTTTTATATAGTGATAAAAGTTTGGAAATTCTAGACCACCACTGCATTTTAGCTTTTGTAATGTCTTCAAACTTATTCTTGAGGTTTTATTTCTCCATTAAAAATTTTGAAATGTTTGAGTCTAGTGACTTAAACCAAACAACAGAAGGTTTATTAGGGATCAGTGAAAACAGATAATTGATTTTAGGCAAAAATCATCATTTTTAATGTGGCAACTCTCCTCATGAGAAATATAGGTAGAGAGTTCCAACGTCATGACATCCCAGTATACTTCAAACCAAGTCACACCCTAAGGCAAAAACTGGTTCATCCCAAGGACAAACCCCCCAAACACAAGATCAACAATGTAGTGTATGCTGTCCAGTGCAGTGAAGAGTGCTCGGACCTCTACATTGGAGAAACCAAACAGCCTCTTCACAAATGAATGACACAACATAGAAGAGCCACCTCGACAGGACAAGATTCAGCAGTACATCTGCATCTGAAGGAGAAAGGGCACTCTTTTGAGGATGCCAATGTTCACATTTTGGACAGGGAAGACAGATGGTTTGAAAGAGGAGTGAAAGAAGCCATCTATGTCCACTGTGAACAACCATCATTGAACAGAGGAGGTGGATTACGTCACCAACTTTCCCCCGCTTACGGTGCTGTCCTGAGCTCCCTTCCCAGACGTCTCAACCCCCATTCACACCTTTGTTCCAGTGACCTCAATAGGCCACATGAAACAATGGAGCGGAGTCCTAAATTGGTTTCAACTGAAACCACTGATTGAAATGATCCACGCCTCCCTTCACACCTGGGCACATGTGTTTACACACATAAACAATAGAGGGTCATAACCACCTCCAGGGGACTACGCCCACAGGGGTTTAAATACCTGGGTCTCTCCACCATTTGGTTGAGAACTGAAGAAGCCTTTCGGATGAGAGGTGAAACGTCTTCAAGAAACAAAAAGAAGTCCAGTCGCCTTTTTTCAAGCTCCAGAGACTACTATGACCTGGATGACTGAGAATCTACACAGACTTATTTAGATATTCTTCAATTTCAGCATCAGATGGATTAATCTGTGATGAGTATAAGGCTTCATAGAAGTCTTTAAAAGATTTATTTGTTGTGGGTCATGAGTAATGTTACCAGTTGCATCTTTAATAGAATAAATAGCTGTTTTTTCTTTATTTAGTTTTAACTGGTTAGCCAAGAATTTTCCAGATTTATTTCCATGCTCAAATTTTCCAGTTTTCTTATCAATTATTCCATTTAATTCCAGTTTTAGTTTCCACAGGTTGTTAATTATATGTTCTTGTGGTGAAGTAGCATAGGCAGTTTCTAAAGATTTAATTTTCTGTTCTAATTCTAACACAAGTGTTTTTTCTTTATTTTTCTTATGCGATACACACCTTCAGGTAACAGCAGAACAGTGGGAAATCACAGAACATCATAACCAAACGGCATCTAACTTTAACAAACAGAATCGCTACAGTATGCTGCCTACTTCTTTTTGAAATAATTAATGAAATCTTGTTCTTTAACCCTCATAATGTCCTCCCAATTTGCATACACCTTTTGTCCTCTGTGGTCCAAAAAGACCCCAGGACATTATGAGGGTTAAGTAATGATGTATTAAATCTCCAGTTCCTGATTGGTGGTGTGACTCTTTTCTGTGTCAGAGAGAGAGACACCGGTGCATGATCACTGATAGTGATAGGATGAATCTGAGTGTCTGTGATATCCATCATCATGGAGCTGCTAACTAAAAGGTAATCTAAGCGGGAATGAGAGTGGTGCACTGGTGAGAAAAAAGCATAATCCCTCAGAATGGGGTGATGTGAACGCCAAGCATCACAAAGACCAAAATCCTTCATGTACTGTTTAAGAATGTCTGCAGACTGACAGTTCCTCTGACTCACTGCTGTACTGAGCCTGTCAATATCTGCATTAAGTACCAGGTTGAAGTCTCCTCCTATTACAAGTGTGGAGTCAGAGTGATCAGAGAGTGAAGTGAAGAAGGTATGAAAGAAGGAGGGGTCATCAACATTTGGTCCATATATACTAGCAATACATAAATCTGTATTCTGAATAGATAAATTAAGTATTATAAATCTACCTTCTGGGTCTGATGTAGTATTTCTAATAGTGAAATTTATCTTATTGTTAATCAATATAGCTACACCTCTTTGTCTGGAGTTGTAGCAGGCTGAGTACGTGTGAGGGAACTGTGGAGAGGAGAGTGTGTGTGCAGATGTTCTGGACACATGTGTCTTCTGTAGAAACACAACGTCAGCCTGTAAATCATTTAACCGATTAATAATTTTCACTCTCTTCTCCCTCGAACCAACTCCGTGTACATTCCATGAGACAAACTTCAGTGTGCTCATGTTTGAATTACCTGGGGAAGTGTTGTGTGTTCACTAAAGATGTGTGTGGTGTGTGTGTGCGCACTCTCGCATGTATCCTGTTTGACCTTGTCTGTGTGCGCGTACATGTCCTGCATGACTGTGTATCCTGTATGACGGTGTGTGTGCTGTATGTCTGTGTGGCAAGAATGCTGGGTGCAAAGAGAGAAAAGGAGTGTAAAGTGAGAAAGAAATGAAATGGTGCAAACACCAAAGAGCCGTTACAAAGTGACAAACAAGGATAAAAAAACTCAACATGATAACAAAACAATGCGTTATGCTGACCGGCATTTATTGTCATATACGGACACGTCTAATGAACCTGAAGAAAAAGGAGTAATGAAGAGTTACGGAAAAAGGCGTTGTTCTGAACACAGATCACCTGATAGATCAGTACAGCCATGGCGTGGTTTTCTGGTCGCGGTACAGCTGTCCGTTCACGTAAAGTTTATCCACCACGAGGACAGCTCAGGAGCCTCCTTTGATGTGTTTTTTCCGGATCGGGAAAAGGACCCTGCGTCGTTCCAGGATCTCCTTGGAAAACTGGTTGTTAATGCTAAAGTCCGTTCCTTTCAGTTCCCGGTTACGGCTCTTCACCAGCTCTTTTTGCTTGAAAAGCTCAAATTTGGCCACGATCAGCCTGGGTCTGTGTCCTCCGGGAATTTTTGAGAGAAAAGGAAGGTTGGAGATTGGCCTATAATTAGCTAAGACAGCTGGGTCAGTGATGGCTTTTTAAGTAGTGGTTTAATTACAGCCACCTTGAAGGCCTGTGGTACACAGCCAACTAATAAATACAGATTGATCATTTTTAAGATAGAAGCATAAATAAATGGAAAGACTTCTTTGAACAGTCTAGTAGGAATGGGATCTAATAAACATGTTGCTGGTTTGGAGGAAGTAACTATTGAAGTTAACTCTGAAAGATCAACTGGAGCCAAAGAGTCTAAACAAATACCAGCAGTGCTGAAAGCAGCCGAACATGAAGATAAGTCTTTGAGATGGTTATGAATAATTTTTTCTCTAATGTCTAAAATTTTATTTGTAAAGAAATCCATAAAGTCACTACTAGTTAAAGTGAAAGGAATACTCGGCTCTACAGAGCTCTGACTCTTTGTCAGCCTGGCTACAGTGCTGAAAAGAAACCTGGGGTTGTTCTTATTTTCTTCAATTAATGATGAATAGTAAGATGTCCTAGCTTTACGGAGGGCTTTTTTATAGAGCAACAAACTCTTTTTCCAGGCTAAGTGAGCATCTTCTAATTTAGTGAGACGCCATTCCCTCTCCAGCTTACAGGTTATCTGCTTTAAGCTGTGCGTTTGTGAATTATAGCACGGAGTCAGGCACTTCTGATTTGAAGCTTTCCTTTTCAGAGGAGCCACAGTATCCAAAGTCGTACGCAGTGAGGATGTAAAACTATTGACGAGATAATCGACCTCACTGGGAGCAGAGTTTAGGTAGCTGCTCTGCACTGTGTTGGCACTGAAGAGCATAATAATGAAGGAATTAGATCCTTAAACTTAGTTACAGCACTTTCAGAAAGACTTCTACTGTAATAAAACTTATTCCCCACAGCTGTGTAATCCATTAAAGTAAATATAAATGTTACTAAGAAATGATCAGACAGGAGGGGGCTTTCAGGGAATGCTGTTAAATCTTCAGTTTCTATGCCATATGTCAGGACAAGATCCAGAGTATGATTAAAGTGGTGGGTGGGCTCCTTTACATTTTGAGAGAAGCCAATTGAATCTAATAATAGATTAAATGCAGTGTTGAGGCTGTCATTTTCAGCATCTACACGGATGTTAAAATCACCCACTATAATGATTTTATCTGAACTGAGCACTAAATCAGATAAAAAGTCTGAGAAATCAGACGTAAGTAAGGAGTAAGGACCAGGTGGACGATAGACAATAACAAATAAAACAGGTTTTTGATTTTCCCAATTAGGGTGGACAAGACTAAGAGTCAGGCTTTCAAAAGAATGAAAACTTTGTCTGGGTCTGTGATTAATTAATAAGCTGGAATTGAAGATTGCTGCTACTCCTCCTCCTCGACCTGTGCTTCGAGCATTCTGACAGTTACTGTGACTCGGGGGTGTTGATTCATTTAAACTAACATATTCATCCTGCTGTAACCAGGTTTCTGCAAGGATAGATGCAGAATAAATCAATATGTTGATCAATTATTAAATCATTTACCAAATATTCCTTAAATAAACAAACTTTAACTTTGTCCTATTCTCATCCAGAGAATATTGTCTATTTAAATAAACATTTTACCAAACCATTGGTGTCTTTTATGGGAGCTGTGAGCTGCACAGGTGAATGGGATTACCTACTGAGAGTGAGGCAGGGAATGGAACAGCAGGAGCACTTGCTTCAGTGTGAGGTGCAGTGCAGCTGGGTGGGCAGTGAAACCATTTTGAATTTCGCCTGGTTTGTCTTGACACTGACAGTTACTGTGACTCGGGGGTGTTGATTCATTTAAACTAACATATTCATCCTGCTTTAACCAGGTTTCTGCAAGGATAGATGCAGAATAAATCAATATGTTGATCAATTATTAAATCATTTACTAACAGGGACTTGGAAGAGAGAGACCTAATGTTTAATAATCCACATTTAATAGTTTTATTCTTTGGTGCAGTTGATGAAGCTGTATTATTTATTGATTTTGAATTTTTATTCAAAATCAATAAATAAATAAATAGTTTTTTTTCTGATTTTAGCTTTGTTTTTTGGTGGTCTGGGAGCAGGCATCGACTCTGTGGGGATGGGGTTTTGGGGGGATGGCAGGAGGAGAGAAGCTGCAGAGAGGCGTGTAAGACTGCAGTTCTGCTTCCTGGTCTCAACCCTGGGTAGTCAGGTTTTAGGGTTAATAAATTTGGCCAGATTTCTAGAAATGAGAGCTGGTCCATCCAAAGTGGGATGGATGCCGTCTCTCCCAACAAGACCAGGTTTATGATCAAGCTTATAGTTAGGGCTGTATCAGGTGACCCTGAAACCTCCCTTAGTTATGCTGCTATAGGCCTAGGCTGCTGGGAGGTTCTCATAATGCACTGTTTCTCTTCATTCACTTCATTTACTTTGTTTATACTCCAATCTGTATTTAATCATTAATTATTATTAATCTCTGGCTCTGTTCCACTGCATGTCTTTTGTCCTGTCTCTCTCCCCTCAGCCCCAACTGGTTGTAGCAGATGACCCCCCCTCCCTGAGCCTGGTTCTGCTGGAGGTTTCTTCCTGTTAAAGGGAGTTTTTCCTTCCCACTGTCACCAAGTGCTGCTGATAGGGGGTTGTTTTGACTGTTGGGTTTTCTCTGTATTATTGTAGGGTCTTTACCCACAATACAAAGCACCTTGAGGGTACTGTTTGCTGTGATTTGGTGCTATATAAATAAAATTGAATTGAATTGAATTGAATTGAATTGAATAGATAGATAGATAGATAGATAGATAGATAGATAGATAGATAGATAGATAGATAGATAGATAGATAGATAGATAGATAGATTTATTGTCATTATGCTATTGATACACACAACGAAATTAGCTTGTGCAACCTCTAAAAGATCAATGCTCACATTCACACACTCACTTCAATCACATCTTACACATAAATAATTAAAAAGCACAAATAATTAAAAACATCAAGGCAAGATATATTGCACATTTCATATTCCTCTGAAGTGCAGTTGTAGGTAAGAAGTGGGAGGGTTGTTTGGTTGTGGCCCCGGGGATAAAACTGTTCCATAGTCTGGAACTGTGGGCAGGGATGGCCCAGAAGCGCCTTCCAGAAGGTAGCAGATTGAAGGGGTGGTTGGCAGGATGAGTCTTGTCATGCAAAATGCCATGTGCATGGCGGAGGCAGCAAGTCTTGAAAATGTCCTCCAGGGGAGGCAGTGGAAGCCCAATAATTCTCTCCGCAGACCTTATGACCTGGATGAGAGATTTTTTGTCTTGCTTGTGCAGTTTACATACCATGCTGCGATGCAGTATGTGATGACACTTTCAATGCAACAGTGATAGAAGGACTTTAGCAGCTCGGGAGGCAGGTTGTTTTTCTTCATTGTTCGTAGAAAGTAGAACCGTTGCTGTGCTTTCTTGACTAGGGCGGTGGTATTCCTCTCCCATTTCAGGTCCGCTGAGAGCCTAACCCCCAGGAACTTAAAACAGGAGACCATCTACACTTCCTCACCGTTGATGATGAGAGGTTGAGGGTTCGCCTTCCGTCATCCGAAGTCCACGATTATTTCTTTGGTTTTCCTGACATTCAGGTGTAGGTGGTTTTCAGTACACCATCCTGTCAGTCTGTCAACCTCGTCCCTATAGGCGCTTTCATTGTTGTTGGTGATTTGTCCTATCACTGTTGTGTCATCTGCAAATTTTATTATTGTATTAAAAGGGTCGGAGGAGGTGCAATCATATGTGTACATGTTATAGAGCAGGGGACTCAGTACACAGCCTTGTGGGGCTCCAGTGCTGAGGGATAAGCCTGAAGATTGATGATGACCCATTTTCACAGTCTGTGGGAGATTAGTTAAGAAATCCTTGATCCTGAATGTGGATAAAACAAAAGAGATTATCATCGACTTCAGAAAGAACCAACCCAGACATGCTCCACTTTGCATTAACACCAAGGCTGTGGAGGTGGTCAACAGCGTAAAGTTCCTGGGGGTGTATATCACAGACAACCTCACCTGGTCTGTAAAAATCACGTCACTGGTCAAGAGGGCACAGCAGCGTCTGCACTTCCTGCGGAAAATGAGGAGAGTCCAACTGCCCCCACCAATCCTCATTACATTTTACAGGAGCACCATAGAGAGCATCCTGACGAGCTGCATCTCTGTGTGGTGTGGAGGCTGCAGTGCCTCTGACAGGAAGAATGTGAGGAGAGTGGTGAGGACAGCGGAGAAAATCATCGGGTTGAGAGGTGAAAATATTATAAGGACTGTTTTGATATTTGTTTTATTGTATGCTTATTATAGAAAATGTATGTTGTCCTGTGAACCAGGGTTATAATAGTTTTGGATTTTACATTATAGTTTAGTTTTAGTTAGTTTTTACTTTTTTTTCTCTAATTCAGTTAGTTTTAATTAGTTTTCAGAGTGGTTTTTCTCGTTTTTATTAGTTTTTATTTTTGGTTTCATGCTTAGTTTTAGTTAGTTTCAGTTAGTTTCAGTATTAGTTTTAGTATTTTCATACCTAGTCAGGTGCAAGATTCAAGGCGCAAAAGTGACTATTGTGTAATGAAAACTTGACAAAAGATACTGTTTAAAGAAAGATATTCAACAGCCAACTGTTCACAAGACATGCTAAATGTGTGTAATATTAAGAACACATGAACATCAACAGGGAGAAACAAAGAAAAACATGAACTCCCAAACTCAATAAATTCTACAATAAACTCCACAATAAAGTTCAGCATCAGTGCAGTAGATTAACAACACCTACATGTGGTGTTTGACAAAAACAAACTCTTTGAAGGAGTCAAAGCTCAAATCCAGCTGCATCCTGATGTTCTCACCACCTGAAGCTGCTTCTGTTTTGGAGCTAGCTTGGTTAGATGCTGCTAATTAAACTTGCAGGGTCTTTGTACACAACCTACAGAAGTGTCCGACCTCATGTCCACGTTTATGCTTGTGTAGCTGGTGTGTGTGTTAATTACCTTGTGGTCGTGTGCAGGTGTTTTATATGCGGTGCAGGCTGGGACTTCTTTTTTGGTCCTCGCTCTTTGTGCTCAGTTTTTTGGCTGCAAACATATTTGTCCCTGTTTTTTTTCACTTTCTTCATTCCTTCACGTCCATCCTGATAGTTTCAGCAGTCTCCTACCAGGAATTTGCTGACAGTTGTGAGTCCTTATATTGATGCTTTGATTATTATTCCTGATTGTTATTCTCTCACTGATAAAGTAGCCGGAAACGCACAAGGACGCAACAGTTTGAGGTGGACTTTGATGTCGTTGGTTTTTCCTGACTGAGAAGTGTTCCGCACATTTTTCATCATCCACAACAAGACTTTCGATTCTATCTGTGCTCTTGTACTCAAAGAACCTCCATACGGGACTCTGCCGCTTTCTCTGCAGACCGCAGCCATTACAGCGCGGTGAGCGCACGCACATGCGCACTCACACAGTTGTCCTATGGCGCTCCCAGCTTAAACTCGGAGAGCGGAAAAAATGATTTCATATCAATCCACAAGGCTTAAAAAAGAAAAAAAACAAACAAGTAAATGAAAGTCAGTTTATCGATAATTTCAGTTAGTTTTAGTTAGTTTTGTAAACTCACAGTTCAGTTTTAATTAGTTATCGTTTTTTCCTTTTAATTATAGTTTTTATTTATTTCAGTTAACGACAATGTTTTTTCAATTTCAGTTTTTGCTATTTCGTTCGTTTTCGTTAACTATAATAACCCTGCTGTGAACAGAGGGAATTGCTTAAGAATTATATAATCATATTATGAAGTATAAGTATAGAATCAGAGCTGCATAGGTCAGTGACAGTTAGGGTGCGGCTTGATGGAAAGCAGGGACAGATAGAAAAGAAGGCCTTGGAGGGAAAAGAACTCCTTATATGGTAAGGCAACTTAGGGGTACAAGAGCTGAGGGGGAGACGGACACAGACAGACCACATTGCGGACTGAGGGAGAGAGAGACTCTTAGAGAGTGGTAAGAAAGCTTAATGTGGTCTCCAAGCATGCTTGTAAAATTATAATGAATCTGCATTATTATTATTACTATTTTTGTATTCTGAGTGTGTTTTAATAAATTTAATAACGAAACTGAAAGTCTGACCTTTACCGTCTTTTATCAAAACGAACCTGGGGGGGAGCGGGACGAAGGATTCCTGCATCCTAACAATTTGGGGGCTCGTCCGGGATAAAAGAAGGAAAGGTAGGACAAAATTGGAGAAATCGGCGATTGGCCACACGAACCGGAAAGTGACCTAAACTGGCTCCGCGCGGACACAAAAAAGGTAAGGCAGAAACCTGTTTTATCGAATCTGCCGATTGAATACTCTAAATTATAGTCAGATTATGGTTACAAGTTTCCGTGTTCCTAAATTAACAGTAATGGTAATGCAGAACTTTTTAGGAAAAGAAAACAGTGTAATGAAACGGGAAATGTTGTGTTATTGAGTAAACAAAGACGGGATAAGAATAAAAGTGAAAGAAAAGTATATTGCCCAGCGAGTGGTGCTTCGCAAAATTGTGACCAGACGTGGGCACAATCCAACGTGGCCAGGGGCCGTCGGCACCAGGTGAAAGGCCTAGAAGGATTTGGGCTCTTCTGAATATTATGAAAATAAAAGGTGAAAGGTTTTGGGGGATTAGAGAATCCCCTGAATAGGAAAAAAGCGCAAAAGGCTTGTAGGCCCAGAGGAGGCCTCCAAGCAGTGTAAAAGAAATAGGAAAAAGCGCAAAAGGCTTGTAGGCCTGGAAGAGGCCTCCAAGCATCACAAAGAAGTGAGATATAAAGTGCATATCGTGGTATGAATGCTGTGAACGAGCGCGGAAGCAGCAGCGCGGAAGCAGCAGCGCGGAAGCAGCAGCGCGGAAGCAGCAGCGAGATCGCAGCGAAAGCACAATCTTGGTCTGTTGGAATACGCCTCGGGAAGCAGATGCGTTGAAAAAAAAGAGGAAAACATAGGAGAAGACGTCAAGAGTAAAACCTGTACAGTGAAAAGAGAACAAAGGAGAACGGGCAGACCAGGGCGCGGTCTGCTGCGAAAGGAGGAAGTGAACTCTTCGACAGACAGCGCAAACTGACTGTCAGGGGCGGAAGTCCCTGCGAGTAGGGTGCTGAAGAAGGAGTCAGAAAGGGGACACTCACTCACACACACACACACACACACACACACACACACACACACACACACACACACACACACACACACATATACATACGTATATAGGATTGAGAAAAGCCGAGGCAATACAAAACAAGCAGTAAAATAAAAGTAAAATAAAAGTAAAAACAATAAATAAATAGAATAAAATAGAACAGAATAAAAAAACAATATATAAAATAAGAAAATAAATAAATAAATAAATAAATGAATGAAATAAATAATAATAAATAGAGTAATAAAAACTAACTAAATAAATAACTAAGGAAATGAAGAAAATAAAAACTAATTGATAAGACATATATCAAGATTATTAAAGCAAGTAAATGCCGAGAAAGAGAAGAATAATATGGAGAAAGAGTGGAAAACGATTGAGGAGCAAATCGAGGAGTTGGTGACGGTGATGAAAAAACAGAAGGGGACAGATAAGGGCAAAAAGAAAATGGAGAAGAGAGTGAGGGATCAGGTAAGTATGGCCCTCGAGACAGGAAAGGTCAGTGGGAGTGACCGGTTGCCCTTGAAGGAAGTAATAGGCCGAGAAGTAAGCCGTCGCTGTGAGAAATCTAAGACAGCGGCAGAGGAGAAGGAAAAAAAGGGACTTTCCCTGTGGGAACGGAAAGCATGGAGGAAGGCACATGACGACGCAGTGGAGGACTGGAGAAAGCTATACGATGTCTACACCTGCTGCATGTGCCTGGACCACAGGATGAAGAAAGAACCAGACAGCAAAGAACCAAAGGGGTCCGAGGTAGGAGCAGTGCAACCGTCTGCTCCACCAGTAGAAGAGGCCCACATTCCGTTCAAAGGAAAAGAAGAACAGGAAGGAAAGTCAGGTATGTATCCAATGGTGACTATAAAAGGGGGACAGATGGAAATTCAGGGAATAGATAAATCGCCTCCCTATAAATCATCTAAGGATACAGGACCAGACACAAGATGGGGTGAGGAGAAACATGATGGGAGCGATGGAGAAACGGAGGAAGACAAGCACCTTTTTGGTGGAAGCCATGTGAAGGGAAGACAGTCTCCGAATGGGAGGAGACGGACAAGGAAGGATAAGAAAAAGGAAAAGCGAAAAGGACAAAAACAGGAACAAGGAAAAAGACAAATTAGACTCCAAGATGAGATTCATGGGGAAGTAAACTCCGATCAAGGTAAGTCTCAAGAATCATCAGAACAATCGGAACCAGAATCAGACATCTCAGAGGATGGTAAGTATTTCAGGCAACAGGAACAGGTATGGCGCCAGATGGAACTGAACTACAACCAATTACAGGGCCACCTATTGGATATAAAGGACAAATTGCAAGAGAAAGATAAAGAGTCAAAAGAAGAACGCCAAGCAGAGGAGGAAGAAGAGGAGGACAAGTCAGAAGGACCCGCACAGAGAACTCGGAGTAAATCTGTCTCCGCCCTGCAAATGCCATTGTTAGTTTGTACAACAGGGGGTCCCCTGCAATACAAACCTTTTGGGCTAGGGGACATTCAGACTCTAGCAGATCAGTTGCCTCCGCCTTCTGAGGGAGGAGCAAAGATTTACATGCACTAGACCGCCTGACTCAAGGCCACATAGTAGAAGTAGGGGACTTTAGGGCAGTAGCAGCGCGAAGAATGTCCAGGAGGGACCTTAAAGAGATCCAAGAGTTGGCTCAAATGGAAAACGATCCGGACGAGACTCCACTGCATTATAGGGGGGTTGCATTGGGTGCAGCCATGAGGGAAGTTTTCCCCAGAAATGCCGCCCCGGCCATTCCGAAGTTAATGTGGGATTCGTCTGAGACTCCCAGAACCTATTTGGACAAAGCCAAAGATACCTGGTTACAAGAGACAGGGGCCCACCCATATAAGGAGGGGGCTAACAAAGAGTGGTTTAGGAAGGCGGTACTGGAGGGAATGCCAGGAGAAATTAAGAAAGTGATGCAAGATAATCCTGATATACCAGGGTGTGAGGATGCCAAATGGGACCGCCACCTAGTGCATCATATGCAACGACATAAAGATGCCACTGACAAAGAATCGAACCGAGTAAAAGATTTACAGGCTCAACTGTTGAAACTCCAGCTCGGCAAAGCCAGACAGGAAGCCACTGATGCGAGAAAAAACAATAAACAATCTTCAAAACAGATGCCGGTCATAGACCACCATTTCCACCTTGCAATTACCGGCGTGGCTGGGGAGCTTCGAGTGGTAGAACTCAGCGATCGTTCAGCGATTCAGGAGGAGCACCTCGCGGACTGGGTTGTTTTTTGTGTGGTCGGATGGGTCACTGGGCCAAAGAGTGTCCCAGAAACAGGCCAGGACCAGGGAGAGGCAGAGCACGAGGCAACCCCCGACTTAGTAACTGGGTAGCACCTCAACGCCCAGGCGGATGGATAGCACCAAACCCTCAAAGTGTCCCATATGAGCAACCACAGCAAACTGGATCATACCAGCTCACGGGTGGCCAGTACCCTGTGTGGGGTGATCCCTGGGGCACGGAACCAGGGCAATATTGACACACCCCACAGGGAAGCCTTGGAGAGGAGGGAACGGCAGACCCACTTCTCCCGGTGACTGTGGCAGGAACCATGCTGCCATTCTTGGTTGATACAGGAGCCACACATTCCACAATAAGCCACTCATCTCAACGGACATCGCTATCAGACATGACTGTCGACGTGGTGGGCTTCTCTGGGGTGCCTCTAACTCTGCCCATGACTAAACCACTTCGGACAGTGGTGGCCAAACAGACTGTGCACCATTCCTTCGTGGTCGCTAAACACGTACCAGTAAATTTGCTCGGACGTGACTTATTGATGAAATTGGGAGCGTCAATCCTGTGCAACGCAGAGGGACTGACTATTACTCTGCCTGATGGGCAGACACGAACATGTGACTATCGACCCTCAAGTGGGAAGCACCAACTGTTGCTACAGCCTCTGACCACACAGACACACACAGCAGACATTTATTGGGCCCTGTTGAAACCAGACACACCTACCCGGCCCGGGATAATGACCCTGTTCCGCAGGTGGGAACCTTGGATTGCTGGATTGAGACCTTACGTCTCTCCTCCTGACCCTCCCCATGTCACGTTGTTTTATGACAGAAATGAGACCAATTGGTACAAAGACGCATTTGCAGAACTGGAGGGTCAACAGTGGGCCATTGAAACGTCTAATATGTATGTGGGATCTGAGGGAGTTGCGGCTGCAGTCTCCCTGACCCAAGAACAATCGCAGTGGTACATGATGATGGAGACATCCGTGCCTCATGTCTCATTGGCTCTTCACTCAGGTCACGCGGCCAAAGAATTAGGACCAATGGTAAAACGTGCCGAGGCCGTATCTGACTGGGTCTCGACGCAGATCGCGGGACTCACCTATTCTAAAAGCACTGAAATGTATCGTATCCATGCCCAAACGAACAATCAGTCAGAGTTGGAACATGTTACTCTGGACCGAGAACACGGCCGAGAACATTCCGATCACGAGCAGGCTGAAGTTATGGTGGCTAGGCTACCTTGGATGTTGTGGTCTACAGGACCAGCCGATGCTGGCCATTGCCAATGGTTACCCCCTATTACCTTCCAAATTCAAACCGTACAACCCATTTGGCTTCCTCAGTACCCTCACAAACCTGTGGCTGAAGCTGGTATCGCAGATACCATACGAGGACTCCTGAAGGCGGGAGTCCTTGAACCTTCACAGTCCAACTGGAATACCCCGATTCTCCCTGTGGAGAAGGCGGGGACCGGTAAGTACGGAATGGCTCATGATTTGCGGGCCATAAATAAAATTGTGGTAACTCCCACCCTACCGGTGCCAAATCCCTACACCGCTCTCTCATCGCTCCTTCCCACGCAAAAATGGTTTTCTTGCATAGACCTGGCAAATGCATTTTTCTGCCTTCCCCTGGCAGAGAGTTGTAGAGACATGTTCTCCTTCACCTTCCAGGGGCGACAACTCCGGTACACACGGGTCCCGCAGGGATTTATTTTGTCACCAGGACTCTTCAATCAGGCCTTAAAAGAAGCCTTATCGGGCTGTGAACTCCCACCCGACTCTACACTCATTCAGTATGTGGATGATATTCTCATCGCAGCCACAAAAGCGGCAGATTGCCTCCAGGCCACACACGATGTGCTCTGGCGGCTACATGCCCGCGGCTTCAAGGCCAGCAAGGACAAATTACAGATAGCACGCCCCACAGTAAAGTTTTTGGGCCGCCTGATCAACAGACAGGGTGCTGGCATGTCCCCGAACCATAGACAAACCATTTTGCAACACCCACAACCGGTCACAGTGAAGCAAATGTTGTCGTTTTTGGGTCTTGCAGGATTCAGCAGAAGTTATGTACCAGACTTTGTGAACCTGACCAATCACCTCCGAGAAATGGTGAGAGAAAAGGGCATGAGAAACCTTACTGCCCCACTCCAGTGGACAGTTCCAGCAGAAGAGGCATTCACAAAACTGAAGCAATCCTTAGCGGGAGCAGCGGATCTGGCTCGTCCAGATTATGCACTTCCCTTCTTCTTGGATGTTTCTGTACAGAACAACGTTGTCAACGGTGTCCTGTATCAGAAACAAAGGGGGAGAAGGTGTATCTTGATGTATCTCAGCGTAATGCTGGACCCACTAGAAAGGAGACATCCAGTGTGCACACAGCATGCAGCAGGGATAGCAAAACTCATTCAAAAGACAGCACACATAGTGATGGGACACCAGCTGGTGATCCTGACAACACACAGCGTAGTAGCATTTGTGAACTCACAGATTTTCACATTAGCTCCGCTGAGACAGGGAAGACTGAGCAAGATTTTGGAAGCCCCAAACCTGGTGTTTACACACCAAGGGATCAACGTGGCTGACCAGATCTCAGGGGGAGAACCACATGACTGCCAAGAGAAGGTCTTGGAGGATCTAAAAATCAGACCAGACCTAGTCAGCGAACCGACAGAGGGCGCTGAAAACTGGTACACAGATGGATGTTGTTATAAAGACAAACAGGGAGACCTTCAAGCAGGGTATGCGGTAGTTAGGGAGACAGAGACAGGCTACCAGGTCGTGAGAGCAGAGAAGCTAACAGAAAGACCATCAGCTCAGAGAGCAGAGCTCCTGGCGATGATTACAGCACTGCAACGTGCAAAGGATAGAGAAGTGAACATCTACACTGACTCGGCCTATGTGACAGGAGCTGTGCATGTGGAACTTAAACAATGGGAAAGAGCCGGATATCGAACAGCTACCACGACCCCTGTAAAGCATGCAGAAGAAATGGCGATCCTGGCCCAGGCCATTCAGGGACCAACTAGGGTGGCAGTGATAAAATGCAAAGGACATGACAAAGAAGGAAGCAGAGTGGCAAAAGGAAACGAGGAGGCTGATCAGCGAGCTAAAGAAGCAGCAGGATACACCCCTAGACATCAAATGATGATGAGCCACCCACAGGTAAGTGATTTACTCCCTAGGATCGATCTTGATATGATTAAAGATTGTCAAAAGAGAGCATCACTTCAGGAAAAGACTGTTTGGAAACAACGGGGAGGCACCGAAACCGACGGTGTTTGGAGAGGACCGGATGGTCGACCCATTCTACCCCCAGAATTGAGATCGAGCCTAATAGAAGAGGCCCATGGTCCAGGGCATGTGGGAGCATAACAAATTCTGAGGAACTTGAGCCATTGGTGGCACCCCTACTTAGTGGACATGGCGAAAAGATGGGTAAGAGATTGTGAAATTTGTGGTAAGTATAACCCAAAGCCAACTGTGAAACCATACATGGGAGCTACAGGTAAGGCCCGGAGAAGAGATCGTGATTGATTACACTGACATGATTAACAGAGTTCGAGGGTATCGCTACCTCCTGGTGATGGTCGACTCAATCACAGGATGGCCTGAAGCGTACCCCGCTAAAAATGAAGATAGTAAAACAGTGATCAAATGCCTAATAAACCACTACATACCACAACACGGGTTTCCCAGAAGAGTAAGGTCCGACAATGGAACACATTTCAAAAATCAAGACCTACAGGCTGTGGAAGCAGCTTTGGGCCTAAAACACAAATTTGGAGCAGTGTACCACCCAGAATCTCAGGGTAAAGTTGAGCGCATGAACCAAAATTTAAAAACCAAATTGGCTAAAATCTGTGCACAGAGCAAAATTGATTGGGTTACTGCTCTTCCAATAGCATTGTTACAAATAAGGAGCTCACTTAACAAAGTAACAGGGTTCACACCGTTTGAGCTGCTCACAGGTAGACAATTCCCAGGACCCACAGCAGCTCTTCCTGGGGAAGGTCAAAATATAACCAACTTTCAGTATAAAGCATATTTTGATGAACTAAAAGCTTTGGTGTCAGGTTTTGTTTCACAGGTGCATGACAGAGTGACGGGAGGCCAAAAGGGGGAACCACACACTGCAGAGTGGGTCCTTCTAAAGGTCATCAAGAGAAAGTGGTCAGAACCCAGGTGGACAGGACCCCACCAGGTTGTCGAAAGAACATCGCATGCTGTGTGCCTAAAAAGAAAAGGAGACACCTGGTATCACTGGAGTCAGTGCATACCCGCAGAGAAACCAGGAAGGACACTTCAGGAGATTCAAACAGTGTTCAGGGGGTCATCTGCTGGCGACCCCAACAAGGCTCTTCCACAAACGGGGCAGAATAATCCCCAGGTAGAGTTTCTGGCTGAGGTAGTCGACCCTCAGTCAGCAACGTGATCCAGACCGGCTGGGAAGGATCTGAAGAAAGAAGAGAGAAGAAGGAAGACCGAAAGAAAAGCTGACTAATTATATTTTTGTTTTTTCCTTTGTATATCTAGGTTAACCGCCATGATGAGCCAGCTGTACGGGAGTTGGAAGTGGTTAACAGTGTTGTCTGTCCTTAGTGTAATGTTTGTGTGGGGAATTTTGGGATTGTGTGAAAAAGTTCAAGAAAGCAGGGAGAGACCCCAAACCATTGACCAAACACCAAAGGTAAGACGCTCTAAAAGACAGGCCTCGGGGACAGGTAAGCCAAAATCACACGTTACATGTTTAAACTCTTACGGGGGGTTGGAACTTAATTACATAGAAGGGACACCTCAATCATTCCATTTCGATCTTTGCGATATAATTGACTGCGGCGGGAGATCAGTAACTTGGCGGGGTTATGACTTGTATTTGTGTGCGGCCCCAGGAGTACAAGCTGATTGTTCCAGAGGGAGCAGACCGTGTGGGCCCTTAGGATGTCTTAATAGCTTATGTTCGGATTGGGGACAGGTAATAGCATGGACGGGTCCCTTTTGGACCCCAAATTATTCTTATGGTCCCCAGGGAAAGGCGTCTCAGATAAAATTTCAGAAAATTCTGCAAGGGGGATCGGGACAGCAGAAGGTGAACCCGGTACTGTTAAGTATTGACCGAATAACTGGGTTTTTTTTTTCCTCAGCCTTATTACGATCCCAAGGTTTTATATTTAATTTTAGGTGCAGATCAGATGGGGGCTGACGCACAGGGAATAATTAAAATAAATTTTATTGGCAAGGCTCAAACGCAAACCTCGCAAGTAAATTCCTTGATGAACAAAACCAGGACTGAGATAGAACCGGTGGACGAATGGTTTAATAGGGTGTTTGGACAATGGAAGGGTTTCATTATCTCTCTGTTGATGTCATTGACTATTTTTGCAGGAATTTTGGTCACTTGTGGATGCTGTTGTGTGCCCTGCATCCGGTTCCTCTGTGTTCGGTGTATTACCAGAACTATTGAAGGAGGGGTTAAGGGTCCACCTCTGGCATATCAGATGCCGTTGCTTGGAGTGGATTCAGAGGAGCTGGAGTGGGAGCCTGCAGGAGCAGCCACAACTGATTGTGAGCTCTAGAAGAGCTCAAAAGGGGGAATTGAGAGGTGAAAATATTATAAGGACTGTTTTGATATTTGTTTTATTGTATGCTTATTATAGAAAATGTATGTTGTCCTGTGAACAGAAGGAATTGCTTAAGAATTATATAATCATATTATGAAGTATAAGGTAGAATCAGAGCTGCAGAGGTCAGTGACAGTTAGGGTGCGGCTTGATGGAAAGCAGGGACAGATAGAAAAGGAGGCCTTGGAGGGAAAAGAACTCCTTATAAGGTAAGGCAACTTAGGGGTACAAGAGCTGAGGGGGAGACGGACACAGACAGACCACATTGCGGACTGAGAGAGAGAGAGAGACGCTTAGAGAGTGGTAAGGAAGCTTAATGTGGTCTCCAAGCATGCTTGTAAAATTATAATGAATCTGCATTATTATTATTACTATTTTTGTATTCTGAGTGTGTTTTAATAAATTTAATAACGAAACTGAAAGTCTGACCTTTACCGTCTTTTATCAAAACGAACCTGGGGGGGAGCGGGACGAAGGATTCCTGCATCCTAACAGGGTCTTCTCTTTCCTCCATTCAAGACCTCGCTACAGTGCGCTGCTTATCCCGAGCACACAACATCATCAGTGACCCCTCGCATCCTCACTGTGGACTGTTTTCCCTGCTGGCTTCTGGTAAAAGATTCAGGAGTATTCGGTGCAGGACCACCAGGTTCTGCAACAGATTTTTCCCCCACATCATTAGACTGCTGAACTCTCAACATAAAGGATGTTTTCAAGGATTACTGAGCCTTATGCCATCTGCGCATTGAGGATCTACCTCCCCTATATTTATGTATAAGAACAATTTATTTATTTATTTTTTTAAACTAGTCACTTTATTTATATTTATATTTATTCATGCTGTTATTTATAGGGAGTATATATATATATATATATATATATATATATATATATATATATATATATATATATATATATATGTATACATGCATTCAGATAGGCAGATGTATATTTATTTATGTATTTATATTATATACCTATACTTAATATTGCTGGTGCTGCATCTTTACATTTTTAGATATTTATATACTTTTTGCTTATTCTGTGATGCCATCTATCATATTATGTAAACTTTTAAATCTATGCTGGTATATAATTTATTATATTTTTTGTGCGAGCCAAATGCAACGAAATTTCGTTCTGCGTACATTTGTGTGTATAATGAATGACAATAAAGGTTGTCTATAACTCTATAACTATCCACACACACAGGCTGTGGCTGAGGCCCAGATCGAGGAATTTGGGGATCAGATGGTTAGGGACGATGGTATTAAATGCGGAGCTGAAATCAATGAACAGAAACCTTACGTATGTGTCTTTCTTATCCAGGTGCATCAGTGTTGTGTGGAGAGCTGTGATGATGGCATCCACAGTAGACCGGTTTTTCCTGTAAGCATACTGGTGCTGGTCCAGGCAATGAGGGAGAGCAGCCTTGACATGCTTTGCCACTAGACTTTCAAAGCACTTGGTGATAATGGGAGTCAGCGCCACTGGTCTGTAATCATTGAAAGTGCTGATGTTGTTTTGCTTGGGCACAGGATTGATGGTTGTTGTTTTCAGATAGGTTGGTAAAATCCCCTTGGCTATAGACAATAAAAAATTTCTGTGAAGACATCTGCTAGCTGGCATGTGCATTCTTTGAGCACTCTTCCTGGGATGGCGTCTGGTCCCTCTGCCTTCTTTGCATTCACAGACCTGAGGATGCATCTCACTTCTTCCGATGTTATCAAAGGTGTGTGGTCTGCACTAGTAGGGGAAAGAGCAGCTCCATTTTCTAGCCCTGATGTTTCAAAGCGGGCACAGAAATGGTTAAGTCAAGTCAAGTCAAGTCAAGTTTATTTATAAAGCACCTTTAACACAACAACAGTTGACCAAAGTGCTGTACATAAATTTAGAAACAAAAGAACCAAATTATTGTTGTTACATGACAAAAACATATAGCAACATATCAAAATTTCAGAACACCCATCCGAAGACAAAGACAAGTTAGAGATAAGTGATCCGCGGCCTTGCTGCCATCAAACGGCGCTAGCGTTTGGACCACCCATCCAAACAATCAACAAACAAACAACAACAACAAACAAACATAGGAGATAAGTGTTCTGTGGCCGAGCTGCCGACACAGGCGCTGCCATTTAAGGGATAGCAGGGAAACAAAGCGAAAACAAACAGGGCAGGTGAGGAAAAAATTCATCTCATAATTTGCCCCATAATGGGGGGGCACAGTATGAGGTTGAAAAACCTCTATGACAAAGCAGAAACATATAGCATGGGACAGCTGCGGTAGGTGAGGTCAGGTCAGGAAGGGAGCAGACGGAGACGAGAGGTGGGGGCATTGGAGCCAGATGCCCGGTCCCAGCCAAAACAGTTCGCTGATAACGATGGATAACGAGGAGATGTTGATGTTTGTGGGTGCGTCACAGCTTCCCCTGTAGTTGGTGATCTTTTGTATGCCTTGCCACGTTTGTGTTGGGTCTCTGTTGGTGAAGTGGTCCTCAATCTTCTCCTTCTTCTCCTTTGATTTCTCAAGTGCATTCAACACCATTCAGCCTGCTCTTCTGGGTGATAAGTTGACAGCGATGCAGGTAGATGCCCCCCTTGTGTCCTGGATTGTTGACTACCTGACTGGCAGACCACAGTATGTACGCCTGCAGCACTGTGTGTCTGACAGAGTAGTTAGCAACACTGGAGCCCCACAAGGGACTGTCCTCTCTCCCTTCCTCTTCACCCTCTACACCACAGACTTCAGCTACTGCTCAGAGACCTGCCATCTTCAGAAGTTTTCTGATGACTCTGCAATAGTTGGATGTATCAGCAGGGGTGATGAGGACGAGTACAGGATGACGGTGAAGGACTTTGTCACATGATGCAAGCGGAACCATCTAGAGCTCAACGTGAAAAAGACAAAGGAACTGGTGGTGGACTTGAGGAAAGACAAGGCACCGGTGGCCCCTATGTCCATCGGGAGGGGGGGGGGGGGGGGGGGGGGGGGGGGGGGGGGGGTCAGTGTGGACACCGTAGAGGACTACAAATATCTGGGAGTACACACTGAGAACAAACTGGACTGGGCTAAGAACACTGATGCCCTATGCAGGAAGGGCCAAAGTCGTCTCTATTTTCTGAGACGCCTGAGGTCCTTCAATATCTGCCGGACTATGCTCAGGATCTTCTATGAGTCTGTGGTGGCGAGTGCCATCCTCTATGCTGTTGCATGCTGGGGCAGCAGACTGAGGGCGGCAGACGCCAACAGACTCAATAAACTGATCCACAAAGCCAGTGATGTGGTGGGAGTGGAGCTGGATTCGCTTATGGCAGTGTCGGAGAGGAAGATGCTGTCTAAGCTGCAGGCCATTATGGACAATGGCTCCCACCCACTCTGTGATGTGATGGGACACAGGAGCACATTCAGTGCAAGACTCATCCCACCAAAATGCACCACAGAGCACCACAGGAGGTCATTTCTACCTGTGGCCATAAGACTCTATAACTCCTCCCTTAATAGGTGACATTGTGGTTCATCAGTGTCATTCATTTATCAGTATTCAATTGGTATGTGTGCCTGCAATTGTACATAAAATTGTTCCATATACATTGTACATACACTTATACATTTAAAAAAAAAAAGACTGTGCATATATATAATGACACCTATTTAAAATTTTTGCACTCACAAGTTTTATATGTGTATAGATTTAGATGTGTGTATAGTCAAATTATCTCTTTAGTCTTAATATTTTTATGCCTTTAGTGTATGTTATTGTGTTTTTGGTTTTATTCATTTAAATGAAACGGTTGCAGCTGTAACAATAGAAATTTCCCTCTGGGATCAATAAAGTATTCTGATTCTGATTCTGATTCTGATTATACATGCTTTTGGCCTGTTTAATGCCCTTCTTCAAGTTGTGCCTTGCTCTGCTGTACTGCACTCTGTCTCCTGACTTGAAGGCAGTGTTGCGCTCCTTCAGAAGAGCCTGGACCACCCGCGTCATCCAGGGTTTCCGATTTGGGGGGATCCTGACTTGAGTGTTGATGGTGATGTTTTCAACACAGGTCCTGATGTAGCAGAGGACAGCAGAGGCATATTCATTGACATCTTCACTAAAGAAACAAGGACCAGATTGTCTGCTCAAAGCAGTCCTGCAGCTGTAGGGATGCGTGTACAGGCCATATCCTGACAGTTTTAGTTATAGGTTCTAGTTTTTTAATGATGGGACAGTATGCGGGAATCAGGGATAGTGACAGGTGATAAGAGTGGCCTAGGTGTGTGAGGGTAGAGGCTCTATATCCCTTTTTGATATTAGAGTAAACACAGTCCAGAGTATTGTTTCCCCTAGTTGTGCATTTTACATGTTGGTCAAAGCTAGGTAGCACAGTCTTGAGACTGACATGATTAAAATCACCAGCCACAATAAAAACACCCTCTGGATACAAGTCCTGCTGTTTGTTTATAGCTGCCAGTAGGTGGCCGAGAGCTGTTTTAGCATTGGCGGCTCTCTATTCTCTATTACCACGGTAATGGAGAATTTGCGTGATAAATAGAATGGTCTGCATTTAACTGCTAACAGCTCTACATCAGGTGAACAGTGCTTAGCGATGACAGTGGAGTCTGTATACCATTTCTTGTTAACATATACACACAGTCCACCTCCTCGGCTCTTACCAGAGTCCTCGGTTCTGTCGCTGCGATGTAGTGAGCGACCAGTGAACTCCACTGCTGCATCTGGGATCCCAGACTGAAGCCAGCTTTCCATGATGACAATCCATCCATCCATCCATCCATCCATCCATCCATCCATCCATCCATCCATCCATCCATCCATCCATCCATCCACTCACTCACTCACTCACTCTGAGCCCCTCCTAAAGGACCACATTCCTCACCCTCTCTCTAAGGGAGAGGCCAGCCACCCTTCAGAGGAAGCTCATTTCTGCCGCTTGTATTTGCGATCTCATTCTTTGGTCACTACCCAAAGCTCATGACCATAGGCGAGGGTAGGGATATAGATTGACCGGTAAATCGACAGCTTTGCTTTCACATTCAGCTACCTTTTTACCGTGACAAATCACTGCAGATGCAGCCCCAATTAGTCTGTCAATCTACTGCTCCCTTCTCCCATCACTCACGAGCAAGACCCCAAAATACTTAAACTCCTCCGCCTGGGGCAACAACTCGTCTCTGAGCTGGAGTGGGCACGCCACACTTTTCCGGCTGAGGTTTGGATTCCCTTTCATACCAACTGAAGCATGACATCCCAGTATACTTCTAACCTGGTCACACCCTAAGGCAAAAACTGGTCCATCCCAAAGACAACCCCCCAATACAAGATAAGCAATGTAGTGTCTGCTGTCCAGTGCAGTGAAGAGTGCTCAGACCTCTACCTTGGAGAAACCAAACAGCCTCTTCATATACAAATGGCACAACACAGAAGAGCTACCTTGGCAGGACAAGACTCAGATGTACAGGAACATGGTTTGAAAGAGGAGTAAAAGAAGCATCTATGTCCACTGTCAACAACCATCATTGAACAGAGGAAGTGGATTATGTCACCAACTTTCCCCCACTTACAGTCAATCCTGAGCTCCCTCCCCAGGCGTCTCAACCCCCATTCACACCTTTGTTCAGGTGACCTCAATAGATCACTTGATACAAATTGGTTTCACCAGATACCACTGATTGTAATGACCCACACCTTCTTTCACACCTTGGTGCATGTGATTATGCACATGAACAATAGAGGTGTCATGGCCACCTGCCATGTGTTTAGTTTTAATTTACCTGAGTTTTGTTATTTCCCAGTTTGTTTTGATGTTTTTGTCCCCTTTGTCCCTGTCTCCCCTGAATCTATGGTCTTGTGTCTGTTTTGTCCTTTTGTCTGGACCCTGACCTCCTGTGTTTTCATATTGAGTTTTATTCCCAGTGTTGTGACTAGTCTGCATCTCTGTCCCGTGTCTGTGTATCAGTCCCCTGTGTCTAGTCTGCGTGTACCTTGTTTGGTCACTTCCTGTATTATTTTGCCAGTCTTGTGTTCCCTGTACTTTGTGTTTAGTTTTGCTTCCCCTGTGTTATTAGTTTCATTTGCTTCACCTGTCACTGCATGAAAAGTGGGTTTTCGACAGTTTCTTGTATGTAATATTGCCGTGCGCCTTGAGCTTTAGGGCTCTCAGCAGGAGGCTTTGGTCAGAACGATAAACTGTAGGGAAACTGCCGTGGACTCTCTGTGTCAGTGCTCCCTCAGCTCCCCCCCTCTCCTCAGGTCTAGGGCAGGCTCTCATGTGTAAAGGAGGTTTCTGTGAGTCATACAAATGCAAATCAAGTACTCACCAGTGGTCACCAGTACTCACCAGTGGTCTACCCCTCCCAACAGTTGTAAGCAGCATATTTTTATTTTGAGATATATATAATCAAATTTACATTATCATCTTTTAAGCCTTTTTCCATTACAATGTGACTACACATGAATTATACAGCGAAACATTCAAACAAGACTAAACTCAGAAGAAATCATTCTAATTTATAAATTAGTATTATCTAGTTGGAAATATACTTTTGGACGTTTTCAGCTTTTGTCCCTTTTTCCAATAAGGCTGTGAGCTTCTGTCTGTGAGCTTCTGTCTGTGAGCTTCTGTCTGTGAGCCTTTGTCATGGAGTTTTTGTGAACCCTGAACTTTAGTGGAGTGAGGGAAATAAACAAAGGCTATAACTTGATGTTGGTGACACTACAAGCATTATTTTCATTGAAAAGCAAACTCAGTTTTCAGTCTAATTCACTGTAACTAAAAGTCTGTCACACCATCATCCTCTTCTGTGCAGTGGCTTCCCAGCTAGCATTGAACATTCAGACAACATCCCATGAACGCTGCCATAAACGTTCAGTGAATGTTCACATGCATTAATGACATTAAAGACTACCAAGGCAGATGTAATAAGAAAACATATAAACTTTTATTTTGCTATACATGGATGTACATAAGAGATATCAGCAAAACCTTCATGAGAAAAATGTAAAAAAAAAAAAAAAAACAGACAGTGGATGTGTGTCTTCCAGCTCATAGGGGGTCGTTTTGACTGTTGGGTTTTCTCTGTATTATTGTAGGGTCTTTATAAATAAAATTGAATTGAATTGAAATGAAATGAATTTAAATCCGTGTGGCAGCTTCCTCGCCTGTGATTGGACAATACAGATCACGTGCAGGATCACGCTGAAGGTCTCGCAAGACCAAAGGAAATCAGTGCGGTCGTTCTCTTCCGTTCAAATTGAATGGCGTTCTTTGTCTACACTGCTTTCCTGGTAGGAGAATGGAGGACGTCGTCTATATTTTCAACACCCCAGAAGCTCCTCGTGAAAGCGGGCCTCTCTACCGGCCAGCTTCAACCAGCCCCGCTGCAGACGAGAAGACACTGCTGGCTGCAGTGAGTGGGTTATCTCCTGTTTTTTTGCAACTTAAAGACAAGATGGCGTCTATTGTGTAGAGACTCGATGCTCTGGACTCTAACAAAGAAAAGACGGCAGCACAATCCGAAAACCGCGGTAAGACTTGGTCGTTTCTAAAACAGAAATACTAAGAGTGGAGGAATGGTCACAGTAAGCTGACAGACGTATTGTGATTTGGTTTCTTATTTTTATTTGGTTTCATCTTATAGGAAGCAGTTCCTGCACAACTCTGAATCCAATAAAAGCCGGTATGATCCTCTGCAGAGGTAAGAATCAGAAACAAAGCAGCAGTATTCAATGTGTGGAGGAGAGAAGAACTTCAAATGTTTCTACTGTTATTTATTTTCACCTTTATTTTCCACAGACTGTGTTCGCCTCACAACGCGAGTGTGAGTGTTCCTAATGCGTGGACCGTGATATAATTGTGTGTAAGTATCTATTGGTGTTGTTTATGGAGTTAATTTCCTGCCAAAAGGTTGCACACAAATAAAACCTGTTTCACGCAAAGAAAACATGCTGCACACACAAAACATATTTTACAAACTGTCCTTGAACATAAAATGATCTCTCCTCGAATACAAAACAGTTTCTCTGTGAGTACGAAATATTTCGTTTGTGCCAAAAGTCACGTGATATACCAAAAGTCACGCGATACCTTAGATGGAATTAGCCATTTCCCCCCTCGACAGCAGGGGGTGCTATCGAGACGACTGAAACGCGCCGAGAGCTGCTGGGCCCAAGGAAGACTGGTGTTAGACGCTATCTCACTGCTAACACCATGAGCACCCCGCCGGTGAGTTTAAAAACTTTTCTGGTGAAGAATCCAATGATAGTTATGTCATATTCAGAGCATAAACTACTTTACTTTAAGTTCACTGCAGTGTTACTGGTTACTGGACCATATTACGTGTCACTCCATACAGAGTAAAAAATTAAAGCTAGCTACCTATGAAATGAAAGCAACCCTACCTAGAACTGTTAAAGAGCCATTGCACTTATACCAATAACACTTTTGTTTATTCAGCCAGTCATACCTTTAATGAATGCAGAGAAAATGCATGCATGCCTATGTGCAAATGCAACTGATTCTTATGGAACTTGAAATCACTGTAATGAGTTGACACTGATTAAATCGAAATAGGATGCGAGGCAATTAATTGACTTTATCCTTCTTTGTATGTATGTGTTTCCAGAGGCCGGAGTGTGCTCATATTGAGTCTGCTACAAGGAATTTACTGTCTCTTTTAACAGCAACAGTCAGTCAAGGACAGATTCAGAATCCAGTCCAGAATCAGCAAGTTCAGCCACATATACAGGGTCGATCTCCCAGTCAGGAACTGAGAGTTAGACAGGCCAATGTCCAGCAAGAAATGGCAAAGTTAGAAAAATTATCTATCTATCTATCTATCTATCTATCTATCTATCTATCTATCTATCTATCTATCTATCTATCTATCTATCTATCTATATTTTATTATTATTATTATTATTATTATTATTATTATTATTATTATAATATTACATCTTCCAATTTACTTCACAGGTCTTTTCCTGGTCTTTTCAGAAGAGAGAGGATTAGTGGCAAACGCAGATTTCCTGCACCACTTAAAAATATTTCTTCAGCCCCCTCAAAGACCACAAGTCTCCAGTTTTATTTACTGCCAAGACCCATGACCAGAACTCCAGATGGGTCCCAGGAGCTCAGGATGTCAATGGCAGGCTTAGGTAAACGACTGATATTATTGGCGGAGCACAGCAACCATGCAGAGGTAAACTATTCTGAAATTATGTCATAAATCGATCACAGTAGAAGCTGCCCGTAATGATTACACCTGTGTGTGTCAAATTAATCTGTATGAGTGGATGATTGTTACAACAGAATGTTGATGCTTTGTGCATTCCAAAAAAAAAAAAGAAAATCCTAAATGAGTATTTTAAGATGTTCTGATACTATAAGCAAATTTTTGGTAATATGTATTTTTACATAACTTGCTGTGCATGATCAAGTGTTATACATGAGTCAATCTATGATATTGGGCAGTAGTTGATTACAGTGGACATGGCATATACAGGTTTTAGGAACTTTTAAGACTAATGTTTTATTGTACTGTAGTTCCAGACCCATTACCATGTCTTTTGGGCCCAAATAAACATGGTCAGGGTGGCATGAATGAATCTGAATCTGTCTCACATGGTGTTTACTGCTTGAGGTTCTGCTTTAAACAATACATGTGATCTATGTAATTTACCTTCTGGGGGACTAATAAAGGTATTGTTATTCTTATTAAAAACAATTGATAACTGTAGCAGCGATTTCTATATATGATTTGTGTTGTAATAATTTTTTATTTATTAATTTGGTGTATCTTTTTGTATATTGTCAAAAAGATTTCAGCAGTACTTCAGGCTGAATATCCTAAATTGGAGACCTTGGCTGGTGGATGGATGCTATACAAGTCAGTAGGTAAGCAAATTCAACATCATTTGGTATATCTGTGATTAGTATTATTTTAACAAAAGTGTAAGAATTTGGTTTTTACTTTCATGTTGCAAGACAGTGCTAGTGAAGGAATTTAAATAATAAGAGTGAGTGCTGCTTAAGCCTTTAGGTTTCTGCGTGTTCGCTTATCGAACAGGAATGACACCAGACAAACGAATGAGTCCAATTATTAAATTTAATAAAGCCATCTCAAACAGTTTACAAATTAATCTGGTTCAAAATTGTCGGAGCTGTCTGATGCAGTCAGTTGGTGCAGCTTCACACAAGTCTGACACCGCTCTCTATCTTAGTTCAACTTTTATACACAGACTTAGACACAGTTACAGAATATGCATGAAATATGCAAGCAGGTAGCACACTTTTCAGTTCCTTCTTCTGTGCCCTTCACTGTCGCCTGTTAACGGCCTCATCTGAGTCCTGTAGACACAAAACATCAGACCAAAACACACATTCTTTTCCAGTAAATCATCGGCATGTGATTTTGTTGTTTCTCTGCTATGCAGTCTTATTTCTGTCTGCTGTGCAGTGTTATTTCAACACCTTCACCTTGTTGTGAAGATTAATTCTGCAATATGCTACTTGATGATATGTTTCTATTTAAATCGTTATATTTATGGTATATCTAGTGTGCAGCATATTTACATTCCTTCCTTCACTAGCTATCGTCATTATTTCAGTTAATTATTGTTTAAGGTTAAAATAAATTTCCTTGCTTTCAAAAATATTGAAGGAGGGAGTGGCCAGAGAAAACTTTCTGTGATTCCACCCGAGTCTGAAGGCTATAGTGCAAAACTTCTGAAGACTGCATCCAATAATGGAAGACATGTAATTTTCATCATTCCACTTCAACATGAAATCAGCACCGAGCCTCTACCTGCTAATGCTCCTGAGTTCAGCAAAATGCCAAAGTCGCAGTGCAAAACCTGTGGAGAAATTCTACCCTTACAAGTTCTTGCTCTGCATGTACAGTCTTGTTGCAAGGCTATGGAAGACAGTGAAGAAGTAGGTTTTCTATACAGTACTTCCTATGATCCAAACTATCTTGTTCTGAAAAATTTTTAAATTTCTATAAAGTACTTATTGAAGAATTGTCTTACAACAACTGTATTATTTCTTTTAAAAAGTTATATGTTTTTTTAAAAACAGGAAACTGATAATGATGCTGAGAAAAAAGATGACCAAGAGGATGTGGATGTATCTTTTGTTTCCAGCTTTCAGAACAATAAGTGTAAGTATATGCTTAAAAGTAAGTAAGTATACGCTTAAAGAAAGTAACACATTTTCCGCTATATATATATATATATATGACCTTTTTTAATTTCCTACATGCCAGAAAGTTTAGGTTTGTAAAGAATTAGATTTTATTTTCTGTTTTTATTCTGTTGCATTTCTCTGGTTTGGGGTGAGATTTGTTTATTTAATTTGAGCTTCTACAAACTGGGAACAGCATTATGCTATATGTAACATTATTTGGTTTCAGCCCATCCATTCACCACTGAGAAAGTATGTCCTATATGCCAAGGAGAATACCCTGCTGATGTCATTGAGATGCATGCCAGTGGTTGCAGTGACAGGTAAATGGAGACATGACGTTCTACCTTATTAAATTTGCCTTTTTCATTGTAAATGTGTATCACAACTCTTTGTCTTATCCCTTTGATATTACAGAAGATTAAAATAAGAGTTTTAAGCAAGATTATTTAGGGGCTCTATAAGTTAATAAGAGGTGATTACAACTTGGTACACACACTCTACATTACTTCTGACATTGACATATTAGTAAGGACTTTAAGAAAACTTACAGGGACTTTTTTTTTTTTTCTAATGGCTTTCCCAGTCTGCAGACTTCAGTAAAATAGAAAATATCCTCTTTTGATCATGGAATCACAGCTGGCAGCCATTTACAATTTACAGTATCTGCACACTTTGCCAACCATACTCACAGATTAGAGAAAGCTAATTTGTTGACATTTTTCCAGAATTTGTTTGTAATATATTGTCTTTCAGGCCATCAACTGTGGAAGTGGTTCCCTTTGACAGTAACACGGTGGATGTTGCAACAGTGGAAGAACAACCAAGCACATCTTCACAGATTACACCTTTGCAGAATCAGCCAACCAGTAATGCAGGACCTTCTGAAACTGCCAACAAAACAGAGGGTTGGATGTGTATTTTTTTTTCAGTTTGTAGTTCTTGTTTAAAAGCTTTGCATTCTCAGTTTATGCCTCCTTGTTTTGTCCTTCTTGTTTTTTAAAATCTTGTATTTTTGTTATAGATTGGAAGATCATACCAGACCTGCCCAAGGCTGCTTTGTTGTACAGAGAGGTGGTGCTTAACATTCACAGATCAGGGAAGCCACTGTATTTGCACCTTGACCTCAGATCCACAGTCTCAGAACAAGACATTGCTTTTGTTGCATTTTACAAAGCATCTAGTGTTGAGTGGGCAAATCCTCTGCAGTGTAGACTTGGAGGTTAAAAATTTTGGTTAATTTAGAATTTTCCTATATGTACACAATAATAGTACATAGAAATAATAGTTATGTCTTATAATTACTAGGTGATCCTGCAGTCGGGGAGGGTGTGAACCGCTTCTTGATTTCCAGAGTCATGCAGAGGCTGAAAGATGGTTTCAGCATGAACTTTGGTAAGCTGTCTTGGCCTCTTCATATACTGTGGAGAAGTTTTAATAAGCTCAAGACCGTCTATATTCTCTCATTGTAGAATGTATTTCAGATATGACAATATCTACTATATAACCAAAGAACTGCAAACAGTTTGTGTACATGATCATCTGAGAAAGGAATTTATTCTTTCTACTCAGGAAATGCTTGTGTCACAAGACTATTTGATGGAGAACCAGACCACCTTGTGCCTTCATCATCTGCATTTCTGGTCAGTGATGTCAGTAACGCGCTACTTAGTAACGCGTTACTCTAATCTGACTACTTTTTCTCGGTAACGAGTAATCTAACGCGTTACTATTTGCAGTCCAGTAATCAGATTAAAGTTACTTATCCAAGTCACTGTGCGTTACTTTTTTGCATTTTCCTCAGTACAAAGATATATTTTTGCTTTCTTGCATCTCGGGTAGTGACGTCTGGCAGATGCGACAGTTAAACCCCGTTTTCAGCATGAGGACAATAACAGCACAGCGACACAAACGTAAACAATGGAGGGAGGAGAGAGATGCGCGTTTTCCAGCTGAAATACAGACACTATAGTGAGTCTGTGTCAGCTAAAGATGACAACATCAAGGTTAGCTGTGCACTTTGTGCTGGCGACAAAGTGCTATCTAGCTTCAAAAACACTACGTCAGACATGAAGTAACATCTGGAGTCACGGCGCAGTCAAACTTACAGAGCGAGTCGCAACAGTGGCGAAGCAGAGCTGCGGCTAATGCAGGAGCCCCCCAGCACCCAAGTGGGGGAGAGCTGAAGAAGTTGAAAAGCCCTCTACTATAGTATGTAGTAGAGGCTGGTATTGTGCCAAAAAGTGATCGTCTGCCAAACAGCAATTTTCGGTATTTGCCCAAAAAAATAAATAAATAAAAATCATTGCCTGTATTTAAATGGCTGTAAATGACTTGTTGACCTATAATCTGTGAAGTATATATCAAACACATCTCTCATGAATGATATCAGGTGATTCATGACCACTCAAACTGAGTGGTAGATGCTCCACTCAGTTTTTGGCAAAGTGATTTCTATATATTCGTTTTTTTTTTTTTCCAAGGTAAAAACTGTCTGACATTAAAAATATCTTTTTAAACAGAAATCTGGCTCAGAGGCTGCAGAAATCACAACAAATATAACATCACAGTTATATAAAGATATTTGAAGTGGCCAAGCCACTCATAAATCATGTTGACTGCACTCAGTTTAGCAATATAAGCAAAGACATTACACATAAAAGCACACAGAAACATCTGAATCACTTTATGACAGACGATCACTTTTGGCACAAGACCGGCAGCTGTTGAAAGTAACTAATAAAGTAACTAGTAATCTAACTTAGTTACTTCTAAAATTAAGTAATCAGTAAAGTAACTAAGTTACTTTTTAAAGGAGTAATCAGTAATCAGTAGTCGGACTACTTTTTCAAGGTAACTATACTATCACTGTTTCTGGTTGAGAGTGACCTGTTTCTGATGGCTGGCAGAATAATTGGCCATTGCTTTTTGCATGGTGGTCCTCCATTGACAGGCCTTAGTCCTGGTATTGTTCACATTTTGTGTGGAGGGACACCTGAAACTGCAATCATTGAAATCAATGACTGTCCAGACATTGATCTGCGGGACAAAATTATATTGGTATGAACGGTACACTACAAACACCAGAAAGTATAAATGTTGAGATATATTTCTGATTTTATTTAACTGCATAAACTGTGTACTTAAGCTTCAAGGGAGCTCTGAACTCACAGCTGATGAAAAGGAGAAAGTTGACTCCCTGTGTCTTGCATGGGATCTCCCTCTGATGACAAGTGACAACCGAAGATGGCTCTTTGAAAGGCTTCTGCATCATGCAGTAATGCAGTATCCTTGAAACTATTTAACATCCCTTTTTTTGAAACCACTACCTGAATAAAGGTTTCTTTTTCCTCACTAGGTGATTGGACGGGTCATGAGGCAAATAAAGCAAATAAGAAAGGGACTTAAAGACACCAAGCTGTGGCCACTGATCAGTGAACGTCCAGATTTGGCTCCAATTATTTTCCCAAGAGAGTTGAGTGCTGTGTTGACCCCAGAGGTAACTACAGTGGTGTGAAAAAGTGTTTGCCCCCTGCCTCATTTCCTGTTTTTTTGCATGTTTGTCACACTTAAATGTTTCGGAACATCAAACCAATTTAAACAATAGTCAAGGACAACACAAGTAAACACAAAATGCAAGTTGTAAATGAAGGTGTTTATTAGTAAAGGTGAAAAAAAATCCAAACCATCATGGCCCTGTGTGAAAAAGTGATTGCCCCCTAAACCTAATAACTGGTTGGGCCACCCTTAGCAGCAACAACTGTAACCAAGCGTCTGCGATAACTTGCAGTGAGGCTTTTACAGCGTTCTGGAGGAATTTTGGCCCACTCATCTTTGCAGAATTGTCCTAATTCAGTTACATTAGAGGGTTTTCGAGCATGAACGGCCTTTTTAAGGTCATACCACAACATCTCAATAGGATTCAGGTCAGGACTTTGGCTAGGCCACTCCAAAGTCTTCATTTTGTTTTTCTTCAGCCATTCAGTGGTGGACTTGCTGGTGTGTTTAGGATCATTGTCCTGCTGCAGAACCCAAGTACGTTTAAGCTTGAGTACACGAACAGATGGTCTGACATTCTCCCTCAGGATCTCTTGGTAGACAGCAGAATTCATAGTTCCATTTATCCCAGCAAGTCTTCCAGGTCCTGACGCAGCAAAACAGCCCCAGACCATCACACTACCACCACCATATTTTACTGTTGGTATAATGTTCTTTTTCTGAAACGCAGTGTTCCTTTTACGCCAGATGTAATGGGACACACACCTTCCAAAGAGTTCCACTTTTGTCTCATCGGTCCACAGAATGTTGTCCCAAAAGTCTTGGGGATCATCAAGATGCGTTTTGGAAAAATTGAGACGAGCTTTAATGTTCTTTTTGCTCAGCAGTGGTTTTCTTCTTGGAACTCTGCCATGCAGGCCATTTTTGCTCAGTCTTTTTCTGATGGTGGAGGCATGAACGCTGACCTTAACTGAGGCAAGTGAGGCCTGCAGTTCTTTGGACGTTGTTGTGGGGTCTTTTGTGACCTCTTGGATGAGTCGTCGCTGCGCCCTTGGGGTAATTTTGGGCGGCCAGCCACTCCTGGGAAGGTTCACCACTGTTCCATGTCTTCGCCATTTGTGGATAATGGCTCTCACTGTGGTTCGCTGGATTCCCAAAGCTTTGGAAATTGCTTTATAACCCTTTCCAGACTGATAGATCTCAATTACTTTCTTTCTCAATTGCTCCTGAATTTCTTTGGATCTCGGCATGATGTGTAGCTTTCAAGGATCTTCTGGTGGACCTTACTGTGTCAGGCAGCTCCTATTTAAGTGATGTCTTGATTGGGAACAGGTGTGGCAAGAATCAGGCCTAGGTGTGGCTAGGGAAATTGAACTCAGGTGTGAAAAACCACAGTTATAGTATGTTTTAACAAGGGGGGCAATCACTTTTTCACACAGGGCCATGATGGTTTGGATTTTTTTTCACCTTTACTAATAAACACCTTCATTTACAACTTGCATTTTGTGTTTACTTGTGTTGTCCTTGACTATTGTTTAAATTGGTTTGATGTTCCTGTTACGCCTCGGTCTGGGGTTTTAAGGCGTAACACCAAAAGGTGGACAGGCGGCCCCCTTGCCTCAGCCCCAAAAGCACCACACGCTACAAGCGGATCAAGTATAACCACTCAACAGTTTATTAGATGTGTGCGAGAACAATGCAAGAATGTGCGAGAACATAAACGCCGGGGTGGGCCAAGGCCAAAACAACAAACAAAACAGCTACCCCCAGGAAGGGAAAACTAGCTAACCCCTACTCAAACAAAACAACAAAAGAATGACATTTACTAACCCTAACTCCCTCACCGAAAAACAGGAGAAAACGTCCCAAAAAGAAAAGGCAGCTCACCCCTTCCGTTCCGCACACGGCACACGCACGAGAAAACACAACACTCTACACTGACAGGTGAATGAGGCAAGGTCTGACACCATCTGCTCAGCTCGGGCCGCCCACACCAAGCGACAGCTGCGTGGAGCATATGAGCGGTCAGCTGGCCATCAGCTGGTACCCGGAGCCAATCGCCAGCCGTCAAACAGGGCGCCAACCCCCCAGGACGTCCAATCGCCAGCGAAGAAGGCGGGGCCACCGAGAACGCCACACGCCTGCGGAAACAGACACTCAAAACAGACATGTACACAATCGGTTATACACACACACACCACTAACATTCCGGCCAGGGCCGTAACACCCCCCTCCCCAAGACAGAACCTCATCCTCAAAGAGGGCTGTCAAAACCACGGGATAACGTGTCAGCTACGACATTTTCGGTTCCTTTTTTATGACGGATCTCGAGGTTAAAGTCTTGGACTAAGAGTGACCACCGCATTAACCGCTGGTTTGAGTTCTGCATCTGAGCGAGGAATACGAGAGGGTTATGGTCGGTGTACACAAGGAGCGGAGAGGAGCTGGACCCAACGTACACCTCAAAGTGCTGCAGCGCGAGCAATAAGGCGAGGGCTTCCTTTTCAATCGTACTGTACTTAAGCTGGTGAGTGTTAAACTTTTTGGAAAAGTAGCCGATAGGATGATCAATGCCATTTATGTCCTCTTGCAGCAGCACAGCTCCTGCACCACTGGCGCTGGCATCCACCTCCAGACTAAACGTACGAGTGAAATCGGGCACGGCCAGAACAGGGGCACTGCAAAGAAGAGCCTTGGCGGCCTGAAAGGCATGTAGACAAGCAGGGGACCATATGAATGGCCGTGACACACTGGTGAGATCAGTGAGGGGCACAACCACCTCAGCAAAATTGCGACAGAACCCACGATAGTAGCCCGCCATCCCAAGAAAACGGCGAAGCTCACGCCTGGTTCGAGGCACGGGGAAGTCTAGGATTGCTTGTATTTTGGCCGCTAGGGGGCGCACCTGCACCCGTCCTACCTGCTTGCCCAGGTAGGTCACGGTTGCTCGGCCAAAATCACACTTGGCGAGGTTTAATGTGAGGGAAGCTTTTGTCAACCGGTCAAAAATGTGACGAAGTATCTCGATGTGTTCGGCCCAGGTGCCAGAGTAAGCGACAACATCATCCAGATATACTTCGCAGCCCTTCACCCCAGCTAGAACTATGTGCATGAGGCGTTGGAACGTAGCAGGGGCGTTCCGGAGACCAAAAGGCATTACGGTATACTGCAGAAAATGATCAGGGGTAACAAAAGCGGAAATGTCGGAGGCGCGTGGTGTCAATGGCACCTGCCAGTATCCTTTTAACAAGTCGAGCTTAGTAACATAGTTTGCAGAACCCACACGGTCCACGCAGTCCTCCATCCGTGGTAGCGGGTAGGAGTCAGGCTTGGTGACACTGTTTACTTTGCGAAAATCTGTGCAAAACCGTGGCGTCTTGTCAGGCTTTGGCACGAGCAGGCAAGGCGAACTCCACGCACTGGAGCTGGGGACGGCCAAGCCAGTTTCCAGCAGGTAAGTGACCTCTTGCTGGAGTTGTGCACATTTTGTGGGGTTAACCCGGTAAGCATGTTGTTTGATCGGGGCCTGAGCCCCTACATCAATGTCATGCTGTAACACAGATGTGCGGGACGGCGTGTCAGCAAATAGAGACTGATGGCTATTAAGCAGGTGGCACACGTCCCGTTGTGCAGCCTCGTCTAAGTGAGATAAGTAAGATTTTAAGTCGGCTATTATCTCTGAGTTCCGGAGACGGGACACGGTCTCCACACTGGTGAAATGCAGGTTATCGCTTTCTGGATTATATTGAGCGGGGGCCACCGGTGCAACCACTGCTACAACCGAGGGCTCCGCAGGAGATGGTGTCGTCTCCGTTTCTGTACTGCGAGTAACATAGGGCTTCATTAAATTAACGTGACAGACCCGCGTTTTCCGCCTGCGATCTGGGGTACCTATAACGTAATCTGTTTCACTCAATTTTTCCTTCACCGTATAGGGCCCACAGAATCGCGCTTGGAGGGACGATCCACTCACAGGCAGGAGAGTCAGAACCTTGTCCCCGACTCGGAACTGTCTCGATACCGCCCTCCTGTCAAACCTCTTTTTCATCCTCCCCTGGGAAGACGAAAGAGCACTACGCGCCAGCTCACATACCTTATGCAGGCGCTCCCGAAATGTACTCACATACTCCAACACGTTCCGCGTGGCAGGCACAGAATCCGAAAAACATTGCTCTTTACACAACTGCAACGGGCCACGTACGGTGTGTCCAAACACCAGTTCAGCAGGGCTAAATCCAAGGGATTCCTGCACACTCTCCCGTACAGCTAAGAGAAGCAGAGGCAAACCGTCATCCCATTCCCTGCCTGATTCCAGACAGAACTTTCTCATCATCGACTTTAGTGTCTGGTGAAAACGTTCGAGCGCACCTTGGGACTCGGGGTGATAAGCACTGGACTTATGGTGTTTTATGGATAGCGTTTGCAGGACTTGAGCAAATATTTTGGATGTGAAGTTGGAACCCTGATCCGTTTGAATAGCTTTCGGTAGCCCAAACACTGAGAAGAACCTCACGAGAGCTTTAACCACTGCTCTGACCTTCAGAGTGCGCAGGGGAAAAGCCTCGGGGTATCGCGTGGCAGCACACATTATAGTTAGCAGGTACTGGTGTCCCGACTTCGTCCGTGGAAGCGGACCCACACAGTCGAGCAGGATATGTTCAAACGGCTCCCCGATCGCAGGGATCGGGTGCAGCGGTGCGGGGGGTATGGTCTGATTTGGTTTCCCCCCCAACTGACACACATGACAAGAGCGGCAGTACTGAACAACATCACTCTTCAGTCCAGGCCAAAAGAAATGACGTAAGATACGGTGATATGTTTTCTTTACTCCTAGGTGTCCAGAGAACATGTCATGAGCGAGGCTAAGAATGTGGGATCTGAACCTCTGAGGTACCACTACTTGGCGAAACACGTTCCAGCCTAAATTATCAGACAACGGGGGATGCCACAGACGCATCAGCACATCATCCTCAATCCGGTAACCACAAGAATCCTGAGTGCTGGAAAGCGCGGCAGACAAACACTTAACCAGCGAAGGGTCGGTCTGTTGCGCGTGCACAAGCTCAGCCTTGTTCAGGTCAACAGAGAAACCAACCTCGGCAGGCGACAAGATTTTTGGGACCACTTTCTCTGTGGGACGCTCCTTTCTCTCGGAGCCGTCTAATGAACCAAGAAAGGTGTCGGACAGGTCAACGCCACCGTATTTACGGCTTTGCGCGCGCGTAACGACACAGGCAGGAAACGCTGGGGATGAATCCGCAATAGCGCAGCCTGCCACGTTAATGTTGGCAACGGGGTTGTCAATCACCTCGGCGGACGGAAAAACCCTCTCTCCGGCCAAATCATTGCCGAGTATTAACGCAACCCCGGACACAGGCAAACGCGGGCGCACGCCAACCTTCACCAGACCCGACACAATAGAAGACCGTAAGTGAACATTATGCAACGGGGCCCTCAGCACTCTCATTTCCACGCCCCACACCAAAACATCAGCCCCACAGAACGAGTCCTCCGAAAAAGGCAACACTGACTGCAGAATAAGGGATTGCGCAGCCCCCGTGTCGCGCAGTATGACCACAGGCACCTGATCGTCCTCCCTCCCCGTCAGCGAAACCATCCCTTTTGTGACAAACGGCCGGTAACCATTCCCCACCTCCCTTCCATCCGATACACCCCCGTTTGGGCCCGGTGGAGCTACAGGGACAGATTGAACAAAACCCACGCTTTTCGGCCGCCTAGCACTCTGGTCGTGATCTCTACGCTGGAGCGAGGGACAGTTAGCTACGAGATGCCCAATTTCGTGACAATAGAAACATTCACGACTAGCCATGGGTACAGGGCCAAGCCGTGATCGCTTAGGAGAGGTCTTCCCCTGTTTCACGGGTTTGGATGCCGGCGTAAGCTCGCGACGCGCAGACAGAAACGTGCCGCGGTGCGTCAACACAAACTCATCCGCGAGCACAGCAGCTTTTGACAAAGACTCCACCTTTTGCTCATTCAAATACAACACCACGTTTTCCGGCAAACACTTTTTAAACTCTTCCAGAAGAATCAGTTCACGTAGCTGAGCAAAATCCTTAACTTTACAAGCAGAGCACCATTTATCAAACAAGTGGGATTTTTCCCTGGCAAATTCCACATGCGTTTGGTTGGCGGATTTTTCACATGACCTAAACCTTTGCTGGTATGCTTCGGGGACCAATTCGTATGCGCGCAGAATAGTAGTCTTTTTTTTTTTTTTTTTTTTTTTTTTTTTTTAGCCTGTCATGTCTGGCAGATCTTGCAAACAGAACTGTGATCTGAATGCATTGTTGTGCCAAACATATTTGCTATTTCAAGATAAGCTCTATAGGTTCTCTATAGGCTCCTCTTGTTACTGTGTGACCCTTTATTTTATTTGAATTATTTTTAACATGTTATTTAACAAATTGTGCCAGAAATGACAGGCTTAAGAAATAGAAATGAGAAAAGAAAGAAAAGAGAAAGGGGAGAAAAGAAAAAAAAAAAAAAAAGGGGGGGGGGGGGGATAGAAAAAAGAAACAGGAAAGAGTGCAAGTAGGTAAACCAAATAGTTCGTCACCTGTTAAACATAAGATATTGACAATATTTGCAAAATTAAAGATTGTGTGGGGAAAACAAAATAAAAGACGACGCATAGTTACACAAACCAACCATTTGTGTTATTATTTGGGTGTATGTCTTTGTGTCATGAAATGTGCTTACCAATGAAGGCAGAAAGCTGCAGCCCCGCCCACCAGAAGCTAGAGGCAGGCAAAGAGAACCCCAGGTAGCCCAGGCCACCAGCAGCCCATCAAGACCTACGAAGACCCGCGGCCACTCATTCTAAGACAACCGTACACCCCTCCCAGCAGACGGTGGACGGAGGTCTCAGACGGAGTCCCCGCAGTCAAGGAGCAAGGACACCAGAGAACCTGAGGCAACGAGAAGCCAGCCCCCCCCCCAGCGGCCAGCCCCCCTGCACGGCCGGCAGCAGGGCCCCAGGGCCCCCGGCACCCGAGGGCCGCCCAAGCCCCCACAGAGCCCCCCCCCACGCCGAAGAAGCCAATGCAGCCCCGCGCCGCAGCCCCCAGGGAAGCAGGTCACCACCCACATCAGAACATCCAGCCCCACCCAGGAACCTGGAGGTACCCACACCCCAGGGGGGCAGGGGGGGGAGGCAACCAGCAAGGAGCGGCCAGGAGGCAAGGCACATGCCCAGACCCAGGTCCAGCCAAACATACAAACACACGCACCCCCGCAAGCACACACGTGTACACATTTATGCACAAACACACTCACCCACACACATATAAACATAGATACACCATACGTACACATCCACTCGCCCACCCATACTCACGAAGACTGTGACAAATACAAAGGCAGAATAGTAGTCTTAACAAGGTCATAATCTAGGCTAGCTTCTACGGATAGGCTTGCACATACCTCTTGCGCTTTTCCCACCAGCTTACATTGTAACAGCAAGCTCCACACGTCTCTAGGCCATCGCAGTGTAGTCGCGATGCGTTCAAAGGCGCTAAAGTATGAATCGACCTCACTTTCCCTAAAAGGTGGCACTAAAGCAATGTTTTTGCTGGCACTGAATGGCTCAGGGACAGCTGCAACAAAAGGAACTCTTACCGGCGTGGACGTGGCATCTGAATGCCGTAGAGGCTCCATCTCCATGGCTCGCAGCCGAAGATGCATCAACTCAACCTCTTTGGCCTTTGTTTGGAGCTCCACCTCCTTCAGCTGTAATGCTAACCGCAGGTCCTCTGTGACCATCCCTGCTGGCAAAAGACTGGCAGGGCCCGTGGCGGTACCCAGGCAGGTCTCGGCCGCCTCCCCCACATCCGCCACCTGTCCGCCGGCATCCTCAGCGGCAGCCTCCGCCCCCCCGTCCGCCTTCAACTCCGGGGGAGCGCCCCCCGGTCTTGGCGCACTAACTATCCCCCTCTTAACCAGCTGCTCAGTTAAACACTGCCGCATCTCTACCTTACGGGCGTTTAACGGCAAGGCAACATTAAACAAATTGGCCACCAGCAATAAATCCGCCTTTGTGCACCGCTCCAACTTATCGAGCGTGGGCTGTTGCGCAAAACTATCCATGTCAAACGACATCGCACCAACCGACAACCAAAACCAATACCCGACTACCGCCCCCACCAAAAGAAAAATCCGCCAAGCAAAAAGCAGCAACACACCAGCACACGCAAAAGAAAAACAAACGGATGAGCCCCCACTTAATGTTACGCCTCGGTCTGAGGTTTTAAGGCGTAACACCAAAAGGTGGACAGGCGGCCCCCTTGCCTCAGCCCCAAAAGCACCACACGCTACAAGCGGATCAAGTATAACCACTCAACAGTTTATTAGATGTGTGCGAGAACAATGCAAGAATGTGCGAGAACATAAACGCCGTCGTGGGCCAAGGCCAAAACAACAAACAAAACAGCTACCCCCAGGAAGGGAAAACTAGCTAACCCCTACTCAAACAAAACAACAAAAGAATGACATTTACTAACCCTAACTCCCTCACCGAAAAACAGGAGAAAACGTCCCAAAAAGAAAAGGCAGCTCACCCCTTCCGTTCCGCACACGGCACACGCACGAGAAAACACAACACTCTACACTGACAGGTGAATGAGGCAAGGTCTGACACCATCTGCTCAGCTCGGGCCGCCCACACCAAGCGGCAGCTGCGTGGAGCATATGAGCGGTCAGCTGGCCATCAGCTGGTACCCGGAGCCAATCGCCAGCCGTCAAACAGGGCGCCAACCCCCCAGGACGTCCAATCGCCAGCGAAGAAGGCGGGGCCACCGAGAACGCCACACGCCTGCGGAAACAGACACTCAAAACAGACATGTACACAATCGGTTATACACACACACACCACTAACATTCCGGCCAGGGCCGTAACAGTTCCGAAACACTTAAGTGTGACAAACATGCAAAAAAACAGAAAATGAGGCAGGGAGCAAACACTTTTTCACACCACTGTATAGGAAGTTCTGATTTAAAAGGTATTGAAACAGGTTCAAGACTCAAGGATGAGTACTTATACTGGATCGTTTGTCTGTTTGCGTAGAGCATTCTGGATCGCATCAGCTGGCCTACGATGACTGACGACAGTGATGATGATGATGACTGCTCTTTGGAAGATAAGAGCCGTGTCACAGGGTACCTTCGTCAGTTCATTGATAATGGTAACAATTCATTTAAGTTTTCTAAGCCAAAAATGAAATTGTAACAACTAAAGTGTACCCCATGAAATCTGGAATATATGTCACTACCTTTGTAACTCCTTCATTGAACAATGAAGTCACAAGTATCAAACTGGTAATGTTTTGTGTACTTTTCAAAATGACCTGGCCATGATGACATCCAGAATTGGTAATGGCTACATGGCCAGTATTTTTCATTGAAAGTTTGATTTGGTCATAGTAATCAATCAATCAATCAATCAACTTTATTTATAAAGCACTTTAAAATCAAATGCAGTTGGCCAAAGTGCTGTACAAATCTAAGCACAGACAAACAAAACACAGACATAAGATAAGGAAAGGATTAATAAATAAATAAATAAAACCACAGCTAAGAAAATAAACAAAGAAAACCAACACCTCAAACTGAGTTAAAAGCCAATAAGAAAAAATGTGTTTTAAGAGAGGATTTAAAAGCAGAGAGTGAGTCAGCCTGCCTAATGTGCAAAGGAAGATCGTTCCACAGTTTTGGGGCAGCAACTGAAAAAGCGCGGTCACCTCTGGACTTCCTCTTTGTCTTTGGGACAGCCAGCAGTGCCAGATCAGCTGACCTGAGTGAACGTGAAGGAACGTACAGGTGGAGCAGATCTGACAGATATGACGGGGCGAGGCCACGAAGACATTTAAAAACAAATAAAAGGATTTTAAAATCAATCCTAAAATGAACTGGGAGCCAATGAAGTGAGGCCAAGATCGGAGAAATGTGCTCACGTTTTTTGACCCCAACTAAAAGCCGTGCAGCAGCATTTTGGACCATCTCGAGCCAGGCAAGCAGTGTCTGACTGAGCCCAACATAAAGTGCATTGCAGTAGTCTAAGCGAGTCGTAATAAAAGCATGGATTAAAATCTCAAAATGATGCTGAGAAAGAAATGGTTTAACTTTGGCCAGTTGTCTTAGCTGATAAAAGCTGGACTTGACTACTGACTTAATTTGGGCATCAAGTTTGAGTTCACTGTCCAGCTTCACACCTAAGTTTGTTGCTGTCTTAGTCAGATGTTGAGTTAAGGGACCCAGGTCAATAGTCATTTTTGAAGTATCACTGGGCCCAAGCAGCAACACCTCTGTCTTTTTATCATTTAGGTGCAAAAAGTTAGTGGACAGCCATGCCTTGAGCTCTCCAATGCACTCGAGGAGATGGTTAGCAGAATATGCATTTTGCTGCTTGAGAGGCACATAAATTTGGCAGTCATCAGCATAAAGGTGGATGTAATAGTAAAATGTATTACGAACAGCATTACCCTTTAACATGACCACAACACACATCTATTTTCCAGCATCCAATGATGAACTGAAGGCTCTCATAAAGTTCTGGGTTGGATGGGAGACCCCTGCACGTACCCTCACTGTGGAAATAGTCACTGGTAGCCTACCCAGGTCATCAACGTGCTTTGAGACACTCCGTCTTCCCTCACACTACCGAGACTTCCCAACATTTCAGAAAGACTTGATGGCTTCCATTAACACACACAACACAGGATTTGGGCTCATTTAAAAAATGGTCTTCGATGTACCAGTATTAACTTTTTGTTGTTCAAAATATTAACTCTTTTGAGTGGAATATAAAGGAATGTTCAATTGTCCCAACATGTTTGTATTACTAATCAATTTTACTAAGTCACACACAACCAGTTTTCCATTAAAAAAAAACAATGATATCAACAATCAGTTCATTTCCAGTAACTGTTGGACAAACTGGACAGCAACAACATAGATGTCTGAGCCATGTGATTCAGAGTGTCCCAGTGGATCTACGGCTGCCCTCAGAGCTACCAGTTGTTCAGGGCTCAACACATTGTGTGTTTCAGGAATAGTGACACCATAGTTTGGCTCGTCAAGCAGTCCACTGTCCTCCCAGTCAATATGAGGCAGGTAGAGTCCCTGCAAGAAAGAATAAACTATGTATGTAGAACATTAATACAGGTTGGCAATTTTATTGTTACTGCTTAACATACCTTGATTTCAATTCCAGAATATTCTTAAACCATAAAACTAAGAATAACAAAAGTTTTTTGACCCACCAACTTGACTTAAGTTACAAACTATATGTTAGGGCATAAACTATTATTGAAATGATTGTCAACTAATTCAGTAATCAAATTATTAACTTAAGTATACAGAATCTAAAAACATAGTATTTGTTAAAAGAACCTAGTCAGCAGTAATTTAGCCACAATTCTATAAAAAGATTCATTTTGGATTTAATATGAAAAACCTTCTGTTAGCTCTATCCAGAACTGAAGTGACAGTTTTAGCTTCACCTACTTCAAATTCTGTTAAAGATTATACTAAACACCTTCTGCCATCTAACTTAATTGGTTAATGTAAAAAGTTAACAGATTAGTCAGCAAAATATTAGTTGCAGGCCTACAATATAAAAAAAATTATTCTGTCCTTAGGGTATAGCTGAATAATAATCTGTATATTAATAATACATTGTGCACTTAAACAAAATATAGATATGGTCAAAACAATGTTAAACATTTTTACTTGAAGCAATTTGTCTCATGTTGTGTGTCATTGTCTACTTGGTGATGGGAGTACGGGGCTGGTCTGTGGAAAAGAATTTTCCCTTCGGGACAATAAAGTCTTATTTATGTTAAGTTGGAGTTAGATCAAACTGTTCTGTAATAGATAGACCATAACAGATGCCTTTCAGGGAAAATAATTTCAACACCAGCCCTTTGATGTACTTATTTTGTTTTGTTGTATTGGACTAGTCAGATAAAAGGGTTTTTCTAGACTGAAATAAAGTAAATACACCAAAATTCCAGAACAGTTCAGAATAGCTGGCACCAAAATTACAATTTACCTCTGTATTTTCTGGTTCTCCCACAGCATGCTGAATGCTTCCCATCTCCCATAACTGATTGGGTGTTAGGTTACCCTCAGTTCTGAGTGGATGGTTATCCCAGCCACTCCTGAAGATGTCAAGACTTGCTTGTAGTCTGGGCACAAATACATAATGACAGCAGAAGATGTGTAGACAGTTTGACAGGTCAAGCAAACCACTGTCCTCTAGTGAGTGCAGCACAGTGTAGTATATGTTTGTCACTGCACACCACATGTCTCTCCAAAGTCGTTCAATTCTGAAAGTAAGATCATATCAGTTTAAGCTCATTGTCTGTTATACTTGCATTGAACAGTACTTTAAAATAAGTGATCCAACTAAAAAGTCTGAAGAGTATAGCTGCCACAATTAACTTATGACTATTAGGCCCTAATTTATTATATAGATAACTTTAATATTGTCCATTTTAGAAAAATGAATTGCAGAATCCAAGCGTGTTAATTATAACAGTGTGTTTAACTAATAAAAATAAAATGTGCATATTTCATAATAGAAATACTTCTAATACAAAAATGTGACTCAACCTGCCTTTGATTGTGCACACTTTTCCCAGCAATGAAACTGGACCTTCCTGTACCCCTGACAGAGAACATCAGCCGGGCAATGTCAACATTCTCAACACCATGATCAGCTCTTACTCTAAGATAAAAAGAAAATATGAACAGCATTTGTAGTACATTAATAAATTTGGTCCAAATCATTTAATTTCAGACCTTTACAGTTTACAGTATTTACAGCTACTGAAGACAACAAAAACATGACAATCATGTCATGAATACCTTTGCAACTCTTTGCTATTTATCCTGTGAATTCTTATAAAAGTGTATTATATAATCTTAAAATATTATATGAAGAAATGACACACAATTCTCACTCACGTACTGTGAGTGTATTAGTGAGAGAGATGTTTTTAGTATATTTTGAGGTGTGAGGGTGTGTGAGTGACTAAAAGGTTTTGGGTATGTGTGGGTGTGGATAACTGTACATATATATATATATATATAATCTCCCATTTACCTTAATGGAAATCCAAATTTGTCCACTGATTGCTGGAAGAAGGTAAGGGCTGTTGAGGACAAATTGTTGTTTGCAGCACAGAGGTACATGATCTACAGAAAATGGAAACAGAACATACAGTTTTCTTTCTTAAACGGTGCTGTCAAATCATGGTTTAAATGCTTTTTGAAAGGTGCCCTCAAATAAAATCTATTAGTATTATTACCTTTCTTGAAAAACCATCAATGCCACCGAAGATGACAATGTTGTACCTGTGTAGACAAAATATAAATTACAGGAGGTTATATCACATCTTTCACACAGAGCAGGTGAAGATCATACTTTAAGTGCACTCTTTTTAACAAATTAAACAATACACACCGAACGAGTTTGTGGTTGGTGTCGACATGCACCAGGGATTTTGGACCAGGAACTGAGTAGGTGCGCTGCACAACACATCCTAGCTGAGTCATCCGGCAAAGGATGCCAACAGTATCTACACGGTGCATGGAGGCCCGCACCCTCTCCCACTGAACTCGAAACCCTCTGGTCTGCAAGGTTCCCTTAACCAGGCGATACCCAGCATGAGGCATGTTGTTTTAAATGTCAGATACCAAATGGTCCAACTCTGTGTCTGAACAGGTGCTGTAGAGTGCTCTGACAGAGAAGCCAGACTCTCCCATTCTTCTGTAGATAGTACGGGTGGACACCCCCAGTAGGTTGGCAATACATGGCACTGGAAGACCTTGGTTCAGAAGATGTAAAAGGGTATCTGAAGATATATCAAGTCTTGCACGACCACTTACTCCGTGGGTAACCTGAACAGACACTGTATGGACTTGATTTTGTCTTTCTTCAACAACTAAGATATACAAGTCTGTGAGCGCAGTCACTATAGCCTCAGGGATATTAATCTGATCACCCAGAGCACTCAAAAGAACAACCTCCTGGGAGCACACAAACTCAAGGTAATCCAGGTTGAGTGGCTGCTGATTCACAACATCCTGAATACGTGTATGAAGCCTCTGCAGTATGCTTTGTGCTAGCATTTCCTAAAGAGGAGATAAGGGACAGAAAACGTTTTTTTAATTCTTTATATAACTGGTTTCCAAATAGAAAAAAATATATATATTCAGTTTGCATATCATTTACAACTTTTTAAAAAACTTTTTGGGTAACTATACTTGGTTTAAAAGTAAATGAGTTAAGTGAGACTGACATTGAGACAGGCAGCAAAAATAAACTCATGAAAATTATCTTTATTTACAGTTATCTGACACGTAATATGGTCCAGTAACCAGTAACACTGCAGTGAACTTAAAGTAAAGTAGTTTATGCTCTGAATATGACATAACTATCATTGGATTCTTCACCAGAAAAGTTGTTAAACTCACCGGCGGGGTGCTCATGGTGTTAGCAGTGAGATAGCGTCTAACACCAGTCTTCCTTGGGCCCAGCAGCTCTCAGCGCGTTTCAGTCGTCTCGATAGCACCCCCTGCTGTCGAGGGAGGAAATGGCTAATTCCATCTAAGGTATCGCGTGACTTTTGGTATATCACGTGACTTTTGGCACAAACGAAATGTTTCGTACTCACAGAGAAACTGTTTCGTACTCGCAGAGAAACTGTTTCGTACTGGCAGAAAAGCTGTTTTGTATTCGAGGAGAGATCATTTTATGTTCAAGGACCGTTTGTAAAATATGTTTTGTGTGTGCGATGTCCGAGGACAGTTTGTAAAACAGGTTTTATTTGTGTGCAGCATGTTTTCTTTGCGTGAAACAGGTTTTATTTGTGTGCAACCTTTTGGCAGGAAATTAACTCCATAGTTGTTTGTTTGTGTGTTTTTGCCTGGATATGTTTATGTATACACTGTGTTTATGCTCTTTATTTACAATGTACAAAAATGTTTTCCAGCTTCTTGCAAAACCTACAGACGGTCCGCCGCAGCTTCCACTACAGTCAGCCTCACGTTCAGGAAAAGGCGGCAGCCATTAAAAATCCTGCCCGGTGACGTGCAAGAAGGAAGCCGGTAAGACGTGTTGGATTGTTGGTCTGCTGTATTTGTGTAGTTAGCTTGTAAATGCAGTTTTATTTTTGGGAAATATTACTTATTGTTTTTTTAACTTTATATAAAACCTGGTTTCTTTTGAACAACCCAAAATGTATATAAAAAGGTGATGCAGTGAAGGTGAAAATAATTAACACTGAATGTTTATAGTTTCAGCAGCTGTAACATTTTGGGACCTAAAAGATAAAAAATGTATAATCAGTTTAAAGGTGCCTCAAGGGTTAATGACCAAAATCACTGAAGTACTTTTATCAATGTTACATTTTTTCAAAGTACTTGTTCATTTGTCTTTTGTTCACAGGATGCACAGGAGTTGGTACTTTGTCACATAACCATTGTTTTTGATGACAAAGATGGGCTGATTAATTTTTTTTTTTTTTTGCATTCAGGGTCTTATCTGCTATGTGTGCATTCAAAGTCAAGAGACTCAAACTTTCAGTGTAGTTTCCTGATTTTTCACAATATTTCATACAGTTTTATAATGACTTAATGTGTGCTCTGTGTCAACAGCTGCTGGAGGCGAGGGCGAGTGTCCTGGCAGTGAAGGAGGTTGCCTTCTGGGACGGTGTCACCACTGACCTCATGTTAGATGAGGAGGATGGCGTCTCAGAGGGCGTATCGGGCTGGATTAAGACCCCCAAGCTTCCCCAGCCAGGAGCTCAGTGACCTCTGAGCCAAACTGCAAGACAGACTAGAAGCTCACCCTAAATACAACACCGTGCACCATAAGTGTTTGTATGCTGGACCATGCTCTGAGAGAAAGCCACCACCACATGGCCCAGAAGTAGCAAAGCATTATATGTCATAATGTTTTTGTTTTCTTTATATATATATATATATATATATATATATATATATATATATATATATATATATATATATATATATATATATTAGGGGTGGGACTTTAACGCGTTAATTTCGATTAATTAATTACGGGGAAATTAACGCATTAAAAATTTTAACGCATTTTAATCGCACTTTGCACCATGGAACGTTTCTCAGTGCACGAGTTCCAGTCATACAGATTATATCGACGCACAATGTCCAAATTAGGGGCCGCATCCTGCGAAGGACCCGGCCCACGTCTTTTGCAGCCCACGTAGACCACAAAGACCGGAAGTGAGCGGCTAGCCTTCATATCAGCGTCACCTGCCCTCACCTCTGCATAGCTCATGTCGCCTAGCAACCGTGAGTGCGAAGCACAGCTGTGTAAAAGCAGCTGGTTAAACGGAGAACGAACTTTTTCTCCTTTTTGTGGTTTAATTTTTTTTAAAGTCTTTAATTCAAAATAAGCTGTTAAAACAAGCATAACACATTTCAACATCAAGGAATACAGCTGAGAGAATGATTAATTTCCAACTATATTAAGTGAGACATTAATGTTGAATAAAACTATCCAGTTATGATGCTTAACTTTAATTTCAGGAGTTTGCTTATCACAGGAGCACTTCCACCCTTTATTGGTCTGTGTAGTAGACTGGTGGGAAAATAAACAAGATTTTGAAGTTTAAGCTTATGTATATTGATTTATTCATCAACTAAACTTAAATTAATATTTCTCATGTCAAATGGGCACCAGGCCCAGACGGTGTCTCCCCCTCCTGCCTCAAAACCTGTGCTGACCAGTTGGCTCCGGTCTTCACGCAGATCTTCAACAAATCCTTAGAACTGTGTGAAGTCCCCTCCTGCTTCAAAAAATCCACCATCATTCCAGTACCAAAGAAACCCTCCATCACTGGACTAAATGACTACAGGCCTGTCGCACTGACGTCTGTGGTAATGAAGTCCTTTGAACGTCTGGTGTTGGCTCACCTGAAGAATGTCACAGGACTCCTGCTGGACCCCCTGCAGTTTGCCTACCGAGCAAACAGGTCAGTGGATGATGCTGTTAACATGGGACTGCACTACATCCTACAACACCTTGACAGCCCAGGGACATATGCTAGGATCCTGTTCGTTGACTTCAGCTCTGCGTTTAACACCATAAAACACCATAAAACCCGATATCCTCTCCTCCAAACTCTCTCAGCTCACCGTACCTCCTGCCATCTGTCAGTGGATCACCAGCTTCCTGACAGACAGAACACAGCAAGTGAGGCTGGGGGAAATCACTTCAGATACACTGTCAATCAGCACTGGAGCTCCACAAGGATGTGTCCTGTCCCCACTGCTCTTCTCCCTCTACACCGACTGCACATCGACAGACCCGACAGCTAAACTCGTTAAGTTTGCGGATGACACAACAGTCATCCGACTCATACACGATGGTGACGAGTCTGCACATCGGCGGGAGGTTGAACGGCTGGCGCTCTGGTGCAGTCAGAACAACCTGGAGTTAAACACACTTAAGACTGTGGAGATGACAGTGGACTTCAGAAGACACCCCTCATCAATGATTCCCCTCACTATAACCAACAGCCCTGTGACGAATGTGGAAACCTTCAAGTTTCTGGGAACCACCATCTCTCAGGACCTGAAATGGGAGCTCAACATCAGCTCCATCCTCAAGAAGGCCCAACAGAGGATGTACTTTCTGCGCCAACTGAGGAATTACGGTCTGCCACAGGAGCTGTTGAGGCAGTTCTATTCCGCGGTTATTGAACCGGTCTTGTGCTCTTCTATTACAATCTGGTTTGGAGCAGCAACAAAACAAGACAGGAACAGACTGCAGAGAACTATTAGAACTGCTGAAAAATCATTGGTGCTCCTCTGCCCAATCTTCAGGACTTGTTCACTTCTAGAACCAGGAAACGGGCAAAGAAAATCATCTCAGACTCCTCACACCCTGGACACACTTTATTTCAGCTCCTTCCCTCAGGCAGGAGATACAGATCACTGTACACAAAAACCACCAGACACTCAAACAGTTTCTTTCCTCATGCCATCACACTCATTAACAGCTGATCAGTAACATTGATCTCTACACAAATGCCTAAATTGTTACACTACAATGCACACTACACTTTATTTTATTTTATTATTTATTAGATTTTGGATATTGTATAATTCTTAAATTACACTGCACCTTCCCTTCCCAGACCTGTATTGTATATTGTGTATTGTATATTGTATAGCATTTAAGTTAAATTATAGGACACTGTATAATACTAGAGAGACACTATCAACCGGAACCAAATTCCTTGTGTGTGTAAACATACTTGGCCAAAATAAACCTGATTCTGATTCTGATATTGAAATGCGATTAAAATGCGATTAATTTCGATTAATTAATTACAAAGCTTGTAATTAATTCAATAAATTTTTTTAATCGAGTCCCACCCCTAATATATATATGATGTGTGTGTGTGTGTATGTGCATATTGCTTTGTAAATAAAAAAAAAGAAATTCAAACTTGTGCCTCACAATTTGTTTCTCTTAATTGAATTCCTTTTAGTTGAGGTTATTAGCATGGCATGAATACAACATAACATACAAGGTATATCACAGAAATAATAATTAAAAATAATTTTTATTACTGGGTTATTATTTATTAGGGAGGGGCTTACCCAGGTAAGATTTAAGATACTCAATACAGGTTTTACAATAAAACACAGAATTTTTCTGAAAGCCATTGACTTAAAAACTGGTAGACATCCAAAGTCTCAGTAAACATGTGCATCAAGGCCTCATCAGTTAACTGATAATGACTTGTTTAATTCTTTTTCTTTTTTTTAAGCCTGTCATGTCTGGCAGATCTTGCAAGCAGAACTATAATCTGAATGCATTTTTGTGCCAAACATATTTGCTCTTTCAAGATGACCTCCATAGGTTCTTTATAGGTTCTTCTTGTTAATTTTTGACCTTTAACATTATTAATTTGTGTTATTTTTCACATACATATATCTGTGCCAGAGTTGACAGGCTGAGGAAAGAGAAAAGAAAAGAAATAAATGAAAAAGGAAGAGAGAGAGAACAAAAGGAGAATGGGGAGAAAATAGAAAAAAAGGGAGCACAAGTAAATAAACCAAAATAGTTCATCAGATGCTGAACCTGTAAGAGAAGAAAAAAACATGTAAAATACAAACAATACTTGGAAAAATAAATTTGTGTGGGAAAAACAAAACAAATGATGCATGGCTACGCAAACCAACAATTTTATTCTGTTGTGATTGCGTGGGTGTTTGTGTCTGTGTCATGAGAGCAGAATGCCAAAGATCCACCCATGAGAAACTAGAGGTGGGTAGAAAAAGCACCAGGAAAACTCGGCCACCAGCAGCCAATCAGGATCCACGAAGACCCGTGGCCACTCATTCCAAAGACAACCGCACAGATGAGAGAGAGAGGTCCCAGATGGAGCCACCAAGCTGAGAAGCAAGGGCCCCAGAAAATCTGAGGCGACGAGAAGCCCGTCCCCCCAGAGGTCACCCCCTGCCCAGGCCGGCGGCAGGGCCCCAGGGCCCCCAGGTACCCGAGAACCGCCCAGCACCCCAGCCCTGGAGCACAACCCCCAGGGGATCAGGTCGACACCCACACCAGAACATCCAGCCCTGCCCAGGAACCCCAAGGCACCCACACCCCAGGGGGGCAGGGGGGAGGAAGAGGCGACCAGCGAAGAGCAGCAGGGAGGCAAGTCCCTGTCAGTACTCTAGCTGCAGCATTTTGGATCAGCTGAAGGCTTTTCAGGGAGCTTTTAGGACAGCCTGATAATAATGAATTACAATAGTCCACCCTAGAAGTAATAAATGCATGAATTAGCTTTTCAGCATCATTCTGAGAAAGGATGTTTCTAATTTTAGAAATATTGCACAAATGCAAAAAAGCAGTCCTACATATTTGTTTAATATGTGCATTGAAGGACATATCCTGGTCAAAAATGACTCCAAGATTTCTCACAGTGTTACTGGAGGCCAAAGTAATGCCATCCAGAGTAAGTATCTGGTTTGACACCATGTTTCTAAGATTTATGGGGCCGAGTATAAGACCCCCAGTTTTATCTGAATTTAGAAGCAGGAAATTAGAGGTCATCCAGTCCTTAATGTCTTTAAGTCATTCCTGCAGTTTAACTAATTGATGTGTGACATCTGGCTTCATTGATAGGTAAAGCTGAGTATCATCTGCATAACAATGAGAAAGATGCAATGCTGTCTAATAATACTGCCTAAGGGAAGCATGTATAATCTAAATAGAATTGGTCCTAGCACAGAACCCTGTGAAACTCCATAATTAACCTTAGTGTATGAAGAAGACATGCCCATTTACATTACCAAGATGGCGCTGGTGAGGTCGGCTGCCGTCACGACTGCTCCGACAACTTTTTACCTGTTTTTAGTTATTTCACAGCTTTTTATCGTTTTTAATCGTTTTTTCTTTTCACCACGGGTTGTATTTGCTATGATAGAAGTACTCTTAATTCTATTAATCTACAATCCACTCACCGTTTGCCGTCTTTAACGGATTCATCGTGGCCGAGGGAGATCCTGAGGAACAACAAAGGACGGGACACGAAACGACCCCGAGGAAAACGAGCCGGTGTCAGGAACAAGCTGAGGGCTAGGGCACATCGAGCTCCCCTGCCCAGTATCTTGTTAGCCAACGTCCAGTCCCTGGACAACAAGCTCGACGACCTCCGTGCCAGGATCAAGTACCAGAGAGACATTCTGGACAACCTTCTCTGCTTCACCAAGACATGGCTGAACCCAGCGGTACCGGACCACGCCATTCAGCCGGCCGAGTGCTTCTCGGTATACCGCATGGACAGAACAATTGAGTCGGGAAAGTCAAGAGGAGGTGGTGTGTGCATGATGGTAAACAGCAGCTGGTGTGATAATACCGGCATCGTCACTCTTGCACGCTACTGCACACCTAACCTGGAACTTCTGGCACTCAAGTTTCGTCCTTTCTACCTTCCACCTCGGGCAAACACGGACACTGCACTGTGTGAACTTCATGACACTTTCACACAGTTTCAGACTCATAACCGGGACGCTGCGCTTATTGTGGCTGGTGATTTTAACAGTGCTAACCTCAAACGTGCAGTGCCAAACTTTTACCAGCACATCACCTGCCCCACCAGAGGACAACGGACACTGGATCACTGCTACACTCCGTTCAAAGACAGTTACAAGGCACAGTCTCATCCACCGTTTGGGAAATCTGATCACGCTGCCATATTCCTCATGCTTAAATATAAACAAAGGCTGAAGCAGGAGGTTCCAGCTCAGAGGGAGGTCACGCGCTGGACGGAACAATCAGTGGCTTCCTTACAGGACGCTCTGGATGGCGCAGACTGGGATATGTTCCGTGAGAGCTCCGCCGATGACATCAGCGTGTTTACGGAAGCGGTTGTAGGATTTGTCGGGAAACTGGTGGACGATACGGTGGAGAAAACTGTAGTGAAAACTTTCCCCAACCAGAAGCCATGGGTGAATAAAACCATCCGCAGTGCTCTGAACTCTCGCATCGCCGCCTACAATGTGGGACTCATCAGATGTAACATGGAGGAATATAAAGCTGCGTCTTACGGAGTACGCCGAGCGGTGAAAGAGGCGAAGCGGCGATACGAGGAGAAAATAGAGACACAGTTTCAGAAGAGTGACTCCAGAACCCTGTGGCACGGACTATGGATCATTACGGACTACAGAAGCCCACCCTCCAGACTGGTGAGTGCGGACGCGTCTCTGGCAACCGAGCTGAACACCTTCTACGCTCGCTTCGAGGCTGCAGCTGGCAACGCTAACAGCGCTAGCGATGCTAACAGCGCTACGGGTGTGTTCAGCATGCAGACGGAGCTCGTCGGAACGCAGGAACCCCTCATCATCAGGGAGAATGATGTACGGAGAACATTCAGGAGAGTGAACACCAGGAAAGCAGCAGGACCGGACGGGATCGCCGGCCGAGTCATCAAAGCCTGCGCGGACCAGCTAGCACCGGTGTTTACGAATATTTTCAACTTATCCCTGACCCAGGGCATCGTACCAGCGTGCTTCAAACAGTCCGTCATCGTTCCAGTCCCGAAGAAGAACCAGCCAGCCTGCCTCAATGACTTTCGCCCAGTGGCCCTGACATCAGTCGTGATGAAGTGCTTCGAGAGGATCATCAGAGACTTCATCACCTCATCACTTCCGGACTCTATGGACCCCTTACAGTTCGCATACCGCCCCAACCGTTCCAGAGATGATGCCATCACCTACCTCCTCCACACCACACTAACACACCTGGACGCTGGGAGGGGAAATTATGTTAAAATGCTGTTTGTTGACTACAGCTCAGCATTTAACACGATTATCCCCTCTAAACTAACCATCAAGTTGGAGAACATGGGACTTCACCCATCCTTGTGTCACTGGATCTCCAACTTCCTGACGGACAGAACACAAGCTGTGCGGGTAGGAAAACACATCTCACCTGCACTCACACTTAGCACTGGCGCCCCCCAAGGCTGTGTCCTGAGCCCCCTGCTGTACTCACTGTACACATATGACTGTGTGGCCACTTCCAGCTCTACCACCATTGTCAAGTTTGCTGACGACACTGTTGTAGTGGGCCTGATCTCTAACAATGATGAGAGGGCCTACCTAGAGGAGATTAAACACCTGGAGGACTGGTGCCAGGACAATAATCTCCTCCCTAACGTCAGCAAGACAAAGGAGTTGATAGTGGACTGCAGCATAAAGCAGGAGAGGAACTATCACCCCGTTATGATCAGTGGCACCGCAGTGGAAAGAGTAGACAATTTCAAGTACCTTGGAGTTCACATCTCTGAGGACCTGTCATGGTCTTGCCACACCACTGCATTGGCAAAGAAAGCCCGTCAGCGTCTTTATCACCTTAGACGCTTAAGGGACTTCAAACTACCATCCAAGGTGCTTTGTAACTTCTACACCTGCACCATTGAATCGATCATTACGGGAAACATCACAACCTGGTTCGGAAACAGCACCAAGCAGGATGGGCAGGCTCTACAAAGGGTGGTACGTTCTGCTGAGCGCATAATCCGGACTGAGCTTCCTGACCTGCAGTCCATATACAGGAAACGGTGCTGGACAAGGGCCAGGAGGATATTAAAGGACCCCAGTCATCCCAGTAACAGACTGTTTTCTCTGTTACGATCTGGGAAGCGGTTTCGTACTCTAAAAGCCAAAACAGAGAGGATGAGAAGAAGCTTTTTCCCACAAGCTATTCGATTCCTCAACGAACATAGCATTTGGGACTAATTTACACAACGTCAGACTTATATGTATACGTATGTATATATATATATATATGTATGTATATGTATATATATGTATATATGTGGACATAATGTATGTGTATATAAGTATATGCATGTATACTGTTTTTATGTGTATATGTATGTATATGTATAGATTAGTACTTGTATATTTATTATTATCACACTGTATAGAATTATGTAGCATCTGCACTGCTGTCGCTTTACTCACTGGTTCACTCTAAATTGCCCCTTGTAATTATATTGTTAATTTTGTTTACTTAATTTAATTTGTTCTTTTTAATTATAAGGTTTACTTAATTTAATTTGTTAATTTGTTAATTTTTTTAATTTGTTCTTTTTAATTATATTGTTAATTTTTCTAATGTTTATATACTTATACTTTTTAAATACATTCTATTTCTGTATAATATATTTTTTAACTATTCTGTAGTTTTGTAATCAGGGTGGCGGAGCAGTCACAAAAGCATTTCACTGCCAGTTGTACTGTGTATGACCAGGTATGTGACAAATAAACCTTGATTTGATTTGATTTGATGAACAAATTGGAGTCTATTAGATAAATGTGATTCAAACCACTGCAGTGCAGTACCTTTAATACCTATAGTATGCTCTAATCTCTGTAATAAAATGTTATGATCAACAGTATCAAAGCTGCACTGAGGTCCAACAGGACAAGAACAGAGATGAGTCCACTGTCAGAGGCTGTAAGAAGATCATTGGTAACCTTCACTAATGCTGTTTCTGTACTGTGATGAATTCTGAAACCTGACTGAAACTCTTCAAATAAACCGTTCCTCTGCAGATGATCAGTTAGCTGTTTTACAACTACTCTTTCAAGAGTCTTTGAGAGAAAAGAAGGTTGGAGATTGGCCTATAATTAGCTAAGACAGCTGGGTCAGTGATGGCTTTTTAAGTAGAGGTTTAATTACAGCCACCTTGAAGGCCTGTGGTACACAGCCAACTAATAAAGACAGATTGATCATATTTAAGATTGAAGCATCAATAATTGGAAAGACTTCTTTGAACAGTCTAGTAGGAATGGGATCTAATAAACATGTTGCTGGTTTGGAGGAAGTAACTATTGAAGTTAACTCTGAAAGATCAACTGGAGCAAAAGAGTCTAAACAAATACCAGCAGTGCTGAAAGCAGCCGAACATGAATAATCTTTGAGATGGTTATGAATAATTTTTTCTCTAATGTCTAAAATTTTATTTGTAAAGAAATCCATGAAGTCACTACTAGTTAAAGTGAAAGGAATACTCGGCTCTACAGAGCTCTGACTCTTTGTCAGCCTGGCTACAGTGCTGAAAACAAACCTGGTGTTGTTCTTATTTTCTTCAATTAATGATGAGTAGTAAGATGTCCTAGCTTTATGGAGGGCTTTTTTATAGAGCAACAAACTCTTTTTCCAGGCTAAACGAGCATCTTCTAATTTAGTGAGACGCCATTCCCTCTCCAGCTTACGGCTTATATGCTTTAAGCTGTACGTTTGTGAATTATACCACGGAGTCAGGCACTTCTGATTTGAAGCTTTCCTTTTCAGAGGAGCCACAGTATCCAAAGTTATACGCAGTGAGGATGTAAAACTATTGACGAGATAATCGACCTCACTGGGAGCAGAGTTTAGGTAGCTGCTCTGCACTGTGTTGGCACTGAAGAGCATAATAATGAAGGAATTAGATCCTTAAACTTAGTTACAGCACTTTCAGAAAGACTTCTACTGTAATAAAACTTATTCCCCACTGCTGTGTAATCCATTAAAGTAAATGTAAATGTTACTAAGAAATGATCAGACAGGAGGGGGCTTTCAGGGAATACTGTTAAGTCTTCAGTTTCTATGCCATATGTTAGGACAAGATCCAGAGTATGATTAAAGTGGTGGGTGGGCTCCTTTACATTTTGAGAGAAGCCAATTGAATCTAATAATAGATTAAATGCAGTGTTGAGGCTGTCATTCTCAGCATCTACATGGATGTTAAAATCACCCACTATAATGATTTTATCTGAACTGAGCACTAAATCAGATAAAAAGTCTGAGAAATCAGACAGAAACTCTGAGTAAGGACCAGGTGGATGATAGATAATAACAAATAAAACAGGTTTTTGATTTTCCCAATTAGGGTGGACAAGATTAAGAGTCAGGCTTTCAAAAGAATGAAAACTTTGTCTGGGTCTGTGATTAATTAATAAGCTGGAATTGAAGATTGCAGCTACTCCTCCTCCTCGACCCGTGCTTCGAGCATTCTGACAGTTACTGTGACTCGGGGGTGTTGATTCACTTAAACTAACATATTCATCCTGCTGTAACCAGGTTTCTGTAAGGCAGAATAAATCAGTATGTTGATCAATTATTAAATCATTTACTAACAGGGACTTGGAAGAGAGAGACCTAATGTTTAATAATCCACATTTAATTGTTTTATTCTTTGGTGCAGTTGATGAAGCTGTATTATTTTTTAATTTTTTTAATTTTTATGCTTAAATAGTTTTTTGCTGATTTTAGCTTTGTTTTCTGGTGGTCTGGGAGCAGGCACCTACTCTGTGGGGATGGGGTTTTTGGGGGGATGGCAGGAGGAGAGAAGCTGCAGAGAGGCGTGTAAGACTGCAGCTCTGCTTCCTGGTCTCAACCCTGGGTAGTCAGGTTTTAGGGTTAATAAATTTGGCCATATTTCTAGAAATGAGAGCTGCTCCATCCAAAGTGGGATGGATGCCGTCTCTCCTAACAAGACCAGGTTTTCCCCAGAAACTTTGCCAATTATCTATGAAGCCCACGTCGTTTTTTGGACACCACTCAGACAGACAGCGATTCAAGGAGAACATGCGGCTAAACATGTCGCTCCTGGTCTGATTGGGGAGGGGCCCAGAGAAAACTACAGAGTCCGACATTGTTCTTACAAAGTTACACACCGAGTCAATATTAATTTTAGTGACCTCCGATTGGCGTAACCGGGTGTCATTACTGCTGACGTGAATAACGATCTTACCAAATCTACGATTAGCCTTAGCCAGCAGTTTCAAATTTCCATGAATGTCGCCTGCTCTGGCCCCTGGAAGACATTTGACTATGGTCGCCGGTGTCTCTAGCTTCACGTTTCTCAAAACAGAGTCGCCAATAACCAGAGTTTGTTCCTTGGCGGATGTGTCGCCGAGTGGAGAAAAACGGTTAGAGACGTGAACAGGTTGGTGGTGTACCCGGGGCTTCTGCTTAGGACTACGCTTCCTCCTCACCGTCACCCAGCCGGCCTGTTTTCCCTGCTGCTCGGGATCTGCTGGGGGGGAGCTAATGACGACTAATCTACCATGGTCCGCACCCGCTACAGGGGCCTGGCTAGCCATAGGATTTTCCAGGGTGCGGAGCCGAGTCTCCAATTCAGAAAGCCTGGCCTCCAGAGCTACAAACAGACTACATTTATTACAAGTACCATTACTGCTAAAGGAGGCCGAGGAGTAACTAAACATGTGACACCCAGAGCAGGAAAGTGCAGGAGGGACAGGAGAAGAACCCATGCTGGTAGTGAGTCGGCTAAGGGCTAAGCTACTAGCTGAGCTAAGCTAGCAAATTTCTAAAAACAAATAAAGTGAATAATGTGAATACAGGTGATTCAGCAAAGAGTGTGCTCTAGATAAAGTAGGTGAAGATTTATGTATATATATGTTGTTATCCTGATAAATCGAGCTATACAGATTAAACAGCTAACAGACAGCAAAACACGACTGTGCTCCGAAACAGGATCAGGAAGTGATACAATACCGCAGCAGCATTGCCAGATCTTGCGATAGAAACAAGCAACCACGTATATGAAAACAAGCCCAAAATAAGCCCAATTGGCAACCCACAACATTGTGTAAAACTGAGACCGCTTTTAACCCCTTAACTGGCAAGGGCCCGGTGACGGGCCGTTTGTAGTCCCTTTTATATGGCAGGCTAGACCCTCCCATTTTTATTGACACGTCATTCGGCCAATCATGTAACTGGCTGCACCAAATCACCTGACAACGCTACGTGACGCCCTCTGAGTATTATTGGCTCTGGGAAACCCATTTCTTAACATGATTGGCCGAATGAGGTGTCAGTCAAAATGGGCGGGTCTAGCCTGCCATATAAATGCACTTCATTCGGCCCGCGGACCAGACGCAGCCGATTAATAGGCTATGAAATGGGTTGTTCAGAGCCAATAATAACCAGAGGGTGTTATGTAGTTGTTTCAGGTGATTTTTTTTGCTGCCAGTTAAGGGGTTAAACAGTATAGCTCATTTCTTTGTCTCATTGTGTTTTGAAGCAGTGAAACCCATGTTTCTTAGCCTCATTGAAGAGAAGGGTGCACAGCTTTTTGTAAGCTTCTCTGTATTAGCATGTTGAATTAAATCAGCATGGTGAGCACATATTTCACACTTGCAAAATCTGCAGAATGCCCATCAGGATTGCAGCTACTTTCTTTTTTTTTTTTTTTTTTTGACCTGTCATGTCTGGCAGTTTTCGCAATCGGAATGATAATCCGAAGGCATTATTGTACCAAACATATTTGCTTTTACAAGATGTGCTCTATAATTATTTTCTATAGGCTATTCTTGTTAATTGTATTTTTTTTTTTTAATTTTATTTATTCTTGCCAGATCTGACAGGTAGGGAAAGAAGAAGAGAGAGAGATGGAAAGCAAAAAGAAAAAAGAAAAAGGGAAAAAAAGAAAAGAGGGGGGGGCAGGAAAAAAAATAGAAGATAAAAGCTACACATACATACACCTTCACATATATATATATATATATATATATATATGCATGTATATATGCATGTATATATATATATACATGCATATACACACACACATATACAGTCTTGCTGTAGTTTGTAGTAATGTATATGTGTTCCTCTGTCATGGAACGTACTCAATAATGAGGGCAAGAAGCCGCAACCACCCTCCCACTGGATCCAGAGGCAGGCAGAGAAAGACCCAGGGGACCCGGGTCATCCACAGCCCACCAGGAGCACAGAAGACCCGAGACCACACATCCCAATGGCAACTGCGCGCACACCCCAGAGGAGGAAGACCCCAGACGGGGCCCCCACGGTCAACGGGCAAGAGCCCAGAGAGCCAGAGGCAATGAGCAGCCCGCCCCTCCGGCAGGCCGGCCCCCCCCAGCATGAGCCGAGAATCCAGCCCCGAGGCCCCAGGCGCCCGGGAACCGCCCGACACCCAGCAGAATCCCCCCCCCCCCCCCCCGACGCCAAAGAGGCCCGAGCCACCCCCAGGCCACAGCCGCCAAGGGAGCGGGCCAGAAGCCACGCCACGACATCCGGCCATGCACCCCAGGACCCCCAGGCACCCACATCCCAGGCCCGCTGTAATTCACTTACATCACCTAAGATGCACAGTTTGGGTGAGGCTGGGATATCACAATTGAACCATGTGGATAAGTCTTCACATATCTTCTGCCAGAACCTTTGAACAGGCACGCAAGACCATATAGCATGCATATCATTCTCAGCGTGCTCGCCTGAACAGTGGGTGCATATATTTGAGTGTCTGAGGCCCATTTGGAACATTCGCTGTCCTGTATAGTGTATTCTATGCAGAGTTTTGTATTGTATAAGTTGTAAATTTGGACTTTTAGACATTTTGAAGATGTTTAAATATATATGTGTCCAGAAGTTTTCATCTGGATTGATGGAAAGATCCCGCTCCCATTTTTTAGTTGGGAGGGAAATTGAATCATTAATTTTAAACAATAGCTTGTATATTTTTGATAGCAATTTAGAAGTACAGAGATTTAGAAATTCTGTTACCCATACAGGCATTTCCAAGTTCAGATCATTTAAATTAAATCTTGCAGCTACTTTCTGAGGTGTATGCGGACACAATTTTAAACCCCCCCCCCCCCCCCCCCCCCCCACACACACACACACACACACACACAACACACCCTCTCAAGATTTACTGTGTTCATGCGTGCAGATCTCACTTATTCATGGATTTATAAAATACAAGATTTCTATTACAGGCTTTTATTTTCCATCAATTTCACAAACAAAAAAAATGTGTGTGTGTGTGTGTGTGTGTGTGTATAAGTGGGGCGACAGGAGGAGGGGAGTTGAAGGACCACAGGGGTGCCTAATCAGCACTGTGCCTCTGTTATCGATCATTTCATATGCACAGCTGTTAAATACAGAAAATGCTGACTAGAGAAATAATTTCACCGCATCACTTTTGTGCCCCTTTCTTGTGAGGCGCCCCTATGCATTGCATATAGTGCACACCCACTTTTTACGTCACTGTCTCCCATCTGAGCTGGGATTCATTCTGTAAGTGTGCTCTTTCTCCCACTCTTTATTATATTTTTTTCTATATTTTCCCCACTAACTGGAGCTCATTCTTGTGCTGTCTCCTCACTCTGGGCGGTTATGAGTGTTTGTTTAGGTATGTGCCCGGTCAACATGGGCGGGAGCGATAAACAAGAAACGGAGGCTTGGAAGGGACAAATTACCTACCACCCGTCTTTTGCTTTATTATGGGGCGTGGAGAGATAATCAATGAGTTTCACTCGGAAAGAAAGTCAAGCCCAAATAAGCAACTTGACGTTCAAAAACAAGCCCAAAAAAACGCAACCCGCGACTCACGAGATTTGCAAGCGACTTTATAATAATTGGATTTGACAACACTGTACTGCAGTGAGAGCCAACACCAAGTGACAGCGCCACCGTTATAAAGATGAATATCTTGCTGAGATTACTTTACCCAATGCAATTTCTACCAATTTATATTTCCAAGAAGATAGCTAAAGAGATTGAAAGGGACTTTTCCAAATCTATCTGGCAAGGGAAAAGACCAAGGCTGAGTATGAAACCTTTGCAACTACCAAAGGTAAAAGGAGGTTTGTCCTTCCCTAATATTAAACATTATATCTGGGCTTGCAATGGCAAAAATTATTAATGATTGGCTTCATAAATATTTTAAAGATCAAGAGGCTCCCTTTGAAAAGTGGACATGTAATCCTTTTAATTTACTAGTTGAGCTTACAGGCAGAAAAAAATCCTGTTTGAAGAAGGAGATTAACCAAATTTTGCAAAATACAGTGAAAAGCTGGCGAGATATGAATAATATTACTGGTAAGAAGGATCCAACTATATATTATACCAATTATTAACAATAAAGATTTCCTCCTGGGTGTGAACTTGGCAGTGGCACAAAAAAGGTATCAAAATAATAGCAGATCTATTTGATAATCATAATATTTTGATGACCTTTGCCCAACTTCAAGAGAATTTTGGCATTTCATCCAAAGAGTTTTATGCTTATCTTCAAATTTGCCACTTCATACTTTTGAGATCAGGATATCCCAGGATTCTACTACACTCCCAGGGCCTATAGAAAAATGCCTTATTAAGTATACTCTAAATAAAGGTTTTATCTCTAGATTCTATAATGTTTTGCAAGGATGTGGTAACCATAATTTTGGGAATGTCCTTAGACGTTGGGAGGAAGACCTAGAGAAGACCTATGAGGAGGGGGTTTGGGAGAACTGCTTTAAATTATCCCATTCTTTGTTTTTTTTTGAGTAATAAATTCAGAGAAATTCAATATAAGATTATGCATAGACAACATAGGACACCATATTTTCTTAATAAAATAAACCCTAACTGATCAATACTATGTCCTACATGTAAGGCCAGTGTTAGAACAAAAATCCATCTTTTCTGGGAATGCTCTTACACATCCAAATTTTGGAAATGTATAGTTAAAGAGATAAGTGCAATTGTACAGAGTAAAATTTGGAAAGATCCAGGGCAGTGTCTATTGGAGCTGCCTTCCCCAGATATAGGATTAAAAGGATTAAAAGGTAAAAAACTTGAGCTGACCAACAACCTTTTATTTTTAGGTCAGAAACGCATTCTGTGGAATTGGATTTATTATAAACTTCCTACGGTGACTTAATGGTACAAAGAAATATTTGGAATAATTCCTATAGAAAGTCTAAGTGCAAAATTAAGTGGCAAACCTGAAAGCTTTAAGACCCTTTGGCAGCCCCTGATGGATTATCTACCCAGTGATCTACGTTCAGACTTAAAGGAGAACTTATATTTAATTGGAAATAATAACTGATATTTTTTTGATTACATACTTTTATTGTTTGTTTGTTTGGTTGGTTGTTGGTTGTTTAGTTCTTCACATTTAGTCTGTATTATGTCCTTGTCATTAAAATGAATGAAGAGAATTAAAAAAAAGAAGTCTAAATATAATTTGTTATTTGAAGTTATTTAGACATCTATGTTGTAACCAAAAGTGTGAAAGAGCAAGCCCTGAAAATTTCAAGGTGAATGGTGATTTAAGCAAGTTATTGGATCATCATAAAGTTGGGAAAAATAGTGACACATGCCTCACCAACAACTTGTCAAATACCAGGCAGACTGCTACTGTATTCTGTGTTGTAGTTTGACCCCTTTGCAACGGCAAATTAAAACCTTACAAAGGCAACTTATTTGCATAGATCAGTTCATTAGTTGCAAAAATATTCCTTCAGATGTTTCTTTACCACCTACTTTTCCAGTCTTTTGTTGTCCTGCCCCAACTTTTTTGAGATGTATTGCTGCAATCAAATTCAAAACTTATATTATTCATGAAATAGTGAATTGTCTTAAGTTTAAACATTTGATATGTTTTCTGTCTTCCATTGTGAATAAAATAGGTGTTTTTGAGATCTACAGATCATTATGTTCTGGTTTTATTTACATTTTACACAGTGTTCTAGCTTTTTCAGAGCTGGAGTTATATACGCACTTATTACAATTACAATTCAGTAGAATGTAGGAAGGTTTTTATAAGAAAGACAACTGCTTAACCAACTTAAAAAAAAAACTCTAAAATTGTTGTGACTAACATTATTGAATTCTTTTGGGGTTTCATTAATTTGTGACACTTAATGGTCTTTTTTACATTTATCAAATGCAAATATGGTCCGGTTAAACAGGTTTGTTTTTTCTTATTTTACTTTTCTTCTTGTCCTGTCCAAGGTGAATGTGGTCTGTCGGGCTGACATCACTGCTAAGATAACATTTATGAGGGGGTTGGATTTCCAGTCAGCTCCACCTCTTGTATAGATAATAAATACACTTTGAATTCTGTATTTCAGCACTTTAATTCTTTTCCTCACCTTGACTACTTGGAGTTGTTTTTACAATGAGTGACTCATTTATCATAGCAATAGACTTTGGTACTGCATACAGTGGATATGCCTTTAGTATGACACCCAGAGAGGCAGAGATTAATCCCCATTTAAAGTATTGGGGAGAGGAGGCCGGACTGGAGAGCCCAAAGACTCCGACCTGCATTCTTTTTGATGAGCTTGAAGAATTTATCAGCTTTGGTTATAAAGCCAAACTGACTTATCTTAGAATGCGGGGTGATGAAGCCAGAAATAAATTCTTTTTTGACTGCTTTAAGATGTCCCTCTATGGCAAAGTGAGTAAAAATGAAATGGTGACAGTCTTAAAAAGATTACGTACTGTTCATGCTGGTTGGTAAAATAAAAGGATAATTTCTCAAATACATAAACCATAAAGAATGTGAGATTTGCAGTGACAGAAACTGTGTAATTCTACTTCTCATAGTAATTATATTTTACTCAAAATGTCTAACTTGTAGCCACAAAGTCACACACAGAAAATAAATAACTTGAGAACACTAGAATTACTTATTATTTATTTTGTCTTATTTTAGTTTTGACACTTGTGTTCTATATGTTGCTGTTTTACTTGTTTTAAATTCAAATGTGTTTCTGTTTCAAAAATGGGTGAAGTAATATTTGTTAATGATCTCCAGAAACTCAACAGAGATGTGATTATTGAAGCAGCAAACAGGAAGTCAATGAAGGCACTGAAGGTGTTCACAGAAGCTCTGAGATACCTGAAGGAAGACGCACTGAAAACTATTGCAGAGAATACAGCTGGGAAGGCGTTCATAGCCTCTGACTTCACCTGGGTGCTGACCGTGCCTGCTATCTGGGATCCTTCAGCAAAGCAGTTCATGAGAGAAGCTGCAGCTCAGGTAACACTGGTCAACAGCTGAAAATGTTTCTCAAATAAATGTTTGGGCCCACTGATTAAAGATTACTAAAGATTATGCTCAAAATTGCCATTTGGCTTAATGTCAGTCTTAAGGCCAAAGTTATTTAATTGAAACCAAAAATGACTAAATTACCCAGTGTTGTCAGAAAATGTCCCAAATGTGGGTAGGCTCTAATTTTCACATCCATCCATCCATTTTCTTCTGGTTATCTGGGGCTGGGTCACAGGGGCAGCAGTGTAAGCAGAGAAGCCCAGGTGTCCCTCTCCCCAGCCACCTCCTCCAGCTCATCCAGGGGGACCCCAAGGCGTTCTCAGGCCAGCCGAGAGATATAATCTCTCCAGCGTGTCCTGACTCGGGGCCTCCTTGTGGTACCCAGAACACCTCACCAGAGAGGCGCCCAGGAGGCATCCAAATCAGATGCCTGAACCACCTCAACAGACTCCTTTCAGTGTGGAGGAGCAGTAACTCTTTTTTGAGCCCCTCCCAAATGGCTGCACTCCTCATCTTATGTCTAAGGGAGAAGCCAGCCACCCTTCGGAGGAAGCTCATTTCTGTTGCTTGTATTCGCAATCTCGTTCTTTTGGTCACTACCCAACGCTCATGACCATAGGTGAGGGTATGGATGTCGATTGACTGGTAAATCAACACTTTCACTTTCAAGTTTATTTCTGCCACTTAGCTAAACCTAGAAATTGTGAACAGAAATTATGAACAGAATCGTGACAGTGGAAAGCCCTGGCGGAGTCCAACACCCATATGGCCAGCGATATGGAACAAGCTCTCGCTGCAGTCATACAGGAACTAACTGACAAACACCCCAAATTTCCGCATCACCCTGACAGGATACCCCAAGGGACACAGGTGAATGCCTTCTCCAAGTCCACAAAACACATGTAGACTGGATGGGCAAACTCACCCACACACACTCGAATATCCTTTAGAGGACAAAGAATCCAGTGTTCTGCAACCAGGACAAATAAAGCATTGTTCCTCTTGAATCTGAGGTTCAACTAACAGATGGACACTCCTTTCCAGCACCTGGGCATTGACCTTACCAGGGAGGCTAAGGAATGTGATTTCTTAAAGACGGGGACTACCATCCCAATCTGCCATTCCAGTGGCACCATCCCAGATCTCCATGTGATGTTGCACAGTCAACCAAGACAGCTCTACAGCATCCAGAGTATTCAGGAACACAGGGCAAATCTCACCCACCCCAGGTTGCCCTGCCACCAAAGAGTTGTTCAACCATCTCACTGACCTCATCCCCAGTGATGGGCAAGTCGTCTCCCTGATCACTAGACTCTGCTTCCACTACAGAAGGCATGTCAGTGGAATTAAGGAGGTCCTCAAAGTATTCCTTCCACCACCTGACTATAGCCTCCGTTAAAGTCATCAGTGCCCCACCTTCACTGTAAACCATGTGCATAGAGCACCGCTTTCCCTCCTGAGTTGCCAGACACTTTGCCAGAATCGCATTGAGGCAGTCTGGCCTCACCAAACTCCACCAGACCTGAGTTTTTGCTCCGGCCACCACCCACCCCACCTCTCTCCAAGGGCAACTCCAGACTGGAACAGGGTCCAGCCTCTCTCCAGGAGACTGGTTCCAGAGCCCAGGCCATGCATTGAGGTGAGCCCGACTATATCTAGCTGGTATCTCTCAACCTCACGCACTAGCTCAGGCTCCTTCCCCACCAGAGTGGTAACATTCCATGGCCACTGCCCGACACACACTGCACCCAACCCCTACAATGCCTGCTTCAGGTGGTGGGCCTACAGGAGGGCAGGCACATGTCTCCTGTTCAGGCTGCACCCAGCTAGGCACCATGGGGTAATACCCGGCCACCAGATGCTTTCCCTCAAGCTCACTCCCCAGGGTGGAGCCCAAGTAACCATATCCCGTGCAGGGTAAACAGTTCCCTTGCTGTATTTTCCATAGGTGTAATTGGAATTACTCTTTTCCAGGCCCTTCACCCAGGACCAATTTCCCATGGGTGACCTTACCAGGGTGCAAAACCCTCGGACAACATAGCTCCTGCAATCAATGGGGTACACAAACCCCTCCACCACAGTAAGGTGGAAATGAAAAGATTGTTCATCAAGATTTGATGAAATATGACTTGTGAATTTGAACTGTACTAAGCATTAAAAGCAAAGGGAAAGCTATAATGATGCAAAATAAAAATACATGGATGTTGCAGCATATAAAATTTGATTTCCTCTGTTATTGTCCTACAATTTTAAGAAATTAAAGAACAGATCATCGTATACAGGATAACTGATAAAACTGATAATCTGTCTAACAATGGCATGCTGGACTATAAATAATTATTTTTTTATTTGTTTTTATTCATTTTTATTTTAGTTTTTGTGAAAAGTTAAATGCGCAATATAATTCTGAAGGGCTTTCTAAAATACTAAAATAAAACATTTTTAATCACTAAATTATAACATAATGAGGAAAGGTGAATTTTATTGCATGAAGTGGCCATAAACAGATGAGATCATCTGAAATGTATCTAAACAATATACATAGATGTGAAATGTAAAAAATTAAATATCTTGTAAACTGTAGCTAGGGGTTCTTCAGCACAGTGGGGTTTATTTTAGGTCAAAAGGGCTAACTTTTGTTTTACTTTTAGGCTGGTATTGTGTCCAAAGGAAAGGAAGACCAATTGGTGATAGCACTGGAACCAGAAGCAGCCTCAGTGTGGTGTAAGAAGCTTCCAGCTAACGGTTTCATAACAGAAAATCCTGAAGGAGATGTACTAGAGGGAACGCAGGGAAGACAGTATATTGTGGTTGACTGTGGAGGTACAGTATAACATTGTTAATATTTTTGTATTTAGTTATTTGATTATTTACTACAAATATGATAAGAAATTACAGTACTGTGCAAAGGTTTGGACCGAATCTTCATTTCTTTGTATTTTTCTTCCAAGGAGCCAGACTTACTTGTATTTGCTTTGGACATTTGGCTGCTTTACTCATTTTCATTCCAGTCCTTGTACCTTACTCATTTTCACAGGAATATTTTTTCTGTCTGTTCAGTATTCAACTCTGACCTACAAAAAAGCCTTCTTAGGGAATTAGCCTTCAAGGAACATTGTTGTGTCGACATAACAGAAAACTTAACAAGGAAACAATTTTTAATTGTATTTTTAGACACTTTGTTACTAGCAGCCCGTCACAAAAACATAATTTATCACTATTTCTTTAGTTGAATCTATGAAAAATGGCAGCCTAAATTTGTATTTTTCCACCAACAAAGTGATTCCCCAAGAGCTATTAGCTGAAAATTTGTTATATCTTGGCAAAGAAATCTGAGGAAACTGGACATTTGGAGAACAAAAGAAGAAGCGGGAATGGGTGAAAATGTTCTTTGTAAGACAAGGACCAGGTCGCCGATGGGAGCTCTTCTTCCTTGATAGAAGTGCTGAATGCCGAGGAGAAGAGGGGCTGGTGAGCAGAGAGGCATGTGAGTGAGCAGCCAGAGGTGACTAGAGTCCAACAACTCTGATCCCCTGCGGCTCAGGTGGAGGATATGCAGCTGATGTAGCGGGCAGCTGACGCAGTGGGCAGCTACCACGGTAAGGCTTGGACCCTTGGCTGAGGCAGCTGGGTGAGATCCTTGGCCTTGCTGGGTGCTCTCCATACAGGCTGACAAACAGGCTCAGAAGGCTCAGCTAGCACAGGTTGCTCAGAAGGCAAACGGTTCTCTGACTCAGGACACTTGAGCTCTGCTGGCTCAAGACACACTGGATGCTCTGTGGCTTTGGCTGTGGCTGTTTAGGCCCAGGATATTTGACGACTCAGTCACTTGGGGAGCTGGCACAAGAAACACAGGGAGCTCTGGCAAAACAGTCTCTTGAAGGTCTGGGGTGCAGGGGTGTAGGGGTAGGCTGAGGCAAAGGGACATTACTCCTCAGAGCGGGGATGGACTTGGACCCAGCTTCAGCTGAATCAGGCAGGTGGCCAGCATATGGTGGCTTAGCTGAGAAACAGGTGGAGAAGAAGGTAGGTGCCCAGTATTGGCAGACCCACATGGAAGAATAGACATGGGTCTGGCAGCCCTTCTCCTTGACACTGGGAGTCCTGACACCAGTTGTCCTAGGAGCAGGCTTAGGGTCTGGCAGTGACTGATCCAAATTTTGGTCTATTTTTGGTGGTCTGGGATTAGGCAAAAGAAAAGAACAAATGGATATTTAGTTAATGTGTTTTTAGGGATTTGCTAGATGAGCGTAGCTATTAGCTTAGCTCTCTGCCAACTCACTAGCAGCATGGCTTCTTCTGTCCCTCCTGCACTTTCCTGCTCTGTGTGTCAGATGTTTAGTTACTCCTCGGCCTCCTTTAGCAGCAGCAATACTTGTAATAAATGTAGTCTGTTTGTAGCTTTGGAGGCAAGGCTCAGTGAATTGCAGACTTGGCACCCCAGAAAATCCAGTAGATAGCCAGGTGACTCAATATGATATGGACTTTTATGATAATTGGGAAACTCAGTGGGGAAAATTTTAGGTCTGGCCAAATTTATCACCCAAATATCCATAACCATAGAGATGGTGCCTAATCTAGACCACCAAAAAACAGACCAAAAAAAAAAAGAGAAACATTTAAAGTATAAAAATTTTGAAAACAAAAAACAATACATAGCATAGTCAACATACAACCTTCCTTTTCTCTCAAAGACTCTTGAAAGAGTAGTTGTAAAACAGCTAACTGATCATCTGCAGAGGAACGGTTTATTTGAAGAGTTTCAGTCAGGTTTCAGAATTCATCACAGTACAGAAACAGCATTAGTGAAGGTTACCAATGATCTTCTTAGAGCCTCTGACAGTGGACTCATCTCTGTTCTTGTCCTGTTGGACCTCAGCGCAGCTTTGATACTGTTGACCATAACATTTTATTACAGAGATTAGAGCATACTATAGGTATTAAAGGTACTGCACTGCAGTGGTTTGAGTCATATTTATCTAATAGACTCCAATTTGTTCATGTAAATGGGGAGTCTTCTTCACACACTAAGGTTAATTATGGAGTTCCACAGGGTTCTGTGCTAGGACCAATTCTATTTACATTATACATGCTTCCCTTAGGCAGTATTATTACAAAACATAACATACAGTTTCATTGTTATGCAGATGATACTCAGCTTTACCTATCAATGAAGCCAGATGACACACATCAATGAGTTAAACTGCAGGAATGTCTTAAAGACATTAAGGACTGGATGACCTCTAATTTCCTGCTTCTAACTTCAGATCAAACTGAAATTCTTGTACTCGGCCCCACAAATCTTAGAAACATGGTGTCTAACCAGATACTTACTCTGGATGGCATTACTTTGGCCTCCAGTAACACTGTGAGAAATCTTGGAGTCATTTTTGACCAGGATATGTCCTTCAATGCACATATTAAACAAATATGTAGGACCGCTTTTTTGCATTTGTGCAATATTTCTAAAATTAGAAACATCCTTTCTCAGAGTGATGCTGAAAAGCTAATTCATGCATTTATTACTTCTAGGCTGGACTATTGTAATTCATTATTATCAGGCTGTCCTAAAAGCTCCCTGAAAAGCCTTCAGCTGATCCAAAATGCTGCAGCTAGAGTACTGACAGGGACTAGAAAGAGAGAGCAGATTTCTCCCATATTGGCTTCTCTTCATTGACTCCCTGTTAAATCTAGAATAGAATTTAAAATCCTTCTCCTCACATACAAGGTCTTGAATATGAACACTCTGCATTTAATCATTAGTTATTATTAATCTCTGTCTCTCTCACCCCTCAGCAGATGACTGCCCCTCCCTGAGCCTGGTTCTGCTGGAGGTTTCTTCCTGTTAAAGGGAGTTTTTCCTTCCCACTGTGACCAAGTGCTGCTCATTGGGGGTCGTTTTGACTGTTGGGTTTTCTCTGTATTATTGTAGGGTCTTTACCCACAATACAAATTGCCTTGAGATGACCGTTTGTTGTGATTTGGTGCTATATAAATAAAATTTATAATATAATATAAATAATATTAAGTACGTATGGTGCCAAGGTGGAAAGGACCTCTTTAAAAAAGACGAGGTGGAATGGGGTCATTTGGAGAACCAGCAGGCTTCATTTGACCAATGATATCTCTCAGAGATGGCAAACAGACAGGTTCAAACTGGTCAAAAACAGCCGGGCATGTCACAAAGATAGAGGGGTCATAAGACGGAGAACTAATTAGGGCCCTTATGCTAGCAACATTATTAATAATAATGTTGCTAGCAACATTATTAATAATAAAAAAAAAAAGAGCAGAATTTACAATTTTAAAAAGATCACAAGGATTGTGACAGAAGAAAACAATATCAGAAAAGTACTTAGATTTAGTGACTTTCACAGTTTTCTGATAAAAATGCCAGCTGTCATGTAACAACTGGAAGGACACCTGTAAACTGTCCTTCTTCCACTTTTGCTCAGCTCTCTTGCAGTCGCACCTGGCAGTCCTTGTAGTGTCATTCATCCAAGGCTCAGACTGAGGTTTGGAAAATCTAATTTTCAGCGGAGCCATGGTATCTAAGACAGGCAGGTCATGTTGAATTGAGAGGTAAATGCCTCAACATCTGAATTAAAGCCGAGAGAATCAGTAGGGCTGATTGCAGAGTTAAAGGCTCCGGAGAACTGAGCAGCAGTGGAGGAATTAAAAACACAACAGCGTTGTGTAGCAGTGCGAGATTTCACCATATGACCAAAGGAAGGCATGTCAAAGACAATGGGCATATGGTCAGAAAAAGCAGCATCACAAACCTGTAAGTTATTAAAACCACATGTTAAAACAAGGTTGAGAGTGTGCCCACGTTCCTGTGTCTGATTAGACACAGACTGTACAAAATTAAAAGAGTCAATAAGATGTAGGAAATCATTGGCCAACAGCTTCAGGGGACAGCATACATGAATATTAAAGGAGACATATCATGCAAAATTCACTTTTTTAGCCCTTACATACATTTTGTTGTGTACTTTGAGTGTGTATCAGTGCAGGAAGTTTAAATGCATTCTGTCCCGGTGCTGCGTAGATATCTTTATATTCTTTTTATGTCATATTTTTCAGGCTGTTCAGTTTTCTCTATTCCCTGTTAAGTTTTCTTACCTGTTATGTCACAGTATTTGCTGTGGAACTGCTAAACAAGGGCATGGACTCCTGGCTAACCAATCTCGTCAATCCTCCATTTCTTTTTTCTCGCAGCAATTTTGTAGTCCAGTTTAGACATAGACATAGACAAAGACAAACCTTATTGTCATTTAAAATTGCATCATACAGTGCTCATTAGAACGAGATTTCATTGCTATAGGCTCGGATTAAATTTGGAGGAACTGCAGCAGTGATGTACAAATAAGACTACCAGAAAGAAATAAAAATAAAGAGAAAAATACTAAATAAATGATCTAATCAAAAATAAAGTATATACATATATACACTCATACAGCCAGTTACACAGGGAAGGGCTGAAGCCAAGGGGGGCTAGTTTGCTCACTAGGTGCTGTGGAATGGTGGTATTGAATGCTGAGCTGAAGTCCAGGAATAGCATTCTCACATGTGCATTTTTCCTCTCCAGATGTTCTAAGCTCAGGTGGATTGCAGAGGAGATAGCATCCTCCGTGGAACGATTTGGGCGGTAGGAAAACTGGTATGGGTCGAATGTGGGAGGGAGCCTGGAGGTAATGTGGTCCTTTACCATCTCAAAGCACTTCATTATGATTGGGGTGAGTGCTATAGGCCGGTAGTCATCGAGGGAGGAGATTGTGGGCTTTTTGGGCACCGGTATGATTGTGGCAGTCTTCAGGCATGTTGGTACCACAGCCTGATTCAGCGATGTGTTAAAGATGTCTGTGAAAACCTCCGCCAGCTGATCAGCACATTCCTTTAGTACCCGTCCTGGTATGTTGTCGGGGCCTGCTGCTTTCCGAGTGTTCACTCTCCTCGGTGTTCTCCGGATATCTGCTGTGTGTAGACAGAGTGTCTTCTCATTGGGGAGAGGAGTAGACTTCCTCACAGGAGTGGTATTGAGTGCTTCAAACCTCCCAAAGTGGTTGTTCAGTTCATTGAGAAAGTTGATGCTGCTCTCACAGGGGGGGTGGAGTAGCTTTGTAGTCCGTGATTTTCTGGATGCCTTGCCACATACGTCTGATGTTTGTTGGTTGCTGGAAGAAATCTTGTACCGTATTTTGCGGACCATAAGGCGCACTATCAATGAACAGGTCTATTTTCACACATAAGGCGCATGATAAAACATATGTAGAGTGAAACAAAAGCGTCAGGTACAGTAAGTCGAACTTTATTCAACTCATTCACAATAACTCAGAATATTGTTCAGTTGTAACAAATACAGAAAAATACCCTCACATTTTAAATCATCCATCTTCCAGAAATCCATCAAATTCCTCATCTTCAGTGTCTGAGTTGAACAGTTGGGCGATTTCAGCATCAAGCGTGCCAGGTTCCCTCTCATCATTAACCGAGTCAGTCTCGTTGTTGTTACTGTTTTGTTTTGGTTGCGTCAAACAGCAACCATTTAATTGTTAATAAAAGGGCAACTTTTGCTGGCAATCTCTCGTCATCTTCTTCAACATCTTAACAGATGCTACAATATGTTCTTTATTAATGAGGGTAAGAACAAATCATTTCATCATTTCTTTATATATAAGCCCTTCATAAATCCTGTGCACCTGTATATTTACGATATAAGCAAAGAAAAATATTTAAAAAAAAAAAAAAAGGAAATCCCTTTTTGATTTAACACCGGAAACCTGAAAACTCCGCTGTCACCGTGTTTTGTGTACATACATACGCTGATCACCAGATTACGCACAAATATACGGGCCAGCATAGATGGAAATAGGCCGGAACATGTATAATAAAATCCACCATCGTTTTCTGCGGTTTACTGCATACGGATTCTATTTTTGGAACAATGCTTCCACTTCTTGTTGAATTTATCTCCGGCAGCTTTGGCTGCTTTCCACACCTGCTGCGCTGCACTCACAGCTTGTTCCTGTCTAATATCATCAGTAGAGTCATTTTGTGAATCGATGATGGACTATTTTAGAGAATTCAATTGCTACTTTCCCACCGCCGATGACCCGGTTCGCGTGCCAGTGCTGTTCCCAATGAACTGGCGAAACGCTTAAGAACGGGCCCGCATTCCCACCGTGTTTCTGTGAACTGCTCCTTTACGTATGAGTGTGGGCGGGTCCTCGTCTGGACACGGAAGCCAACGCGCACAAACATGGGAGAACACCCTCCCCTTTCTTGTGCTGCAAATCCGTTTTAGGGTCCAAACCAAACTACTGCAGCATCTGTGTGCAGCACAGAGGGAAACACAGACAGCGATTAGAGCAAGACGACAAGTACGCACTTTGTGTCCTTTTATCTGTGATATGAACTGATACAAAGCAGCAAGTTCAGCCTTAGAGCCCAACCTAATTCACAGCCGTGAAAATTGCTTCACTTTTCTCATGTAATACACATGTAATATGGTAGAAAACTTGATGTCGAGACGGCAGAGTGACGCCCCTCTGCCACTTTCGGCACGCTTTCCTGGTTCCAGACCAGCTAGTTTGCGGGGCCGGAATTGAACCCGTTTTTCGGCCGAGCACCGAGTGCTTCGGCGGTGGAAAACCCGCCTAACGGTTCAAATTATGGCACGGGCTCCGGAACCCTGTTGGTGGGAAAGAGGCCAATAAGGCCTTTGAACTGATCTGCCAGACTGGAGGAAATATCGCTGCAGACCACGCAATGGTGCAGTAGTGTGGATTCTTCGGCCATCGGCGGTCAGACGGCAGCGCTCAACTATTTGAAAAGTGTACGCTGGGTGTTACCCCCCTCCCCCGTTGTACGCTTACGCTCTGGAAAATGTCGATATTTATTAAACGTCCCTTACCAAAGTCGCACTAAAACATTTAGACAGATTTTTGAGCGCAGTGTACCACATAAAATTGTTTCAAGGTCAGTAAGCACAACAAGAATTCATACATAAGGCGCATCGGATTATAAGGCGCACTGCCAATTTTTGAGGAAATTTAAGGATTTTAAGTGCGCCTTATAACCCAAAAAATATGGTACGTTCTGACCATAAGTGCGTTTTGCAAATCTTATGGCTCGGTTCAGCTTAGCTCTAGCAGTTCTAAGTACCATCACATCACCAGATTTAAAAGCGCTGTTCCGTGCTTTCAGCATTGCACGTACCTTACTGGCCATCCAAGGTTTCTCGTTGGCTCGTATAACAATGTTTCTAGTCACACTTGCATCCTCTATGCACTTCTGGATGTATGCAGACACAGACTCCATGTACTCATCCACCCGAGTGTTTTCAGTAGCAGCTGCCTTAAACACGTCCCAGTCCATGCACTCAAAGCAGTCCTGTAGAGTTTCCATAACTCCTTCAGGCCACACCCTAACCTGCTTCTCTGTGGCTTTTTTCCTGATCAGCAGGGGTTTGTATGCAGGAAGTAGCATCACAGAGAGATGGTCAGAGGAGCCCAGGTGGGGGCGGGGTGCAGCTCTGAATGCCTCTTTGATGTTGCAGTAAGCCTGGTCCTGGTCCCCTAGTTACAAATTTCACATACTGATGGAAGTGAGGGAGAACAGTTTTCATACTGGCCTGATTGAAGTCTCCAGCCACAATAAAAACTCCCTCTGGATGTTCAGATTGCAAGTCACTGATGGAATGGTAGAGGACATTTTGGGCTTCTCTGGTGTTTGCGCTGGGGGGGTATATACACTGCTGTGATGATGACAGTGAACTCCCTGGGCAGGTAAAAAGGTCTACATTTTATACAGCAGCTCCACGTCAGGGGACCAGTGGCTTGAGATCTTCACTGCATTGTTACACCAGTTATTATTAGTGAATCTGCAGATGCCCCCACCTGGTGTTTTACCAGTGAGAGAGCTGCTTCTATCAGACCGGAATAATGTTAGCCCCTCCATGCTAACGGCTTTGTCTGAAATAGATGCATTCAGCCATGTCTCGGTAAAGATTATGGCACAGCAGTCCCTCACCTCCCGTTTTGTTGTTAAGTCCAGCCTCAATAGTCCAATTTGTTCTCTAAGGACTGAACATTGGTGAGCAGGATAGAAGGAAGTGGTGTTCTGCTCGGGTTAGCCTTTTGTTTGGCTGATAGCCCTGCCCGGCATCCCTGCTTACGCTTCCTATCACATCGTCGCTGCTGCCATCGTCTCCTCCACTGGCGGATGCCGCTGGAGTGAGGCTTTGCTGTATTACGGGCCGCTTGTTGCCGTCGCTGTAGCAGTCCGAGGCTGCGCAGAAGTTCCAGAGTGGATGCATCAATAAGTCCCAAACACCCCGAACTCCTTAAATCCAATAGCTCCTGTCAGTGATATACAGGTTTGTGATATCTATGCTGCAGATTCGTAGTCAAAACTGTGCGAAATCACTGTGCTATTTGTCTCTAAATCTCCAATACTAACATGAGCCGTAGCAGCCGCAGCTGAGCAATCTTAGAAAGTTATGCCGAAGTTGCATATACATAAGTCAAAAAGTTTGGTTCTTGGGTGTATAAACCCACAGGATTCCTTACATTGTTCCACGGCATCAGAGCATTTTCAAAGTGCCCGGTTAAGTTTTATATTTTTGAGAAATGTACCTACATCAGTGGGAAATGTCCTCCGTGTTTGCGCTAAGCACTTCAAGGATGAGTGCTTCAGCAACCTCTACCAGTATAAAAAGGGATTTGCCAAAAAACTTCATTTGATTGAGGGGTCAGTTCCTTCTCTCTATAGAAATCACGGACACAGCAAAGCGGTAAGCTCCAAATAACACTAAAATAACAACAAACTTTAGTTTGGACATGAATTTTGTGTGTTCATTCACATTGTTACTAAGAAGTTTCTCTGCCGGTAGCTAATTGTACCGCTGCTATCAAACTACAATGTTGGCCAAACGGGATGGAGGGGAACACTCTGCGACCTGGAGGGGGGCGGAGCGTGAAATGTCTCATTCACATTTAAATAGACCGCACCAAAACGTGTTGCTCTAAGACGCGCCTCAGAACAGGTGTAAAAGCGAGGGTTTGTGGAGCTACAATAATGAGGAATTCAGACCAAAGCATTGCAGTTCTACTTTATATAGACCACAAGTGAATGATTTATATATGAAAAGGAAGGATTTAAAAGCATGATATGTCTCCTTTAAAATCACCAACTATTAAAATCCGGTCATTGGCATTATTCCTGCCAAGAAGTCAGCAAAGTCACCAATTAAGTCTTTGTTATACTTAAAACAGCACACAACACTGGGGAGACAGAGCAAAGTTCAAATAAGTTAACTTCAAAACTGAAATAAAATGTCAGACTGACCTGTTTACACTTATATCATTCTTTGTAAACAATTGCTGTGCCTCTGCCGCATCCTGACATCATTGGAGAATTAAAATAAGTGGAGCAGAGTGGCAAACGTTCACAGAAAGCACTAGAGAGTCATCCATGTCTTAGTAACACAGAGAAAGTCCACTCTGCTGGATGTAAAGAAAACCTCAAGGATAAAAGTTTCGTTGGCTAGCAAGCTAGAATTTACCAGCGCCATCCTGACAGGAGCTGGAGCTTTAGCCGACTGTTGAGCCTGAGTGAGAGGCCGCAGATTGTGTAGGTTCACCTCACAGCTGCAGAGGTAGGGAAAGGAGAGACCTGTCAGTAGTACCTCATCTGAGCTGACCACAGGAACCAGAGGTGAGGCAATTGGATCCAGGAAGTGCCACAAAATAAAGCGAAGAGATGCCAACCAAGTATCTCCAAAGAAAGTACAGGAGAGCACGCCAAACTGATTATAAGTTTTGTCAACCTGCTGTGTTTCCCACGATGTCTGTGCCTTCTACATGCAGATAGAGACAGAAAACGGCGGCGGTAAGCCGGTATACGCAAAGGAGGTGGAAGGTAGAAGGTCCTCTGCCCGTCTTGACTGAAATGTTCCCAACATACACATGATTGATGTATATTTAGGAGTATTTGGTGATCATAAACCAATAGATTAATTAACAGCCCAACTTCTCTCCATCCCATGCAGTTTGGGTTTATAAAGTATCACTCCACAGAGACAATGACCTGCTATTTTCTGGAAAATCTAAAACTTCATCTAGATCAGGGCGACTTTGTGGGCGCTGTGTTCCTTGACCTGAAACGTGCTTTTGACACCATCAATCACAATGTCCTTCTTGTTAAACTGACTCATTTTAATTTCTCTAATAGTGCCCTCTGCTAGATGAAATCATATCTGTCTGGCAGAAAACAAGCAGTACAAATGGAAAATTCACAATCTACCTTTCTAACCTGCTCACCAATATTATTTAGCTTATATGTTAACCCCTTAACTGGCAAGGGCCCGGTGACGGGCCGTTTGTAGTCCCTTTTATATGGCAGGCTAGACCCTCCCATTTTTATTGACACGTTATTTGGCCAATCATGTAACTGGCTGCACCAAATCACCTGACAAAGCTACGTGATGCCCTCTGAGTATTATTGGCTCTGGGAAACCCATTTCTTAACATGATTGGCCGAATGAGGTGTCAGTCAAAATGGGCGGGTCTAGCCTGCCATATAAATGCACTTCATTCGGCCCGCGGACCAGACGCAGCCGGTTAATAGGCTATGAAATGGGTTGTTCAGAGCCAATAATAACCAGAGGGTGTTATGTAGTTGTTTCAGGTGATTTTTTTTGCTGCCAGTTAAGGGGTTAATGATTTACCCAATGTCTGCAAAACTGCAAAAATACAATTATATGCGGATGATACTGTACTGTATGTTCATGCGAAAACAAAAAATGAAGCTGCTGCAGTACTTTCTGACGCCATGACACCAATATCTCACTGGCTCAAGGTCTCCGGTTTACATCTTAACATTAGAAAAACAGATTTTTTTTTCTTGGCTGCCAGCAGATAGCGAGCAACCATCTGTGTTGGTCAAGGGAGAGACATTGGAAGTGGTGGATCAATTTAAATACCTTGGAGTAGTTTTTGATTCCAATTTAAATTTTAAGCATCACATAAAGAGAATTTCAACCATAATTAAACTTAATCTGTCAAACTGTCAGATTTTTATGGATTCTTGCTTTATTTTTAAAGTTTTAAATGGACTTGCTCCCCCTCCTTCAAATGTATTTTATAAGCAAAAAAACAAGCAATACAATAAACACAAGAGCACTGACCAGAGGCGATTGTAATGTACAGCGACGCAGGACAAAATTTGGCCAAACAGTGGTGTCCATTAGAGGCACACAGTTGTGGAACACACTGCCAGCTTATATCAGGAACTGTGGCACCTACTCTAGCTTTAAAAACTCTTTGAAACATTGGCTGAAAACTAACTGGAGGTGCAGTCATACAGTGCTTTGCGAAAGTATTCGGCCCCCTTGAACTTTTCAACCTTTTGCCATATTTCAGGCTTTAAACATAAAGATATAAAATTTTAATTTTTTGTGAAGAATCAAAAAGTGGGACACAATCGTGAAGTGGAATGAAATTTATTGGATGTGTCAAACTTTTTTAACAAATAAAAAACTGAAAAGTGGGGCGTGCAATATTATTCGGCCCCCTTGCGTTAATACTTTGTAGCGCCACCTTTTGCTGCAGTTACAGCTGCAAGTCTCTTGGGGTATGTCTCTATCAGTTTTGCACATGGAGAGACTGAAATTCTTGCCCATTCTTCCTTGCAAAACAGCTCGAGCTCAGTGAGGTTGGATGGAGAGCGTTTGTGAACAGCAGTCTTCAGCTCTTTCCACAGATGCTCGATTGGATTCAGGTCTGGACTTTGACTTGGCCGTTCCAACACCTCGATACGTTTATTTGTGAACCGTTCCATTGCAGATTTGGCTTTATGTTTTGGATCATTGTCTTGTTGGAAGATAAATCTCCGTCCCAGTCTCAGGTCTCTTGCAGACTCCAACAGCTTTTCTTCCAGAATGGTCCTGTATTTGGCGCCATCCATCTTCCCATCAGTTTTGACCATCTTCCCTGTCCCTGCTGACGAAAAGCAGGCCCAAACCATGATGCTGCCACCACCATGTTTGACAGTGGGGATGGTGTGTTCAGGGTGATGAGCTGTGTTGCTTTTACGCCAAACATATCGTTTTGCATTGTGGCCAAACAGTTGGATTTTGGTTTCATCTGACCAGAGCACCTTCTTCCACATATTTGGTGTGTCTCCCAGGTGGCTTGTGGCAAACATTAAATGAGACTTTTTATGGATATCTTTGAGAAATGGCTTTCTTCTTGCCACTCTTCCATAAAGGCCAGATTTGTGCAGTGTATGACTGATTGTTGTCCTATGGACAGACTCTCCCACCTCAGCTGTAGATCTCTGCAGTTCATCCAGAGTGATCATGGGCCTCTTGGCTGCATCTCTGATCAGTCTTCTCCTTGTTTGAGATGAAAGTTTAGAGGGATGGCCGGGTCTTGGTAGATCTGCAGTGGTCTGATACTCCTTCCATTTCAATATGATTGCTTGCACAGTGCTCCTTGAGATGTTTAAAGCTTGGGAAATCTTTTTGTATCCAAATCCGGCTTTGAACTTCACAACAGTATCTCGGACCTGCCTGGTGTGTTCCTTGGTCTTCATGATGCTCTCTGCGCTATGAACAGAACCCTGAGACTATCACAGAGCAGGTGCATTTATACGGAGACTTGATTACACACAGGTGGATTCTATTGATCATCATCAGTCATTTGGGACAACATTGGATCATTCAGAGATCCTCACTGAACTTCTGGAGTGAGTTTGCTGCACTGAAAGTAAAGGGGCCGAATAATATTGCACGCCCCACTTTTCAGTTTTTTATTTGTTAAAAAAGTTTGACACATCCAATAAATTTCATTCCACTTCACAATTGTGTCCCACTTGTTGTTGATTCTTCACAAAAAATTAAAATTTTATATCTATGGTTGAAGCCTGAAATGTGGCAAAAGGTTGAAAAGTTCAAGGGGGCCGAATACTTTCGCAAGGCACTGTATGTAGATTACTTTATTTTGTTAGGGTGTCCTATCTTTACTGTAATTTTATGTTGTTTGTGTTATGTGTTATATAGGTGATGTTTGTATTATTCTTTGTTCTTTATTTTGTTGGATATTTTTTGGTCTTATCTGCCTTAGGACAACGGATGAAAATTAGCTTTTGTGCTAACTCCGCCATATTTACATTGATGCTCATTGCAGACATGTTGATTAATATACATTGTCCTAATTTAAATAAATGAATAAATGAAGATGAAAAATAGAGAGTTGATGTTCAGTGTAACAAGCAAACAGACGGCCACAGACACTGGCACCATCTTGACTTTTCCTGAACTTTCTGTTCACTCACTCCTCTGGAGGAGGTTGAGTGACTCTGCAGACCTCAAGCTGATAATTATTTCCTCATATTTTTACTTTAGTAAATAAAATAATGATTGACATAGCAACTTTGCTTGTCTCCTGTCTTTGTCACTGGCTATGAGCTGGCTTTTGCCAGATTGTAGTCAGTTGAGTCAGAAGGCAGTTGTTTGGAGCCAAGTTGCCTCCCATAATGTGACTTGTGCAATCAGTTAGCAATCAAAACTTGTTGCCCAGTAGTTGAAAGAATTGCATGCTAGACCTATGGATTACCAGTGGTCACTGCAGCTACTTGCAATTGTTTGTCAAAAAAAATCTTTACAACAAAAAATTTCTCCTAGTCGCAAGCAGCCGGTTTCCCAGTCATGGATTAAGCATGGTCCTAGACTAAAAGGAAAAAGTCAATGAAGACCACAATAGGAAAAAGAATTTAGTCCAGGATTAGACATAATCCCTGTACAGGAAACTGGGCCAAGGAGGTTACTGTCAGATTTTTACTCCAGCTTAACTGAGGCCCAGGGTTATTATAGTTAAGAAACACAAATGAAATAATGAAAACTGAAATCGAAAAAACATTTTTGTTAACTGAAATAAATATAAACTATTATTAAAAGGAAAAATGATCAACAAAACTGTATTGTGAGTTTTAAAAACTAATTGAAATTATAGATAAAATGACCTTCATTTTCATGTTTGTAATTTTATTTAAAAGTTTTGTGGATTGATAAGAAATCATTTTTCCTGCTCTAGCAGTTTAAGCTGGGAGTGCCATTGGGCAACTGTGTGCATGCGTGTGCATGTGCTTGTGCACGTGTGCTCACTTCGCCAGTCTGAAAAGTAATGGCAGCGGTCTGCCAAGAAAGCAGCAGAGTCCTATATGGAGTTCCTTTGACTATAATAGCACAGATAGAAGCGAGTGTCTTGTTGTGGGTGATGAAAACAGGTGTGGAGCACTTCTCAAGTGGAAAACTACCAACATCAAAGTCCACCTGAGAAGCGCACAGTGGCTACAGAAACCACTCTGATCCTACCAAGTAACCCGATGTGCACCTCTGGAGAAATGTGACTACTCATCGGGTCCACACAGCCCGCAACATTGTAATTAACCTGTTCAGACCTTTTGTGTTTCCATCTGTGTTATCAGTGAGAGAATAACAATCAGGAATAATAATCAAAGCATCTATATAAGGACTCACAAATTTCATCAAATTCCTGGAGGGAGACTGCTGAAATTATTGGATGTGAGGTAATGAAGAATGTGAAAAAACAGGGACAAATATGTTTTAAACTGAATACAAAGAGCCAGGACCAAACAAAGTCCCAACTGGCACCGCATATAAAACAACAGCACATGACTACAAGGTAATTAACATGAAGTCAGCCACTTCTGTAGGTTGTGTACAGAAGCCGCAAAGACCCTGCAAGTCTAATTAGCTAGTTCCAAAACAGAATCAGAATCAGGTGGTGATAACATCAGGATGCAGCTGGATTTGTGTTGTCTCCTTCAAAAAATTCAGTTTGTTTTCACTGTGTTCTGTTATACACCACAGGTAGGTGTTCTTAATCTACTGCACTGATGCTGAACTTTATTGGGAGTTTATGTTTTTCTTTATGCTTCTCCCTGTTGATGTTCATGTATGTCCACACAGTTAGCATGTCATGCTGCTGTTTTGTGAACAGTTGGTTGTTGAATGCAATTTTTTAAATGGTATACACAATAGTCACTCTTGCACCTTGAATCTTGCACCTGACAAAGTATGAAAAACTAAAACTAAGCATCCATCCATTTTCTTCTGCTTATCCGGGGCCGGGTTGCAGGGGCAGCAGCCTAAGCAGAGAAGCCCAGACCTCCCTCTCCCCAGTCACCTCCACCAGCTCATCCGAAGGGACCCCAAGGCGTTCCCAGGCCAACCGAGAGATATAATCTCTCCAGTGTATCCTGGATCTCCTGGGCCCCCCTGGGCAGGACATCTCTGGAACACCTCATTCAATAGGCACCCAGGAGGCATCCTAGTCAGATGCCCGTTCCAACTCAACTGCCTCCTTTCAATGTGGAGGAGCAGCGACTCTACTCTGAGCCCCTCCCAAATGGCTACACTCCTCACCTTATCTCTAAGGGAGAGGCCAGCCACCCTTCGGAGGAAGCTCATTTCTGCCGCTTGTATTCCGATCTTATTCCTTCGGTCACTACCCAAAGCTCGTGACCGTAGCTTAGGCTAGGAATGAATATCAATTGGTAAGTCAACACCTTTGCTTTTATGCTCAGCTCCCTCTTCACCATGACATAACATAACATGACATAACCCTAACCCTAACCCTAACCCCACTCCTTTCTCCCATCACTTGTGAATAAGATCCTGAGATACTTGAACTCCACCTGGGGCAGGAACTCATCCCTGAGCCAGATAGGGCACTCCACCCTTTTCCGGCTGAGGACCATGGCCTCAGACTTAGAGGTGCTGATTCTCATGCCAGCTGCTTCACACTCAGCTGTGAACCATTCCACTGCGAGCTGGAGGCCCCCCCCTGATGAAGCCAACAGGACCGCATCATCCGCAAAGAGCAGAGATGAGATTCTAAGGCCACCAAGGAAGAAGCCTTCCACCACATGGCTACGCCTAGCAATTCTGTCCATAAAAATTATGAACAAAATCACTGACTGAGGGCAGCCCTGATGGAGTCCAACACCCACAGGAAATGAGTCTGACTTATATATGGACCAAGCTCTCGCTGTGGTTGTACAGGGACTGAATGGCCCACAAAAATTCCCGCAGGACCGTCCACAGGATACCCCGAGGGCAGGGGCGCTGCTATATATTTTCTGAGGTGTATGCGGGCACATTTTGGACGCCCCCCCCCCCCCCCCAATGCTAATTAGCAAGCTAATGCTAACCACTAAAAGTTGCTCCTGCTTGTTAACTGAGTGACGGGGCCTACACATGTAACCAGAAAGCACATCTAAAGCCTAATCAAAGTCTTTGTGAACCTGTAGTTACATTTCTCGAGGTGCATGTCATTTTTCTTGAAGGCCTTTTACAGCTCCACTGGTGCTGAAAACTAATGTTTGACTATGGCTTTCTGAATACAAGTAGGGCTGCAACTATTTTATTAATCGAGTATTGTTTTGATTATTCCATCAATTAATCAAGTAATCAGATAAGAAATAATTTTTCGTACTAACAATTCATCTACACATTTTAACTTCCGTACTGCAGTTTTTCTCTATGTCAAATGTGTCAGACTCGAGGCTTGCGGGCCACTTCCAGCCCACGATCTAATTTTATACGGCCAGCAAGATGATTTCATATAGCTTGGCCCGCGGATAAATGTGCTTCCACCACTTACACTACAAATCCCACAATGCACTGCAACAGCTGCCGGCAGCCGGCAAGAACTGTGCTACCCCTTTTTCCGTATTGCCGATTGATCAATGATCAGCGGATAAAAACATCGGTCAGCACTTTAGTGACATTTAAGGTGCCTGACTCCCCAAAAATGACCAAACGAAAATTGGAAAACAGGGATTTTCCAATCAGGTGGGAGGCAAAAGACCTGAACGCTGACATTGGAGGTAAACCATCTGTTTCTTTTCCTCACTCGCGATGCGGGGAAAAGAGCGGATTGGTGGGACAGATACGGAAAAGATGAAGAGGGAGACCTGCACAGGTGAGCTGACAGTGCATCACTGTGTCACACAGCAGGAAACGGTGCACAGCAAAGTCCTGAAGACAGAACGCGTCATAAACAACGAAACACAGACAGTGAACTTTATAAGAGGTTTAAATCACAGCAGTTTCAGTCTTTTCTGGAGTAAATAGCTTCTGAGTTTGGTGACGTGCCTTATTACACAGGTGTGATTATCTGCCTGAGGAAATCTGTCAGTTCATAGAAAGTGAAGGAAACGGCACCAAACAATCGCACAAACCACAATAGTGTGATTATCACCAGATTGTGGTTATAGTGATCGGTCTGGTGGCTACAGCTGATGTAAGGAAAAAATAGCAGCTGACATTCTCTGCACAGTGAGTAAAACCACACAGAACAATGGAGGCATGGAAAAAAACTTGTCAGCGATGATCCACTTATGTTAAATCATGCCTGAAATTTTCATTTGACCTTCGTTTTTCTTCTTACTTCTCCTCATTCATGCCGGTTGTCATTTCAATTTCTGTAGCTGCGAAATCAAGTGCACGCATGACCTTAGGGACATCAAACGTGCACATTGTGAACTTTCCCTGCTGTGGTAGATTGTAAATTGCAGTGAAATAATAGAGGCGCAAGCAGCGATAAAAGCAGCGATCTAGCCGGTGAGGAGTCTGCGGGGCGCGCTCCTGTTTGCTAAATGCAGAGACAGCAGAGCTCCGAAAGTGAAGGTGAAATCCGGAGCGGCGCCTTGTGACCGACCACTAGCTACAACGCTGCACACACACACACACACACACACACACACACACACACACACACACACACACACACACACACACACACACACACAACGCACCATCCGCATCCTCTCAACATTTACTGTGTTCATGTGTGCAGATCACTTATTCGTGGACTTATAAAATACGAGACTTCTATGACATAACTTACCGACTGTCTTTAAACGGGGACAGGAGGAGGGGAGGTGAAGGAGTGCAGGGGCGCCTAATCAGCGCCGCACATCTGTTATTGATCATGTCATATGCACAGCTGTTAAATACAGAAAATGCAACTAGAGAAATATTTTCCCACATCGTTTTGGCGCCCCCTCTTGTGCGGCGCCCCTATGCATTGCATATAGTGCATACCCCCTTTTTGCGCCACTGCCCGAGGGATGTGGTCAAATGCCTTCTCCAAGTCCACAAATCACATGTAGACTGGATGGACAAACTCCCATACACACTCGAATATCCTCGAGAGGATAAAGAGCTGGTCCAGTGTTCCATGACAGGACGAAAACCGCATTGTTCTTCTTGAATCCGCGGTTTGACTAACGGACGGACCCTCCTTTCCAGCACCCTGGCATAGACCTCACTGGAAAGGCTGAGTAGTGGGATTCCCCGAAAGTTGGAGTACACCCTCCGGTCTCCCTTCTTAAAAATGGGGACCACCACCCAATCTAGTGGCACCAGATCTCCATGCGATGTTGCAGAGGCATGTTGACCAAGACATTCCTACAACATCCAGAGCCTTCAGGATCTCAGGGTGAATCTCATCCACCCCAGGGCCCTGCCACCAAGGAGTTGTTTAACCATCTCTGTGACCTCACCCCCAGTGATGGGCAAGTCATCCCTCTCGTCCCCAGATTCTGCTTCCACTACAGAAGGCATGTCAGTCGGATTGAGGAGGTCCTCGAAGTATTCCTTCCACTGCCTGACTATAGCCTCAGTTGAAGTCAGCAGCACTCCACCCGCACTATCAACCATGTGAGTAGAGCACTGCTTTCCCCTCCTGAGTCGACTGACAGATTGCCAGAATCGATTTGAGGCAGTCCTTTTTCCGTGGCCTCACCGAATTTTTGCTTTGGTCACTGCCCAAGCTATGTTCCACTTGGCTTGCCAGTACCCATCAACTGCCTCCAGAGTCCCACAGGCCAACCAAGCCCAATAAGACTCCGTCGTCAGCTTGATAGCTATGTTCACCTATGGTGACCACCATCTGGTTACCACCACAACTGACACCAGCCACCTTGCAGCCACAGCTCTGAGCAGCAACCTCAACAATGAAGTGTGCAACATGGTCCATTTGGACTCAATGTCCTCAGTCTCCCTTGGAATGCTGTCAAAGTTCTGCCAGAGGTGGGAGTTGAACATCTTGTGGACACAGAGTGGCAGCACATTTATTTTAACAATAACAGAATAGTTGATACTAGACCATGGGTTTCATGACAACCGAGGGACTTAACGAATACGGGGCTGTGACCGCATGCGGGTACGTGCCAAGCCACTGTGCCACCTAGCCGTCCTGTCCCTCACAAGCAGGCCATGTAAAAAACCTCACAGCAAAAGAGACAGGAGCTCTGCAAAAGCCAGAGAGTATGCTCAGCAGCCAGTAACGATCCGCTGCAGGTTCATCAACAGAAATCTCATTACAAATTTTACTTCCTTTAATTTAACAAGTTTGGTCAGCGAACATTTTTTCTACACAAAACAAGGTTAGACTCACCTTCAGCTGTGTTTAAAATCTGATCACCACCAACAAAGGTAGCCGGAAAATGCTTGATCTTATATTCTGATTGGATCTAGGGACATGGAGGGCAATGGGAAATTGGAGGCTTTTGACAATTCTGACTGGTCAGAGACTGTATTTAAGGGGTGATGACTGTAGGTTGGCGAACAGTACCTGTGGCATTACTATTCGGCAGGCCGAATGGAAAACTCTGATGGGCCAGATGTGGCCCGCGGGCCACCAGTTGATGTTCCCTGCACTAGTGAAAGAATATTGGATATTTCACATTATAGGTGTGATAGATATTGTTCAGTTTGAGTAATGTAATATAATATTGCACAGAGATGTGGGTATTGCACAGTTAGAGTGGGACTGTATGTGAGTTCAGGGTGGTGATTGCTCTGGCGAAGAAACTGTTCTTAAGTCTGTTTGTTCTGGCTTTGATGCTCCTGTAGCTCCTGCCAGAGGGCAGTGGGTCAAACAGGTCAAAGCCAGTGCGTGAGCTGTCCTTGATGATATTTTGACAGCACTGTACAGAGCTCTATCGCCTGACCTGAAGGCAGGATCTCGGGTTTTGAGGAGCGAACGGACCTGGCTGTTCATCCAGGGTCTCTGGTTAGGGAAAACCTGGATGTTTTTGCTAACAGTCACATTTCCAACACAGAACCTGTGTAGTTCATTATGACGGTAGTCTAGTACATCCACGTGAATGTTTCCAGGTCCTCATGTTCGAATACGTCCCAGTCTGTGTGTGTGAAGCAGTCCTGTAGGTTGGAGAGTGCATTTTCAGGCCAGGTTGTAATGGTTTTTACAGTAGGCCTGGCTCTGCATCTGAGGGGGGTGTATACTGGGGTGAGCAGAAGGGAAAGATGGTCGGACCGGCCGAGGTGGGGGAGGGGTTTGGCTCTGTAAGCGTGCTTAATGTTGGAGTAAACATGGTCAAGAGTGTTCTCCCCTCTTGTAGAACATTTGACATGTTGGTGGAATTTTGGGAGTACAGTCTTTAAGTTGGACTTGTTAAAGTCTCCCGTGATAATATGAACACCGTCGGGGTGGGCCTGCTGCTGTTCAGCAGGAGAGAGCGCGCCATTTAACATTTGCATCGGGAGGAATATAGGTGGCTGTGATGATCACTACTATTAGCTCTCTAGGCAGAAAAAAGGCCGACATCTTACAGACATGTACTTGAGGTCTGGGGAGCAATGTTTGTCTATGATTGTTCCGTTGTTACACCCGTCCTCATGCACGTAATTACAGAGACCCCCTCCCCTGCTCTTACTAGAGTCCTTAGTCCAATCCCCACATAACAGAGTGCAGCCTGCTAGCTGCACGCTAGTATCGGGGATCTGTGGGTGAAGTCAGGTCTCTGTGATAATCATTACACAACAGTCACGAACATAGAGATTGCCAGCCAGCTGTAACTCTAACCCTTTCATGCATGAATTATGAGAACCTTAGTCAAGATTTTTTTTTTCTGAATGTTTTTATTTCTCTTTAGGCTCACATACAAGGTCTTGAATAATCAGGCACCATCTTATCTCAAAGACCTCATAGTACCATATCACCCCAACAGAGCACTTCTCTCTCAGACTGCTGGCTTACTTGTGGTTCCTAGGATACTTAAGAGTAGAATGGGAGGCAGAGCCTTCAGCTTTCAGGCCCCTCTTCTGTGGAACCAGCTTCCAGCTTGGATTCGGGAGACAGACACCCTCTCTATTTTTAAGATTAGGCTTAAAACATTCCTTTATGATAAAGCTTATAGTTAGGGCTGGATCAGGTGACCCTGAACCCTCCCTTAGTTATGCTGCTATAGGCCTAGTCTGCTGGGGGGTTCACATAATGCACTGTTTCTTCTCATTCACCTTATTTACTTTGTTTATACTCCACTCTGCATTTAATCATTAATTGATATTAATCTCTGGCTCTTTTCCACAGCATGTCTTTTCTCTCCCCTCAGCCCAACCGGTCGCGGCAGATGACCCCCCCCCCCTCCCTGAGCCTGGTTCTGATGGAGGTTTCTTCCTGTTAAAAGGGAGTTTTTCCTTTCCACTGTCACCAAGTGCTGCTCATAGGGGTCGTTTTGACTGTTGGGTTTTCTCTGTATTATTGTAGGGTCTTTACCCACAATACAAAGCGCCTTGAGGCGACTGTTTGTTGTGATTTGGTGCTATATAAATAAAATTGAATTGAAACAAATGCAATTAAAATTTTGTTTATGAACCTATTTTTCATGGAGTTAGAAATAAGTCCACTCAGCTGGACACCATGTATTTGACTTTTCAACCAGAGAAATGTGTATTTAACACACCAATAACAGAAAATGATATTGCATCCTCAGATCGACTGTCCCTACTGCTAATATTCACTAATCCTGATTCTGTTAATTACATTCAAATAACAAATAAAAATTTTTAAAAAAGCAACTCCCCATGACTGGCCAATCGGTAGCAGTGTATGGGATATTTATAATAACTTGCTGCCATGCAGAAAGATGTGTAGATCTACAAAGATTGTTCTTTGTACTGGTGCTGTCAAGCATAGTTTTATCACTCTGCCTATGTATTGCAGGTGGAACCATCGACATCACTGTTCATGAAGTTCTGGATGGAGGAACCCTGAAGGAGCTTCACAAGGCCTCAGGAAATGATTTGGGGGGACAAACTGTGGACAGAAAATTCAAAGAGTTCCTCAGAGAACTCTTCTGTGATGGTGTCTGGGATGAATTTGAAGAAAACTTTCCTAGTGAGGTCCAGAAAATAATGCATGATTTCACACTTTTCAAAAAAACAGATGAAGATGTTGAGTTCAGCTGCCCATATAACCTGGGAACACTGGCTCAGAAAAAGAAAGCCGTAGAAAAGTTCTTCAAAATAGTACAAGGTGCTTCCTGGGATGATGGATCAATCAAAATCTCAAAAGAAAAAACAAGGTCTTTCTTTGATGAAAGCCTGAAGGGCATCACTGACGGTCTCAAAGAGATTTTGAAAAAAGACTTCAGCATTGAGTACATCCTGTTAGTTGGGGGCTACGCTGAAAGCAAGATTCTACGGCAACACATTATTGATCAGTTTGGTGATCAGTGTAAAGTTCTGTGTCCTGTTAGGCCACAAGAAGCAGTCCTGAAGGGAGCAGTACAGTTTGGAAGAAACCCAGCAGTGGTGGCATCTAGAAAAAGTGCCTTTACTTATGGGGTTGCTGTGGCTGAGAGGTTTAACGCATCCAAGCACAGGGCAGACAAGAAATTCACAAATAATGATGGTGAGTGGTGTGAAGACATTTTCATGAGACTGGTGCAAATTGATGAGGATGTGAGGTGGAATGAAAACATAGAGCACACCTTAAATCCAATAGAAGCAGATCAGAAAAAAATGAGGTTCAGGTTTTACTGCACAGGGAGAAAAAATCTAATGTATGTGGATGAGGAAGATGCAAAGGAAATTGGCAAGTTTGTTGTGAATTCACCCAACACTACACGTGGCATGAATCGTGAAGTCATACTGAAAATCAAGTTTGGCTTTACAGAAATTAATGCCACAGCTACAGATGTAGATTCTAAGTCAGTGGAATCAATCAAGCTTGACTTCATGACTAAATAATAAAGAAACATCAGACTAATTCTTCTGAAGTGAATCCTTCAAGCCTCCCGACCACTGTTGACAATCATGGGTAGGGTCTTACTGAAGGTTAGATCCACTGGAACCGAACTTGAAAAGCATAACATTGATCACCGACTTTAGATGTGATTACCATCTTTACCATAGTTTTTATTTTACAATAACATGTTTTGTCTCATAAAACAGCTTAAACAACATTCATGATATTTTAGCATTTTCATCAGAATGTTGTTATAATGCACTTTGGGGGGAAACTGACTAAATTTGCCAATAACAGCTTTAGATAGTTTCCCAAACCTTAAGAATTAATAACATAATGCTCCCATTGCCATTTAGTGACCTAAAGAACACGCTGTAGAGTTTCTTCTAAGAGCAGTAAAACAGGACACAATTATGTTGCTTGTCTACAAGTTTGCTACTAAATGAGAAAGCTGGTTTTATTTCTTTGATGCAGAAATGTTGTCAACTAAATGATTTTTTTTTTGTTTGTTTTACTTTACAAATGGAAGGTACAGAAATGTGAAATTGTGGAATGCCACAATAGTTTCTTTAATGTTGTAAGTGATAAATATAAATGGGGCTGGACTGTTAAGCAGCCATTGATTACACACCATGTCTGTATATCATTTGTGAAAAAATGTAACCTTCTTTCTCCATATACAAGTTCTATTTAAATGAAAACAACACATAACTACATCTTGATTTGTTGCTTCCATGTGTTCTATATACTTCTACATCATTCAGTATTTAGTATGAAAGCATTTCTTTTAATCAAACCTATTTTTCAACAGAAAACTCGTGTTTTTATTCTATTCAGTTCAAATAAAAAAGATCTCAGAAAGATGGGCAAAATAACGGAGTTTCTGGTGACTCTTTTTTGAGAAACTTGCAGATAGTGACATCAGCAACTATTGTCATCTGCATCACTGCAGATTGCAATGCAAATATCCTTGAGAGGATAAAGAGCCGGTCCAGTGGTCTGTGACCAGGACAAAAAACATATTGTTCCTCTTGGATCAGAAGTTCGATGAACAGACAGACCCTCTTTTCCAGCACCCTGGCATAGACCTTCCTGGGGAGGCTGCGTAGTGTGATCCCTCAATAGTTGGAGCTCTCGCTCCAGTCCCCACCCCAGTCTGCCAATCAAATAATACCAACACTACAATATCCAAAGCCTTCAGGAACTCAAAGCATATCTCATCCACCCTCCAGATGAGACGTTTCTGACTTCATCTGAGGCTATAGTCAGGTGGTGGAAAGCATACTTTGAGGACCGCCTTAACCAGCTGACACACCTTCTGTAGCGGAAACAGAGTCTGGGGATGAGGGTGGATGACCAACCCTATCACTGGGGGTGAGGTCATTGAGGTGGTTTGAATGAATGAATGAATGAAGGTTTTATTGCCATATGGGTGAACAGGTTCACACATTAGGAAATTGCAGTTAACAGAGCACCCATCCAAACAAACACAAACACAAACACGGGGGACAGGTGTCTGAGGTCATGCAGCCATTTTACCAGTGCTACCTTTAGCAGAAGAACAGAAAGAGATACACTGGGATAGGTAGGTTAAAAAAAAATCATCTCGTACTGTATTCATTATAAACACCGTACGAGGTTCCAAAAAACACATTGCATCTGGGCATTGTGGAGCCCAGATACCAGCTCCTAGCCAAAACAGTTCGCTGATAGTGATGGAAGTTCATCAGCGGCCGTGGTACACCAGATCCAGCTTCACAGATCACAGAGAGGGCTGAGGGGAAGAGCGACCGTCACACATAGGCCTGGAGAGATATGATTGCCAGCCCAGGGCCGGCTAGGGAGCCGAATTCCTGATAATGCAGATGTTGTTTTGGAATAGGCTGCTTGTTTTCTCCAACAGGCTTCAGTCTCACTGGGGAACCCATTCAGTAATCCAATATTCCAAATTCATTAGTTACCGTCCTCACTGTGCAGAACCGAACCTTATCACCAGATCAAACCCCTCTCGCCTGTGAGCACGTTCTCAGCTGGACTACCCGTCCGCTTTACGGCTCAGGTCCAACAGGCTTTGAGTCTGAGTTTGTACGGCCCTGCACAGCCCGTCCACCTGGGTCGGCAGCCTCTGCAGATGTTGAACTGCCGCCCAGATTTTCTTAATTTCCCGGTAAATCAGGTATCCTCCGAGCCCAAACAAAAGAGATACCCTACCACATAGCCGAATATGTAGACATCTTCCACGTCCTCGACTTCCAGGGCTGAGAAGCACACAGGTCTCCACGAGCTCCAAGAATCGATGACTTATCCAACTGGGTCTGTTCCACTCGGACACGCAGGCTCCCCTTTCCCCGATCTCATAGTGGAAAAAATTTGATCAATGGTGTTTAAGGCCCAGCTTGCCAGATCCATGCTCTTATTCTTATTCGGACAGTGTGTAAGAGACACTCTCACAGCAAGCAGCAAGCAGGAGAGATGGGGAGGGCAGGGAGGCAGGAGAGAGAGAGAATGCGACCGTCTCTGTCAAGAGCAAGAGCAAGAAACAACTAAACAACTCCTTGGTGGCAGGGGCATCAGGGGCTAAGGCCCAGTGACAGACGCTCTAGTTCAAGGTCTTTCCTCACCCATGGCTCCAGGGTGGGGCTCTGGTGACCTTATCCCAAGCGGGGTCAACGTTTCCCTTAATTGTTCATCCACAGGGGCAGAGGTGGGAAGTAACGAAGTACAAATACTTCGTTACTGTACTTAAGTACATTTTTCAGGTATCTGTACTTTACTTGAGTATTTCTATTTCTGACTACTTTTTACTTTTACTCCCTACATTTTTACACAAGTATCTGTACTTTCTACTAATTACAATTTCAAACAGACTCGTTACTTTAGGCTTAACACTCAACAAATATCAGCAAACACACAAAGTGTGTGCAGTTTGTCACACAGTGTGTCTGCTAGCTAAAAGAAGAGCTGCTGTATTTCAGGGAGAGCAAAGAGAGAGAAGTTCACTCAGAGATGGAGAAAGAGGACAGGAGAGGAAGAAGAGAGGTTAGAGTTAAAGGTAAGGACTGCAAAACAAACTGAGGTATGCTGACTTTGTGTTATTCAAAGACTGTATGAAAATACTGCAGTTTAGTGTGTGATAAACAGGTTAGCTGGTTGTACTGTATTTACAGTAAAGCTTTGTGTTGGACTGGAGCACAGTGTTTGTGTTCATGGTCAGAGTTACAGGTTACATCAGTGCAGCAGAGATGAGTTTGAATCAAAGCTGCTGATGCTGAGATTCATTCACTGAATCCAACATTTCTACAGCCTGTATGCTGTCAGTGTAGGGGATGGAGATCAGCTCAGAGAGCTGTGAAATACTGGGTTACATCTTTGTGAGTTCAGTTCATCCACACAGAGCAGTAAACCTCAGAGCAGCAGCAGCAGGTCAGCTGATCACAGCCTGCACACCAACATCATTTACTGCAGCTCACAATAGAAAGCTGTGGTTCTTCTCCCCATGCAGAGCCACTACAGCTGATCTTAGGGTTCCTCCACCTTCTGAATCCCACTGTAACCCCTGAGTATCCTCATGTTGGTGTTTAGGTGGAGGCACAGTCACCCTCTGCTATGGAGGACACAGAGAACAGAGCTGTGTTTAAATTCCCTTTCACAGTTTGTGTCCTACATAACAGATTCAAGCTGAGTGCATTCATTAGAATTAAAATTTAGATTGGAATAACATTTGTATTCTCATGTACTATTTTATATTATTACAATAATATATAATGAGGTTCGGTTTGTTTTACACAAAAATAGCAGGTAGAAACATCCTCCAAAGAGCTACTTTTACTTTCTTACTTTGAGTACACTTCAGAGCCTGTACTTTTTTACTTTTACTTAAGTGAAGAACTTGAACCAGTACTTTGACATTTACCAAAGTATTTTTTTAACACAAGTACTTGTACTTCTACTTAAGTACAGAATGTCAGTACTTTTGCAACCTCTGCATAGGGGTCATTTGAATCACTCTTGGTCTTGCCCCTCATCCAGGACCAATTTACCTTAGAAGACCGTACCAGAGAGCAAAAGCTCCCCCAACAACATAGCTCCTGGGATCACTGGGACACACAAACCCCTCCACCATGATAAGGTGGCAGTTCACAGTAGAGGAAAAAAAAACTTTCTAATTTCTGAGCAGCACGGTGGTGTGGTGGTTAGTACTGCTGCCTTACACTTAGAATAACATCTAGAAGGCCTGGGTTTGATTCCACCTTGGCCGGGCCTCTCTCTGTGAAGTTTGCATGTTCTCCCCGTGTCTGCGTGGGTTTCCTCCCACAGTCCAAAGACATGCAGTTACTGGGGTTAGGTTAATTGTTCACTCTAAATTGCCCATAGGTGTGAATGTGAGTATGAATGGTTGTCTGTCTCTCTGTGTTAGGCTGGCTACCTGTACAGGGTGTACCCTGCCTCTCACCTTATGACAGCTGGGATAGGTTCCAGCCCCCTGCAACCCTGAACAGGATAAGTGGAAGAGAATGGATGGATGAATGGTTACTGTAGGCCAAAGTAATGCCATCCAGAGTGAGCATCTGTTTAGACACCATGTTTCTAAGATTTGTGGGGCCGAGTTCAAGAATTTCAGTTTTATCTGAATTTAGAAGCAGGAAATTAGAGGTCATCCAGTCCTTTATGTCTTTAAGACATTGCTGCAGTTTAACTAATTGACGTGTGTTGTCTGACTTCATGTATAGATAAAGCTGAGTATCATCTGCATAACAATGAAAATTTGCACAATGCTTCCTAATAATACTGCCTAAGGGAAGCATGTATAATGTAAATAAAATTGGTCCTAGCATAATCTCCAATCTCATTGTACATCCTGTATAATGACCATAAAGGCATTCTATTCTATTCTACAGAACCCTGTGGAACTCCATAATTAACCTTGTGTGAAGAAGTCTCCCCATGACCAGTCATATAGCAGTGTTATAGAAAAGGCAGAGGACACCAAAGCAGGACTCACTGGGCAAGAGTTAAATTCAAAATTAAGTTTTAATCACCTGAACGTAACACATAAACATGGTGGATTGATCAAACAGAGGCCGCTACTCAGGGTGCATTAAATTCAGCTCACTGGGACATTTTTCACAAGAGCATGGGCAGAGACACTGAGGCATTTATGTAAATGGTTGTGGGATTTATTGGGAACATTGTGGATGACACATCCCTTAGGAGGACCATCAGGACTTTTCCTAACCAGAAGCTGGAGGTGGATAAATCTGTCTGCGATGCTCTGCTGCCTACAACTCCAGCCTTATCTCTGGGAACATGGAGCACTACAAGGCTGCGTCATACAATGTCCATGGAGTGGTCAAAGAGGCTAAACATCGCTACAGCCACAGACTGGAACAACAGCTACAACAGTCTGACTACAGGGGATTGTGGCAGGGACTAAGCACCATTACAGTCTACAAAGCACCACACACACCCCCGGTGAGTGCCGATGTTTTTCTGGCTGATGAACTCAACAACTTCTTTGCCCAATTCGAGTCACGAAGCCTACAGCCTGCTGCGCTCCCAGCCGGAGGGGCAGAGACACTCACTGTAATGGAGCATGATGTGAGGAGGGTGTTTGGAAGTGTAAACACCAGGAAAGTGGCTGGACCAGATGGTATTAGTGGACTTGTGATTGAATTTTCCTTAAGACCTTAGCTGTGTCCAAATTCAGAGGCCGCATCCTTCGAAGGACCCGGCCTTCGCAGCCCACGAAGACCGCAAAGGCCGGAAGCCTAGCCTTCATATCAGCGTCACCTGTCCCCACCTCGGCGTAGCTCATGTTGCCTAGCAACCTCGACAGCACGAAGCACAGCTGTGTAAAAGCAGCTGGTTAAACGAAGAACGAACTTTTTCTCCTTTTTGTGGTTTAATTTTAAGTCTTTAATTCAAAATAAGCTGTTAAAACAAGCATGACACATTTCAACATCAAGGAATACAGCTGAGAGAATGATTAATTTCCAACTATAACAAGTGAGACATTAATGTTGACTAAAACTATCCAGTTATAAAGCTTAACTTTAAATTTCAGCCAAACCGATTTGCTGAGGAACAAATGAAACACTGAAACAAACCAAACATCAGCTGTTAGAGATCATCTGGGTGAGTTATATCGGTGCTTAACTTCCACTCAGCGGTGAAAGCAAGCGGGGGTTTGAAAAGGATGTGCCGGCAGTCGGGTGTTTGTAGTGTCTGAAACGCCTATGTGAAACTGCATGTATGTTGTCTCCTAAAGGTGTAGGAACATTCCAGCAAGGGGCCTCTCAATTTGGGAGCTCATCTGCATTGCTTATCTTTACCAAAAAAGGAAAGGTATTTATTGGGGGTCTCTGAGTCCCTCCAAAAACTGGTGGAAACCAGTCTAGGTGTGACAACATGTTTATCAGATGTTAAAGCCTATATAAGGCTGTAAGTTTCTTTGTTCAGTGTGCAGAAGATCATTGGCTTTCTCTCACCCAGATGTCTCGAGCGTCTGTTTTGACATTGTCTTTTTGTAATAAACCTTATGTTATTCACTGAGACTGTGTCGGCAAAGGATTCCTTCAAAACACAACATCTGTCATGGCCGGGGAGGAAAACGGGCGAGGAAGGACAAACACGTAGGACTCCAGAGATGGGTATAACTTAAAGGTATTTATTGGGACCGGACAAAAAGAAATACAAAACCTTTTGGGAGGAAGACGAAGGGAGCACAGGAAACACTGGAACACGGGGACACGTAGGTACACAACATCAATGACGCGACAAAGAACACATGGAAACTGAGGGCTTAAATAAACAATGGGTAATCAGGGGAAGAGGAAACAGCAGGGCACAGCAGGTGAGGCAAATGAAACTAATAACACAGAGGAAGCAAACTAAACGCAAAGCACAGGGAAAATCACATTGGCAAAATAAAACAGGAAGTGATAAACCAAGGAACACGCAGACGAGTCACAACACGGGGAACAAGACAAACATACTGGGAGGAGAAGCTCAGGAAATAAACTAAACACAAAACGCTGGGCAAACGGCCCAGGACGTGACAACATCATGGCATCAAGATCAAGAAACAACATTTTTTGGCTTCATTGAATTGAGAACTGCTTGTGGGCTACAGCACGCGGTCAGCTTCTGGGGACTCCATGGCCAGGAGCCACCTTTTGAAGTGAGTGTGTTTTTGTTTCATTCCAGCTCACATAGAAAAAGCACCTGTGTTGGAGGATTTTTTTGTTTTTGTGTGTGTTGTAGTTATCCTTCGTTTTAAATTGTTGAGTATTTGTGAGGTTATAAAAAAAAAGAGAGAGGGAGAGAAACAGTGTTAAGGAAAGAGAGACAAGATGTAAAAAGAGTAGAAGTGAAAGTGAATACATGCATGAGAAAAATGGGAAGAAGTAAATCAAATACAGAAGAAATAGAGATAACAGGAAGAAGTGAAAAATTCAAGAGTAATTAACAGGGCCCTGTGTTTTGACTTCATTCTTTTGATATAGAAAATAAACACAATTGGAGATTAATTGTGCACCTCCTGCACCTTTTATTAAATGAACAGAAGTTTAATTTTTAAAAACACTACAATTTGGTGACCCAATGTGAAAGGCGGGATTAAAATACATTTTGGACACAATGGACAGCTACAGAGGCCTCTATAAAAAGTGGGTGAGCAGATCCCATTTACCTAAAATATCTGCTGATTGAAGAATACTAAATTAAGTTGGAAATTGTGTCTATGATGTATAATTTTGACATCAGAGGAGCGAAGTCAAATAAAAAAAGTTAAAGAATGAAGTAAGTTAAGAATAAAGTAAAATAAGAATTAAAAGAAAAAGGGACATGGGTGACGGCGGTGAAAGCCCGAGTGTAGGATTGATCACCTCACTGAGAATGCCCACCCTCGGGGTTTAATAGGTTTAGAGGTCCTTGCGGTCTGTTTAAGATATAAAAGCAACCATGTAACGGTTTAAAGGGACCGATGTCTCAGAACACGCCACAAAAAGCTGCCAACCCTTAAAAGTCCAGGATGCAGGGTTTCGAGGCCCCTCAATTAATTTTGAATCATAAAAGCAAGCAGTTTGGGTTTTGAAGTCCTTTGATTTAGGATTAACTGTAAAAGCTGCCCCCCAAAAATAGGGATGCAGGGTTTCGAGGTCCCTCAACTTATTCTAAAACAGAAGAACAAGTAATTTGGGTCCAGAAGTTCTTTTGCTTCAGAATAAATTGTAAAAGCAACCCCCTGACAGGGAAGTAGGGTTTAGAGTTCCCTCAGTTTATTCTTAAGACTAAAAGCAGGTAATTTGGGTGTAAAAGTCCTTTTCTTCTTCAGAGTAAATTGTAAAAGCTAGCCCCTGTAAAGAAGAAATAAGATGTAAAAGAGAAACGTGTAAATGAGTAATGATGAAAAGGAATAAGGATAAAGATAAGGAAAGAAAAAGCTGCATTATTTGGAGAGAAGCCCTCTTTTGGAGGCTGCATTAGGCAGGCCTAAATCCTAAATGAAACATTAGAATCGTTTTATTAGGTCAGTTTTATAAAGGAATAAAAACTGGGGGTGTAGGGAGAAATTCAATAGAGAAGGTTCCCACTCTTACATCGTTGACGAACACGTGTGATGCAGCCTTTCTATTTGAATCTACACCTCATTAAAGGCAGCATAAATTAAAAGGTAGGAAAAGATAGAAATAAAAGAAATGAAAGGAAAGAAGCGGCATTAGTAAAGCATGCTATTGGTATGAATGAAGTCGACTTGGTTTGAGTGTGTATGTGTGTGTGTGTGTGTGTGTGTGTGTGTGTGTGTGTGTGTGTGTGTGTGTGTGTGTGTGTGTGTGTGTGTGTGTGAAATGTGTGAGGAGAAGCCTATCACCCCCTCCTTCTCATGTTTGTGCATGTTCTTGGGTGTGTCTGTGTGTGTGTGTGTGTGTGTTTGCCCCTGTTGAGAAAAGTTTTGTCCCTTTTGTCCTCTGAAGAGCAGAGTGGTGTGTGATTAACAAATTAAGTTTACTTGGCTTTAAAGAAAAGTAAAAGTTTGTGTAAAATTGAATAGTTTGAGTAGGAGATTTGATAATTGGTGTTAACATTTGACAAAGTGATAGTTTGGCTGAATTTGTAGGTGAGTGTGTGTAGTGGTGTCTTGTACATGAGAATAATCATTTGTTGCTGTGAATATTGCTTTTTGGAGTATGTTGCATATATTGTTGTAAACAGAGCACATGGTTGTGCAGGATTTGAGCAGGAGGAGAGACAGAGCTGTGAGGCCTCTGTCTGCTCAGAGTTGTAAATCAATTAGGTGTTGTTTTGTGGGCCTTTTGGCCAGGCGTCCATTTTGGCTTCTTGGGGGTGTGTGTGGATTCACCATTTTGTCAAGGCGAGGTGTGTGTGAATTTGGGCCTGTCCTTTGTGTGTTTATTAGGAGGAGTTTCCCTTCCTTCCTTTTTATTTTTCCCGTGCCTAGAGGCTGTGTGTGGGTGTAGCATCTTGCCTTATGAAGTTGCTGTTGGTTGGTAATTAAACATAGAGGTTATAGATGTTATATTATTGGTAATGATAAAATACACAACACATGAGTTGTCTGTTATTGTTAGAAATGCAGATGCTTCTTCGAGGGATTTTCTTAGTTTTATGGTTCCTTAAAAAAGAAAAAGAAATAAAGTGGGTTCTAAAGTAAGGGGTTTATAGATAGAGGTTTTTATGAGCCCCACAGAGAAGGACATTCTAAGAGGTAACCAAGCACAAATGGTTTGGGTGTGTGAGATGCTTGACTGTGTAATAAACTTGCTCTGTTGATGTTATACTAAAATGCTATGTGGAGGACAGATATTATTATATGTATGTGTGAGATTTTATATGTTAGTACCTGAACTAATACTTGCCTTTTCTCTTTGCCCTGCATGAGAGACAAGGAGGGGCAGCATAAACACAGCCAGAGGAGACCGACATCTGGCCAGAGCCTGAAGGCCAGTGGATCAACCTCCTTTAAAGGCCAGTGTTCTTCTTATTCACAAACTCTTTCTGATATGTTCTCTAAACATTTATGAGTACATATTTACTTTCTTTTCATTTACACATTTAAAGACATATATCTAATTTGGCATTTCATATAGAACATCTGCTTGATTTCAATTCTCTGACACATTTGGCAACAGATTGGACACATTTATGGGGTTTATACTTTGTTGATGTTAGTAATTGTGTGTTTTGAGGTGTATATTGAGCTTTATTCGGGGTTGGACATTATTGGTGTTATCAAATAGTGGTTGATTGTTGGTTTGACAAATTTTGTGCGGACGGACAAATTTCAGTTATATTGTTATAGTGGGGTGAATAGTTTTTGCATCAGCAGGTTTGTATCTCTTCTGGCGTTGGCAATTTAGCATTTATTGATTGATTGACTGATTGATTGTGGCAGAGTGACTAATAAATAACTGGTTTAAGACTGAAAAAAAAAATCAATTATTGCTAATGATAAACAAATAAACAGATAAATAAAATTGTCTGATTACAATAAAATTGATTAATTGGAAATAAAATAACTTCATTGAAAATTAATTAATTAATTAATTGAAAGAAAGAAAAAAAAAAGGGGGAAATTTGAGAGTTCATTAAAATGTCTGACAACGATACCAAAGTTTTGAAAGCAATTACCCCAGTAGAGGTAGTTCTATGGAGTAATTCGTTAATTAAATTACTCATTGCAAAGACATCAGAAAAATGGCATAAGCGATGGCCACATATTGATCAACCCTGGCCTAAAGATGGAACTTTAAATCCAGATGTAATTCAAACCATACGGGTGCTTGTGTCTACATACGAAGCGGAACAAAAGAAGGGGAAGAAAGGAGAATGACGAAAACACAAAAGGCAAATGGAACTTGGTGTCCTTCAGCTCTTTGAAAAAGAAGGGCAGAAACTGATGCAAGCAACTAAGGACAAGAAGAATAAAAGCCTGGAAGATATTGAGAATACAAAATTAATGCAGAAACTGATGGCTGTAATTGGTGTACCGTTCTCACACCTTAGTTCAGTGGACAAGCCCCCCTCTTACGAAAAGGAGCTCAAGGTTGAAAAAGTATACCCTCAGCTTCCAGTGGTTAACCAGGATGGCAACTATCACATTAAGGATGACAATGACAGAGTAATTGAAGTGGGACAAGCTGAGACGACTATAAAACTGATTCCAAGCTCTAAAAGTAAAAAGAAGACATCAACCTTGAAGATTAGGAACAGAAGGATGGAGGAACAAGGTGATGAGGGAAGTGACCTGGAAAGAACTGTGGGTGGATATGATCCTCAAATCAGGCGGATACTAATGAAAGCAGAAAAGAAAGGAGGAAAGATGAAGAAAAAAGAAGACTCAGAAGACAACTCTTCTGAGGAGAGTGTGGATGAGATAGTGATGAAGAATGGGAAAGCAAAGGTTTTTCTTCAAGAAGGTTCCTCCCATCTGCATCCAGCACAAGAATTGAAGAGGACAGACAAAGGACATTAAGAGATATTGAAAGAAGTATCGATGAGTGCTTGTCATACTTGGATAAAGCTACTGTTTCAACTAGTCAAACCGCTTTGGCAAACCAACTAAAGGAACCGAGGGCTCAGAAAAAAGACCTTCAAAAGGAAGAATCTCAGAAATCAGCAATGAAATTACGTCTAAGGAAGAGAAAAACACCTGAAAAGATGTGTCCAGTAATTATAAGGGGATAGACAATGGAGTACAAGCCCTGGCAGAATACAGACATGTCAGATATACTTGAGAAGCTCCCTACCCTTCAAGATGGTGCTCATCCGTGGATCTCAAAATTGGAAGAGATAATGGTGGGAACACAACCAGCAATGGGTGATGTTAAGAGACTGTTAGCAAGTCTTCTTGGAATTCCTGCTATGGAGGAGCTTTTGCAGAAAGCAGGACTTAATAGATATATGGGGACAGCAGTGAACGATCCAGAACTTTTTGCTGCAAGCAGAGGACAAATGTGGCGAGCATTGAGGGATACATTCCCAACTAATGTGTATCCTGACAATATTCTAATTGAACCATTGGGACAGGAAGAAAATCCGAGAGCATATGTGTCGAGAGCACTTCAGACCTGGAGAAATGTTACTGGAAATGATCCCGATTTGAATCAAATGGAACAATCAATTTTGAGAGCTAAGATACAGAAGGGACTACCTTTGCCAGTAAGAAGCAAATTGGCAGAAGTAGTTGGCCTTGGAAGCATGGAGAAAGGAGTATACATGGACCACATTGCCCACCAAGTGGAATTGTATCACAAAAAGGAGCGTGACCAAAAAGAACAAGATCAAGAGACACTCAGAAAGCTCAACCAGATACAACTGGGAGAGAGTAAGAGGAAGAAAAAGAAGCAAGCTGTGGTCATGCAGAGCCAGCCTCCGTCAGATCAACCAGCAATACAAATGCAGCCCAATCAGGCTGAACCTCAACTGTTTCAGCCATCATCGGTGATTCCAGTGGCCTCTTACCCTCAGTCAGTGTATAATCCAGTGCAACCCTGGAGGGAAAGAGGAAGAAGAGGTTTTTTTCATTTAAATTTGCAACAGTTTTTAGAGGGGTGTTACAACTGTGGACAATTTGGCCATTTTGCTCGTGATTGCAACAGATTCAGAGGAGTTAGAGGCCAACCAAGTGGACCCAGAGGCCCGGCAAACCCTTTCACGGGGCCAGAACTAGGATTTTAGGGATGCCCAGAGAATCCGAGTGGGAGGTGTCAGCTGGTAGTATCAGGACCAGAGAAAGATCCAACAGTAAAGGTGGAAGTGAATAATCACCAATTGGAGATGATGGCAGATAGCGGAGCAGCTTTCACCTGTGTGCGACCTGAAGATGCTACACATCTCCCTGTGTTTGGACAATATGTAAGGACAATCAGATTTGAGGGCGTAAAGCAGCTGGTTCCTCTTACTAAACCAATTGAGCTCTGCTATAAAAACCTGAAGACCACACTGCCCATATTGGTATCAGAGCACACACCCATTGCTCTTCTTGGTAGAGATGCCATGTGTAAATTAAACTGCATAATAAACTGTACACCGGACGACTGTCTAGTGGAAATACCAAAGGATACTGCTCATCAATTATGGATGACAACAGAAACTGAAGGATCAGCAGTATTTTGGATTGAAAATTTGAGTGCAGACGTCATGGAGCCAGTTAAGTTATGGGAAAAATTCATTGCAGCAAACATGCCGAAAGCGAAGCTTCCAGAATATCTGTGGCATTGCATGCTCAAGTATTTCAAAGATGCTGTTAAATCAAACTCAGAAGTGGAAATGGGACTACCACTATGCTATAGAGTCCTAGTGGGGATTTCATTGATATATGACAAAGCATCATTGGTCACGAGGGTTATCCAGTGACAATTTTTACTCATCATAGTCTCAGAAACTTGCTGAACTATGGTAAATATACATTGACTATGTCCATACTTAGAGACTATCATAGGCTCTTGGAGCAAGAAGATGTCACCTTAGTGCGGTGCGTCACAGCTAATCTAGCAAAAAACTTGCCAAAACCAAAAGACGGTGAATGACATGACTGTATGCGAGAGGCTGAGAGATATTCCAGACTTAGGTCAGATTTGTATGCCCTGCCGTTGCGTGAGGCAGATCGGGAGTATTGGTCCGATGGATCCTGTTAATCGAGTGAATGACAAATAGAGCTTTGGCTATGCATTAGTAAAAGTGCAATTTCTTGCCAAATTTATGTCCAGAGAAGTGATAAGCAGATGGGGATTTTAAAATTGGATTTCTTCAGACAATGGAAAAGAGTTTGTGGATAAGACTGTGAGATTGATCTTGAGAAAAAACTGGGAATTAAACCTTGGTGATGTTTATCATCTGCAGAGCCAAGGAATTTGTGGAAAAATGAATGGGGTTTGGAAAAATTGGATTGTTGAAATTTGTCAGCATAATATGTGGTAATGGAAAGAGTGGTGGAGCAATATCCATTTTGATGTGTAATCCTATTAGATCTTTTACATTTAGTCTCATTATAATCTTCATATCTGTTTTTTATTATTAGTTTTTACTTAATTTACCCTTACTAACTATTCTTAATTTTTCTTTGTTTATGTCTTATATACAAGTGCTGATTTCTCAAGGGGGGAATAGAATGGGAGAAAAAGTAATTGGAAAATGATAAAATAGGATATTGGAAATTTACATTTATTTAGAAGATGATAATATTTGCTGTTTCAAATTGCATGCATTATTGTTACAAAAGATACTGTTCAGTGTTTCTTCTCATTTCAGAAAGAGACTCAGGAGATCTTTGAGCTCAGGGGATTATACAATAAGAATGGACTGAAGGACTCTGAATGGGGACGCTGTGATGAAAGGATGAGATTCAACATGGCATCACAGCAAGAGTCAATGCTGCTGAAGAGTTGCAGTGTCATCCTTATGTTTGAAATGATAATAAAGACTGATTCCTTATTTTGAAATGTATGAATTATAGTTTAGAGATGTTCATTGTGCAAGTAATAATTGAATGTATAACACTTTTAATTAGCCGTTCTGAAGAATGATGTTTCTGTCATTTGGTAAGTACATGGGGACCTCAGATGTTTTATTTCTTTTGCTCGATTTTAGGGAAAGAGATGGATAGGTAAAGAAAGGTCAATAGAGAAGTCCGATGGGTCGACCAGCTGATCTTATGGACATTTTTTTGATTTTATCTACTGAGGCTTTCCTGTGTATTTGCTTAAAAGTCAGATGACAATCATTAACACTCCCTTTTTACTTTTTGAGTTCCTCTGGGGTGCCAGAAGGTGATTGCTGTGGGCAGCAGGGTTGTGGGAGAATTTTTCCAGCCTTGATTGTGTTAAGATGGTCATTGAAGAAAGAAAGCTGCCAGGCAGGTTTTTTTTTTGCTCCCACACCTCACAGGAAGTCAAAAAAAGAACTTTTGTTAAAATCATGCTATGGGAGAAACTGCAGTTTGAAGTAATAATAAACATATTTGTTTTTCAAGGCTTTTTTAAAGCCTCGAAGGGGGGAATATGTAGTGTCTGAAATGCCTATGTGAAACTGCATGTATGTTGTCTCCTAAAGGTGTAGGAACATTCCAGCAAGAGGCCTCTCAGTTTGGGAGCTCATCTGCATTGCTTATCTTTACCAAAAAAGGAAAGGTATTTATTGGGGGTCTCTGAGTCCCTCCAAAAACTGGTAGAAACCAGTCTAGGTGTGACAACATGTTTATCAGATGTTAAAGCCTATATAAGGCTGCAAGTTTCTTTGTTCGGGGTGCAGAAGATCATTGGCTTTCTCTCACCCAGATGTCTCAAGCGTCTGTTTTGACATTGTCTTTTTGTAATAAGCCTTATGTTATTCACTGAGACTGTGTCGGCGAAGGATTCCTTCAAAACACAACATCATGGCATCAAGATCAAGAAACAACACGTTCTTTCCGGCTAAAGCGAGCCTCGATAACCCGGTCAGCTGACAGCTAGTGAGGCGAGCTGCTGTTAGAGCAGCGGCAACGGACAGCTCCGAAAACAGTGGAGCACTTTTTGCAATTAAGTGATATTTTGATAAAACGAGCTGATATTTGAGGTTTATACATTTACATTCTCGCCTCAAAACATCTTAAAAGTTTATTTTGTGTCACAGAAAAAGTCATTTTTCAAACTTTTTGGCTGCTATCCTCCGCCATTGTTGTGCTTGAGTTTTGATGCACAATGAATCATGGGAAATGGTAGGCCACGAAGCTAACCCTTCACAGGCTGCCTGGTCATCTGAGAGACTTTATCTGCCCCTCGTGGGCGAGGGACTTTGAGGGGCCCGGGTAGCGTAACAGACTGAGTTATAAGTTCTTGATGTGTTAACGTTATAGTGTTCAGAATTCCTACTTAGTTAAGGCAGAGGCACTCTTGCACTGCAGCAATAAGATTAACTGAGTGTCCTTAAATGTGTAATGACTTAGAGGCTGCAAAACTTGTCAATCATTCTAGTTACCTATAATAGAGAGTCTACAAGAGAACATGCTGGTGATTGGCTGAGTGCATGGGGGGTGGGAGTGTGGGCTGGTGCCCGTGCGCGAGAGAGTGAGAGAGAGACGGCTGAAGAGCATTGCAGTAGTTTCTAGGAACAGTTCTGTTGTTTTGGCACTGGCTACGGCCTACAGTAGCCTGTGTTTGGTTCCAAATAAACAGCAAGTAAACTGGCACAAGCTTTCGCTGTGGTCTGTTTGAGGGACGCTACAATATATATATATATATATATATATATATATATATATATATATATATATATATATATATATATATATATATATTTACACACACACAGTGGGTACGGAAGGTATTCAGACCCCTTTAAAATTTTCACTCTTTGTTTCGTTGCAGCCATTTGCTAAAATCAAAAAAGTTCATTTTATTTCTCATTAATGTACATTCAGCACGCCATCTTGACAGAAAAAACAGAAATGTAGAAATTCATGCAAATTTATTACAAAAGAAAAACTGAAATATCACATGGTCATAAGTATTCAGACTCTTTGCTCAGCATTGACTAGAAGCACCCTTTTGAGCTTGTCTTCTTGGGAATGATGCAACAAATTTTCCACACCCGGATTTGGGGATCCTCTGCCATTCTTCCTTGCAGATCCTCTCCAGTTCCTCAGGTTGGATGGTGAACATTGGTGGACAGCCATTTTCAGGTCTCTCCAGAGATGCTCAGTTGGGTTTAGGTCAGGGCTCTGGCTGGGCCAGTCAGGATTGGTCACAGAGTTGTTGTGAAGCCACTCCTTTGTTATTTGAGCTGTGTGCTTAGGGTCATTGTCTTGTTGGAAGGTGAACCTTCGGCCCAGTCTGAGGTCCTGAGCACTCTGGAAGAGGTTTTCTTCCAGGATATCTCTGTACTTGGCCACATTCATCTTTCCTTCAATTGCAACCAGTTGTCCTGTCCCTGCAGCTGAAAAACAGCCCCATAGCATGATGCTGCCACCACCATGTTTCACTGTTGGGATTGTATTAGGCAGGTGATAAGCAGTGCCTGGTTTTCTCCACACATACCGCTTAGAATTAACGCCCAAAAGTTCAATCTCATCAGACCAGAGAATCTTATTCCTCATCGTCTGGGAGTCCTTCATGTGTTTTTTCATATGTCTGCACTGAGGAGAGGCTTCCGTCAGGCCGCTCTGCCATAAAGCCCCAACTGGTGGAGGGCTGCAGTGATAGTTGACTTTGTGGAACTTTCTCCCATCTCCCTACTGCATCTCTGGAGCTCAGCCACAGTGATCTTTGGGTTCTTCTTTACCTCTCTCACCAAGGCTCTTCTCCCACGATTGCTGAGTTTGGCTGGATGGCCAGGTCTAGGAAGAGTTCTGGTCGTCCCAAATTTCTTCCATTTAAGGATTATGGAGGCCACTGTGCTGCAGAAATCCTTTTGTAATCTTGGTCAGAGCTGTGCCTTGCCACAGTTCTGTCTCTGAGCTCCTTGGACAGTTCCTTCAATCTCATGATTCTCATTTGCTCTGACATGCACTGTGAGCTGTGAGGTCTTATATAGACAGGTGTGTGCCTTTCCTAATCAAGTCCAATCAGTTTAATTAAACACAGCTGGACTCCAATGAAGGAGTCGAACCATCTCAAGGAGGACCAGAAGAAATGGACAGCATGTGAGTTAAATATTAGTGTCACAGCAAAGGGTCTGAATACTTATGACCATGTGATATAGCAGTTTTTCTTTTTTAATAAATCTGCAAAAATTTCTACATTTCTGTTTTTTTCTGTCAAGATGGGGTGCTGAGTGTACATTAATGAGAAATAAAATGAACTTTTTTGATTTTAGCAAATGCCTGCAGTGAAACGAGTAAAACTTTTAGAGGAGTCTGTGTACTTCCTGTACCCACAGTGTATATATATATATATATATATATATATATATATATGAAAAAGTCAATTTAATTCAGTAATTCCATTAAAATAGTGAAACTTGTATATTATATTCATTCATTACACACAGACTGATATATTTCAAATGTTTGTCTCTTTTAATTTTGATGATTATAACTGACAGCTAATGAAAAGCCCAAATTCAGTATCTCAGAAAATTAGAATATTACTTCAGACCAATACAAAAAATGGATTTTTAGAAATGTTGGCCAACTGAAAAGTATGAACATGAAAAGTATGAACATGAAAAGTATGAACATGAAAAGTATGAGCATGCACAGCACTCAGTACTTAGTTGGGGCTCCTTTTGCCTGGATTACTGCAGTAATGCGGCGTGGCATGGAGTCGATCAGTCTGTGGCACTGCTCAGGTGTTATGAGAGCCCAGGTTGCTCTGATAGTGACCTTCAGCTCTTCTGAATTGTTGGGTCTGGCGTATCGCATCTTCCTCTTCACAATAGCCTATAGATTTTCTATGGGGTTTAAGGTCAGGTGAGTTTGCTGGCCAATGAAGAACAGGGATACCATCACTGCATGAAAAGAGGGATTTTTGACCCCATATACTGACGCGAGTGCCGCTAGTACACGACAGCTATCGACAGCATACGGGACAGCGCATTTGCGTTTGCCTGAGTCGGATACGGTCATTTACGTACCACCAGAAGCGGGGGTGGGGGGTGGGCGGGGTGTGTAAAGGTGTGGGGGAGGTGCGGGTGAGCCGGCCGGTGGGAGGTGTTAATGTTAATCATATGTTAATGACTCTTAACATATGAATAGTAGTGATGCAAGCCGAAGCAGCGGCAACAGACCAACATGGCTTCTCAGTCATCGGATGAAAAAAATGACATCACAATTCAACACTCACATGTGATTGGCTGGTAGATCTGTCCCCTATTGGCCTTTATAAAGACAGGCCTGGGTAAGCCCCTCCCTAATAAATAATAAGCCAGTAATAAAAATTATTATTTTTAAATTATTACTATTTCTGTGATATACCTTGTATGTTATGTTGTATTCATGCCATGCTAATAACCTTAACTAAAGGGAATTCAATTATGAGAAACAAATTGTGAGGCACAAGTTTGAATTTTTTTTTTTGATTTATGAAGCAATATGCACACACACACACATCATTCATCTCTCTCTCTCTCTCTCTCTCTCTCTCTCTCTCTCTCTCTCTTTCGCTCTCTCTCTCTCTCTCTCTTTTTCCAGGCTAAATGAGCATCTTCTAATTTAGTGAGACACCATTCCCTCTCCAGCTTACGGGTTATCTGCTTTAAGCTGTGCGTTTGTGAATTATACCACGGAGTCAGGCACTTCTGATTTGAAGCTTTCCTTTTCAGAGGAGCCACAGTATCCAAAGTCATACGCAGTGAGGATGTAAAATTATTGACGAGATAATCGACCTCACTGGGAGCAGAGTTTAGGTAGCTGCTCTGCACTGTGTTGGCACTGAAGAGCATAACAATGAAGGAATTAGATCCTTAAACTTAGTTACAGCACTTTCAGAAAGACTTCTACTGAAATAAAACTTATTCCCCACTGCTGTGTAATCCATTAAAGTAAATGTAAATGTTACTAAGAAATGATCAGACAGGAGGGGGCTTTCAGGGAATACTGTTAAGTCTTCAGTTTCTATGCCATATATCAGGACAAGATCCAGAGTATGATTAAAGTGGTGGGTGGGCTCCTTTACATTTTGAGAGAAGCCAATTAAATCTAACAATAGATTAAATGCAGTGTTGAGGCTGTCATTTTCAGCATCTACATGGATGTTAAAATCACCCACTATAATTATTTTATCTGAACTGAGCACTAAATCAGATAAAAAGTCTGTTTTTGAGTTTCCCAATTAGGATGGACAAGACTAAGAGTCAGGCTTTCAAAAGAATGAAAACTTTGTCTGGGTCTGTGATTAATTAATAAGCTGGAATTGAAGATTGCAGCTAATCCTCCTCCTCGACCTGTGCTTCGAGCATTCTGACAGTTACTGTGACTCGGGGGTGTTGATTCATTTAAACTAACATATTCATCCTGCTGTAACCAGGTTTCTGTAAGGCAGAATAAATCAGTATGTTGATCAATTATTAAATCATTTACTAACAGGGACTTGGAAGAGAGAGACCTAATGTTTAATAATCCACATTTAATTGTTTTATTCTTTGGTGCAGTTGATGAAGCTGTATTATTTATTGTTTTCGAATTTTTTATGCTTAAATAGCTTTTTGCTGATTTTAGCTTTGTTTTTTGGTGGTCTGGGAGCAGCACCGACTCTGTGGGGATGGGGTTTTGGGGGGATGGCAGGAGGAGAGAAGCTGCAGAGAGGCGTGTAAGACTGCAACTCTGCTTCCTGGTCTCAACCCTGGGTAGTCAGGTTTTAGGGTTAATAAATTTGGCCATATTTCTAGAAATGAGAGCTGCTCCATCCAAAGTGGGATGGATGCCGTCTCTCCTAACAAGACCAGGTTTTCCCCAGAAACTTTGCCAATTATCTATGAAGCCCACATCATTTTTTGGACACCACTCAGACAGCCAGCGATTCAAGGAGAACATGCGGCTAAACATGTCGCTCCTGGTCTGATTGGGGAGGGGCCCAGAGAAAACTACAGAGTCCGACATTGTTTTTGCAAAGTTACACACCGAGTCAATATTAATTTTAGTGACCTCCGATTGGCGTAACCGGGTGTCATTACTGCCGACGTGAATAACGATCTTACCAAATCTACGATTAGCCTTAGCCAGCAGTTTCAAATTTCCATGAATGTCGCCTGCTCTGGCCCCTGGAAGACATTTGACTATGGTCGCTGGTGTCTCTAGCTTCACGTTTCTCAAAACAGAGTCGCCAATAACCAGAGTTTGTTCCTCGGCGGGTGTGTCGCCGAGTGGAGAAAAACAGTTAGTGACGTGAACAGGTTGGTGGTGTACCCGGGGCTTCTGCTTAGGACTACGCTTCCTCCTCACCGTCACCCAGCCGGCCTGTTTTCCCTGCTGCTCGGGATCTGCTGGGGGGGAGCTAACGGCGGCTAAGCTACCATGGTCCGCACCCGCTACAGGGGCCTGGCTAGGTATAGGATTTTCCAGGGTGCGGAGCCGAGTCTCCAATTCAGAAAGCCTGGCCTCCAGAGCTACAAACAGACTACATTTATTACAAGTACCATTACTGCTAAAGGAGGCCGAGGAGTAACTAAACATGTGACACCCAGAGCAGGAAAGTGCAGGAGGGACAGGAGAAGAAGCCATGCTGGTAGTGAGTCGGCTAAGAGCTAAGCTACTAGCTGCGCTAAGCTAGCAAATTTCTAAAAACAAATAAAGTGAATAATGTGAATACAGGTGATTCAGCAAAGAGTGTGCTCTAGATAAAGTAGGTGAAGATTACACTAAAATATGTTGTTATCCAGATAGATCAAACTACACAGATTTAACAGTTAACAGACAGCAAAACACGACTGTGCTCCGAAACAGGATCAGGAAGTGATACAATACCACAGTGAGAGCCAACACCAAGTGAGACACAGAAACCTGTAGCGATCTTTTTACCTGCAGGGAGAGTCTCCGTCAGCCACCACTCGTGTGTGTGTCTCCGAGAGAGTCTGACTTCCTTCTTCCTGCCGGCTCTTTTATTTTAGCATTACGTGAGTGTGTGTGGGTGTGTGTATGTTTGTGTGACGTCAGGAAACAGGCGTTACCTGCTTTCCTCACCTGGAGGGTTTGGGTATGTACGAGTATGTGCATGTTTATGATGAACACTTCCAACACATTGTGACACATAGAAAAACAGTTAAACGTTTATCTATTCTAACATTTCCTCCCTGTTTATCATGAACATAGCACATACTACCCTGAATGAGGTTGAGGCGAAAAACCTGTCGTGCGGCTGTCTATCCTTCTTTTGACCCAAAGACACACTCTCTATTCTTTCAAGACAGGAAAACTCCTCAATGGCCCCGCCGCTCACGGCAGCCACTGCTAGTCAGTCTCACTCGGGGAAGCACCTACATACATTTGCAAAAATTAAACTAAAAGTTTAAAAGTTTGAAAACCAGTTTACATCCACCCCCATCACTTGGTCTTCCATTTTCAATGGGGGTTTCATATTTGGTCTTCTGTTTCACCCTCCTGCCCACCCTGCACAAGGGTGGGTACACTGATAGAAAGCTGAAATGAAAACATTCGTCATCATTTTCCTTAAATATGGAACAATACAACTGAAAAATAAACAAAACAGTAGCAGAATGACCCCTGGTGGCACTAAGACTTTCAGCAGAACTTACCACCAGGCTCCAGTAGTCAGCCAAGAGAGCCATACCTGACTCCCTCCGGGTGTCTGCCGTTCCACATACTGCTGCAGGGTGTCTAAGTCAGACAAAGTGGTGTGAATACTCCCTCCGTTACCGTTTTCATCGGGGATGAAGGTGCAACAAGTCTGTCCAATTATCTTACATACTCCTCCCTGTGGGGCGGCCAGCAAGTCCAAAACCACTCTGTTCTGCATCACCATTGCACGCAAGGCGCTCAACTCCTGTGAAGTTCCTTTGCCTAAAGTTCTTGTGGCGTCTATCAGACGGAGTAGGGCGTACCTGTTTATCTCGACATGATCCCGAACCAGTCCAACTCCGACCCATGGAAACAGGCTCTGTCCTATCTTTTCCCCGGTTCCCCATATTCTCCATTCCTTGGGAACATCCTCGACCCGTCCAGTCACTTCACGGCGGTGCCTGCTGGTTGTGCTTGTTCTTTGCATAAAGAACACATGGACTGATAATGATGCTATGGTGCACAGTCCATTCCAGTCGGGTGGTAAGGAGACATATGCTTTGTGTCCACATTCAAAATACCAGTCCCTCAGTACCCGGGTTCCTTTAGGCCCAGGGTGCAGATCCCGTTCCACGTGGTCATCGCACATGAATGAGCCATCCCTATTTAGTGGGGGTTTCAGTTGTTTTCTTCACGGGTTTGAGACGAAGGTGGCCTAGGCCCCCCCCCCCCCCTTTGTACCCTGACTTCTGTCCCCTACTCAGCGTTGGTTGGCTCAATCCTTTTGCAATGGCTGAGGTGTATCCACGTCGATCTCTCTGCTATTTTGACCACAGTTGGTGTGGTCAGTAGTACTTTGTAGGGTCCGTCCCAACGGGGTTGTGTCCGGCACTTCTTCTTGATCACTCTGACCAGGACCCAGTCTCCCACCGCCACCGGATGTTCCTGTTGAGAAGCAGAAGAGCCTTCCGGCAGTTTATTTATATCAACAACCTTTTTGCTTTGGAACAATTTTCTCATCCAATCACTCAAGTCTGTCTCTTCCTCTGCTTGTTCTTCTGTGTACACCGGGAGTCTAAAAGGTCGGCCAAACAATGTACACAGGCCTAAAAAGGCCATCATTTGCTTCTTGGTTTGTGGTTTAGGTGTTTGTGCTAGTGCTGTGTGTGTGTGTTAGACGCCAGTAATGAGTGTGAGTTGTGTGTGTGTGTGTGTGTGTGTGTGTGTGTGTGTGTGTGTGTGTGTGTGTGTGTGTGTGTGTGATATCTCACTTCCGTTCTCTGCTGATCAAGCAACTCGCCCTCATCTGACTTGTCTGAAGTCCTCCTCTCCGATCAGTGTGACACAGTCTGGTTAGTCCGCGTTCCCTTCACCAGTTGTGGACATTCAGTTCACCAATGGCCCGTCAGGCTGCAGTTGTAACATCTATCATCTCGATGCACCTGGAAAAATCATCCCGTCTTCTTCCACATCCTCGTCCTCTCCCTCGGGCAACACTTTACCTAGTGGCAACTGTTCAGTACCGAGTCAATGTTGCTGTTCTCTGTCAACATCTTATTTGTCCTTTTTCTTCTGGTTCTTCTTCTCCTCATTAACCATCTCCTGCGCATGTTGCACATGACGCTCAGTTCAGTGTGACGGCTGTCACACTTCAGGTCTCTGCTCTGAGCAGCCGATCTGGTCTGTCTCCATACAGGAGAGCGCAGTGTTGAGGGCTCTTCTGAGGTGGAGCTGTTCTGCTTGTCTGCAGGTTGTGGTGCAGCAGCGACTCAATGATGAGGTGGAGGTGGTGGGTCTCGTTTTTACCGACGATCATTCTGGTCCAGACGATGTCGGATCGGAGGGCAGGAGTCCAGATCTGGGTCAGAGATTTTCAGCACTTATAAATTTGCCTGCAAAAAGGGCATAGAGAGATGAGGTATCACAAGTAACAACAAATGGAGGTGGCCCCAAAACCACCACTCCATTAATTAGGGCATCAGCTGTTCTGCCGCTTAAAATTCCACTAAGATCTCGCTCTCCGTCGAGTTCTTTAACTATTAATTTTCTACTCCTGCGTTCCCAACTCAATTTTTTCCTAGTGAGACGTCTCTCACAGGTTCTTCTACGTGTAAGAAAACAGAGAAAAAGATCACGTTCGAGGAGCCTAATCACCTTAGGTTACACAACACAATTTGTCTTTAACCTCTTTTACACGTGACCCAGTCTGCGTGCCACCCATTCGCCGATGGGTGTTACCCTTTTAAGCAGACTCCCAATGTCTATTCGGCCCTGACAGTGACAGATGCAATTTTTAATTTACCTTTTAAATTTTTCCCATTTTAAATTATTTGGAATCTTTCTCACTCGATATGTGTTACGGCCGTGCCTCTAAGGCAGGGTAGGTGAATCCAGGCAGCTGTCCAGCAAAGGGTGAAAATTCGGGTTCCTCCGTAATTTGCAAATGCAGGAGGACTGAAGCATTTTTTTCTTCAGCTGGCCAGTGGCTCGTCACTTCTTTGTGGAAGAACTCACTGGATCCTACCAACAATCACCAAAATTGTTATGGAAATTTATATATCAAATGAGAGAGACAAGATTTCTTTCCATGGTTTATTACTCATGTAATGAGAAGTCACCCCATACCCCCAGAGGGGCATGAGTGAATTCTGCATTCTACACAGAAACACAATGTCCTTTATACCCTTTTACACCTCCCTGTTGAGGCATGGCCCAGGACTCATTAATGCTACAGTTTTTTTAAAAAAAAAAGATAGATATCATCCTTAGATGTCGCCCCATCCTTCCTGCTGTTAAATTTAATTACTGCACTAACTCCCCCTCCTCCTTAACCTGTGAACCACCAACTGCCCCCTGTAGCTGCGGGGGAGGTGGTTGAGGTGGGGGTTGCACCCTAAAAGGCCTAACAGTCTCATCCTCAGGCCTCAACAAAGCAGCATGCACATTGCAGGAAGTTTGTTTTCCCTTCTTTTGTTGTCTACCCGCAGCCCTTTTTTGTGCCTGTTCCAACCATGTTTTTGCCACCATTAACTGTCTTTTTTCAACTTTCCTCTTCCCTACTTTGTTGCCACACTCATTTTTAAATTTCCACTAAAACCATACTTTTTCTTCCATTTATCACAAAATGTTGTGCTGCCCGGAGAGTATCTCTCCATACATTTTAAATCCCCTTCTAAGGCGGGCTTACTCGGTTTGCTGTCCATAATCCCCATTTTACTCCCCTTGCTTTGTCCCGTACAGACCACGTGTCTTTATTGAGACCTAAACCCAAATCCGCCCTTCACTGTGTACTTCAATAGACCATGAAGTTGAAAACCGTGAGGTTTTTCTTCATGCTGCTGCTTCCACTTCAATGACGGCTTTCACTCTCTCAGTCACTCACATTCACACACACATACGCGTATTTATGGCACCTATTTTAAATCTCTCTTTAAGGCGAGAACATCAAAATTCCGAATTAAGGCCAAATTAAAACCTCTGCTTCCGGCGAGAGTTACCAATTTACTTTCTCCTTTCGGCGAGAACACCTACGGTACCGTCTTATACTTTATTTTTCTACACTTTTCCCTGAAAAGCTAACTTTCCCTGAAAGTTACTCCGGTCGGTTTCCCTCACGAACCCTATTCGGAGGACGTAGACTACAGTTTTCCCTGAAAAGCCAACTTTCCCTGGAAGTTATCCTGGCAATCGGACCCGGTCCGACTCAGTAGTCTACAATTTGTCCAACCTGGTTTCTGTCGTCTTCACGTTGGTGGATCGGGTCTCGAGGAAAGCGACCGCGGAGAAACCTATGAAGCCGGGCCTGGGAACGAATTTCACGTCCCAGGTCTCTGTGCAGCGCCTCTATTGCAGCTGGCTGTCCGGACAGGCTCGCTGGCGTCTCTCCGTTATCGTTGAAAAAACTTCCTTACTGCTCGATCCGGCTCTTGAAGGACCACTTAAAATGTTAGGTTCAGACCACCGTTAAATAAAGGAAGAGACAGAAACCTGTAGTGATCTTTTTACCTGCAGGGAGAGTCTCCGTCAGCCAACACTCGTGTGTGTGTCTCCGAGAGAGTCTGACTTCCTTCTTCCTGCCAGCTCTTTTATTTTAGCATCACGTGAGTGTGTGTGGGTGTGTGTATGTTTGTGTGACGTCAGGAAACAGGCGTTACCTGCTTTCCTCACCTGGAGGGTTTGGGTATGTACGAGTATGTGCATGTTTATGATGAACACTTCCAACACATTGTGATACATAGAAAAACAGTTAAACGCTTATCTATTCTTACAGACACCCTCTCTATTTTTAAGATTAGGCTTAAAACTTTCCTTTATGATCAAGCTTATAGTTAGGGCTGGATCAGGTAACCCTGAACCCTGGCTTAGTTATGCTACTATAGGCCTAGGGTGCTGGGGGGTTCCCATAATGCACTGTTTATTTTCAGTCACCTTCTTTACTTTGTTTATACTGCACTCCGTATATCTATAACGCCAGTCGTTCGCCGTTAAAGCGCCGGTTACTTGCCCTTACTAGCGGCAAACAACTTTTTAAGATGTAGCGTATCAGCATGGAGTAATTTCTTACCATAACTCCGCAACCGTTTGTCCTATCAGAAAAATTCAAATGGTTCCTGACAGCTCAGAAAATGCACTTCACAGCCATATAGGGGTATTACGGTATTTGTTGCTGAAGTCCGCAAACGGTGGCACTTTTAAAGCATGCTGTGTCGCATTCGACACGTTCAGAGGTATAAGGTTAATCAGTTATTATTAATCTCTGTCTCTCTCCCCTCAGCAGATGACCCCCCCTCCCTGAGCCTGGTTCTGCTGGAGGTTTCTTCCTGTTAAAGGGAGTTTTTCCTTCCCACTGTCACCAAGTGCTGCTTATAGGGGGTCGTTTTGACTGTTGGGTTTTCTCTGTATTATTGTAGGTTTTTACAATGCCTTGAGGCGACTGTTTGTTGTGATTTGGCGCTATATAAATAAAATTGAATTGAATTGAACCAAATTTACGGAAACGGTTGTGGGATTTACTGGGAAAGTTGTTGATGATACATTACTTCAGAGGGCCATCAGGATGTTTCCGAAACAGAAGCCATGGGTGGATAAGTCCGTGACACTCCTAGGTCCCGCGCCGCTGCCTAGAACTCCGGCTTCATCCCTGGGAACATGGAGCACTACAAGGCTGCATCATACAACGTCCGCAGAGCAGTGAAAGAGGCTAAACATCACTACGGCCACAGATTGGAATAACTACAACAGTCTGACTCCAGGGGACTGTGGCACGGACTTCACACCATCACACACTACAAAGCACCACACACACACACACACACACACACACACACACACACACACACACACACACACACACACACACACACACACACACACACCCCGTGAGTGCTGATGCTTCTCTGGCTGATAAACTTAACAATTTCTTTGCATGCTTCGAGTTGGGAAGCCTACAGCCCGCTGCCCACTTGGAGGGGTGGAGACACTCATTTTGACAACGTGATGTGAGGAGGGTGTTTAGAAGTGTAAATGCCAGAAAAGCAGCTGGACCAGAACGTATTAGCAGACTTGTCCTTAAAACCTGCGCTGACCAGCTGGCACTTGTATTTACAGTGATATTCAACCTCTCACTGAAACTTTATGTGATTCCCACCTGGTTCAAAATGTCCAATATAATCCCCAAGAAACCACGCCCCAGCAGCCTCAATGACTTCAGGCCGATAGTGTTCAACTCTGTGGTAATGAAATGTTTTGAGAGACTCATCAAGACGTTCATCACACCTCCTCACTGCCCACCACCCTCAACCCACTACAGTTCGCATAGCAGCCAGAAAGATCCACAGATGATGCCATAACTTTCCTCCTACACAAGATCCTTGCTGCCATTAAAATGATGGTTTTACCAAAAATTAATTATCTATTTTTATTGATCCCTAATAAACCTACTCTTCCTTGGTTTAAGTCACTAGATTCAAACATATCAAAATTTTTATGGAAAAACAAACCATCAAGAATAAGCTTAAAAACTTTACAAAAGCCAAAACACAGTGGCGGTCTAGAATTACCAAACTTTTATTACTATTTCTTAAGCAGTAGATTGCAGTATATTTCAAAGTGGATCAAATCCAATCCATTAGACAACACGTGGCTGGATGTAGAACAGGCACTTTGTGGAAAAATAAAAATCTCAGATCTACCTTTCATTAGTCCCAGTATTAAACATCATAACTGCTATAAAGTCCTTAGTATAAATACCTCTCTGACAGCCTGGTGGGAATTTTTAAAAATAACTAAGTCTTCACTTATCCCCTGTAAACTAACACCCATTTGGAACAATCCAGATATTTGTCAGAAAAAGAAAATGCTGAATTTTCCGTTATGGCGTGATAAGGGTATAAATAACTTAGAACATATTATCCAAGATGGAAATCTTTTCACGTTCCAAGAACTTATATCAAAATATAGAATTGGCAACGGTAGATTTCTGGAATATCAACAACTTAAGTCCATCTTACAGGGAAGATTTAACCTTAATCAATTGAATCTAGAAATGCCTACTTGGGTAACAGAATTTCTTAACCTCTGTACCCCAAAATTGTTATCAAAATTATATAAATTATTAATAAAAACTGATGATTCAGTTTCCCTCCCAATTGCAAAATGGGAGCGTGATCTTTCTGTCAACCTGGATCAAAATTTATGGACAGAAATATGTTTAAATATCTTCAAAATGACTAAAAGACCCCAAATACAACTTGTACAATATAAAATTCTCCATAGAACACACTATACTGGACAAAGGATGTTCCAAATGGGCCTTGCACACTCAAACATATGCACCCACTGTACAAGCAATTCAGAGGATAATCATCTACACGCTCTGTGGTCTTGTATACCAGTTCAGAGATTTTGGCAGAGGATATGTGAAGATCTATCCACATGGTTTAGCTGTCGTATCCCAACTTCCCCCAGACTATGCATTTTAGGTGATGTCAGTGAATTAATTATGGAGTTAAATATATCACACATAGTTCTTACTGCCTTGTGCATCGCTAAGAAGATGATCCTCATGAACTGGAAGACAAAAAATAAACTATGTATTACTCAATACAGAAATTTATTAGTAGATCATGTTAGTTTAGAGAGAATGTCTGCTTCTTCTAAAAACAAATTGGAGGAATTTGACACTCTTTGGTTCCCACTGATCAGCTCCATTACTTAGTGGGGGTGGTGGGCTGCGGGCTCTGCTCCTGATGTGCTTTGTAGGCGGTTGGGTGAGGACTCCGGACGCCTATGTAGCTAGTAGCCTCCTGAGACTGGAGTCCTGGGCGACCTTCTGGTGATGTCTGTGTGCCTGTCCTGGTTGATGGTGGTGGGGGCTGGATGGTGCTGCCTTCGGTCCTGGGGTATGGGCCGGGGTGCTTGGGGGGGTAGTGCCGGCCCTCGGTCGGTTGGCTGGTCTTCCCTGTATGGCTCGGGGGCTGGGGTCTGGGGCCCCGACACTGGGGCCGTGCCGGCTCCCGGTGGGTCCCCCCTGGCGCTGGGGGGGCCTCTGCTGTCCCGGCCGCGCCGCCGGGTGGGGTGGGTTGGCCTGGCGTCGGGATGTCCGGTCTACGCTTTTGGGGCCCTGGGGTGCCTGCATTGCAGGGGGGTGGAGTGGGGGATGGTGCCGCGGTGGGGCGGTTGGGGGAGGCTGGGCACTGTATTTCCATGCCCAGGCCAGTATGTCCTGTCGCTTATTTGTGTCTATTGTTGAGTGAATGGGCATCTAGGGAGAGTGGGCCGCCCTCTGCAGTGGGGGCGGGGGCGCCAACCTCGGGTGCTGCAGTGCTCCGGGATGCTGTCACCACGGCCCCGGGCTCACCTCCCCCTGCCCTGTGCTGGGGTGTGGGAGGTCGGGGCGCTTATTGAGCCAGCGGACAGCTGGCTCTCTTATTCCAGGATTCTTCCTGGTCATATGCCCCCCCCCCCCCCCCCCCCTCCCCCTCCCCATACACAAACGCACGCACACACACACACACACACACACACACACAGAATACACATCACTCACAGATGTAGGATGGAGAGGCCACGTGGAGAGCTGCACCACCACTTGCCTCTCCGTTTTAATTGCACTTTAGTCATTACAACCCACAATACATACACACTGATACACATAGGACCTTTGGGGCAGGCGTGTTACTCAGAGGTTGATGAGGTGGGGCCGCTGAGGTGGCCCCACTCGGATCCTCGTCACTGTCTGTCCCCAAATTTTATTTGCACTTTAGACATGGAGGGTTTTGGGGGGGCAGTGTGGGCAGGCACTGACGACCAACAGTTGGTGCTTGTGGCACAACTGTCCCCTCAATTTTAACTGCACCCTATACACCTCATTCACTCACAAACATTAACACATACACTTACAAGTTGGGGAGGAGGAGGGGTGGATGGGTCATCTCACACCCCGATTTCTTACGCCTCGCCCAGGGTAGGGGTCGGGTGGTTCCTTGGGGACCGGGCTGGTGGCGTCCTGGGGTCGCTGTTGGCCCTGGGGTGGTTTCCACTTGCCCCGTCTTCAGAGGGTGGGTAGCTATGGATGAATGTGTGTCTTTGTGTATTTGTCACCGTCTCCGTGAGTATGGGTGGGTGAGTGAATGTGTATGTATGGCGTATCTGTGTCTGGGTAAGTATGTATGGGCATGTATGAGTATCTGTGCATAAATGTGTACACGGGTGTGTGGGTGTGTTTGTATGTATGGCTGGACCTGGGTCTGGGCCTTGTGCCTTGTCTCCTGGCCGCTCCTTGCTGGTTGCCTCCTCCCCCCTACCCCCCTGGGGTGGGGGTGCCTCGGGGTTCCTGGGTGGGGCTGGATGTTCTGGCGTGGGTGCTGGCCTGCTCCCCTTGGGGGTGCGGTGCGGGGCTGCGTTGGCTTCTTCGGCGTGGGGGGGGGCTCTGTGGAGGGTCGGGCGGTCCTTGGGTGCCGTGGGCCCTGGGGCCCTGCCGCCGGCCAGTGCAGGGGGCTGGCCGCTGGGGGGGGACTGGCTTCTCATCGCCTTGGGTTCCCTGGAGCCCTTGTTCCTCGACTGGAGGGGCTCCATCTGAGACCACCCTCTCCCGTCTGCTGGGGTGGGTGTGCGGTTGTCTTTGGATTGAGTGGCCACGGGTCTTCCTGGCTCTTGGTGGGCTGCTGGTGGCCTGGGTTTCCTGAGGCTTTCTCTGCCTGCCTCTAGCTTCTGATGAGTGGAGCTGCAGCGTTTTGCCCTCATTTGTAAGTACGTTCCATGACACAGACACAAACATGACACAGACACAAACACCCACTCAATCACAACTCAACAAAATTGTTGGTGTGCGTAACATGCTTTGTTAGTTTTGTTTTTCACACACAAATTTATTTTTGCAAGTATTGACAGTATTTTCTTAAGTTAAAGTGATGAACTATTTGATTAATTTACTTGTGCTCTTCCCCCCCCCCTTTTTTTTATTTTTATTTTTTACTCTCCTTTTTTGCTCTCTCTCTCTCTCCCTTTTTCTTTTATTTATTTTCCTTTTCCTCAGCCTGTCAGCTCTGGCTGTTACATTGTATGTTAAAAATAACACAGATCAATAAAATAAATGGCTAAAACATCAACAAGAGGAGCCTATTGAGAACCTATAGAGCTCATCTTGAAATAGTAAATATGTTTGGCACAACAATGCATTCAGATCACAGTTCTGCTTGCAAGATCTACCAGACATGACAGGCTTAAAAAAAAAAAAAAAAAAAAAAAAAAAAAAAAAAAAAAAAAAGTAAGGGGAACTATGTCAGACTGCTGTTTGTAAATTACAGCTCAGGTCTCTAAGCGGCTGGACCTGGGCCTGGGCCCATCCCTGTGCAGGTGGGTTTACAGCTTCCTAAGCAGCAGACCACAGGTGGTACGAGTGGGTCACCTCACCTCATCCTCCCTCACCCTCAACACCAGCTGCCCCCAGTGCTGTGTACTCAGCCCTCTGCTGTACTCGTACATCCAGGACTGCGAGGCCACATCAGAGTCCAACGTCATCATCAAGTTTGCTGACGACACTGCTGCTGTGGGACTGATCTCCCACACTGAAGAGACAGCCTAGAGGAAGGCGGTCTCCCACCTGGAGAACTGGTGCCGGGAGAACCACCTTCTGCTTAACATCAGCAAGACAAAGGAACTGATCGTGGACTTCAGCAGGAAGCATCAGAGGGACTACCATTCACTTCTCATCAGTGGTGCTGAGGTGGAAAGAGTGGACACTTTCAAAAACCTGGCAGTGACCATCTCACAGGACCTGTCCTGGACTCATCACATTAACATCATTGTGAAGAAGGACAGACAGCGTCTCTACCCCCTCAAGTAGCTGAGAGACTTCAAGCTTTTACACCTGCACCATCAAGAGCATCATGCATGGGAGCATCACCACCTGGATGGGAAACTGCACTAAACAGGACTTCATGGCCCTTAAAAGGGTGGTTCGTTCAGCTGAACAGACCATCAGAACCACCCTCCCCAACCTGCAGGACATTTAAACCAAGCATTGCAGGTCGAGGGTTATGAAGATCCTTAAACAGCCCAGACACTCTCTCTTCTCCCTGCTTCCATCAGGCTGGCGTTACCGCTGCCTGAGGACTGAGACTGAAAGGTTGAAGAAAAGACTTTATCCACAAGTCATCCATCTGCTCAACTCTGAGCCCTAAACTGGACTATTATGCACAATATAAATTATTATATTATAATATTCTATTATTCTATGTATAGTGTGTATCATGTGTAGTGAATTATTTATTTTTATTCTTATTATTTGTCTTACTATGTTTTTAATACTTATCTTTGGCTGCAGATACAAAATACATTTCACTGTGCATTGTACTGTGTATAACTGTGCATGTGATGAATAAATTTTTTTTTTTTTTACAATGTATGTATTTTTATACACTCTCTTTAATTGTCTGTATATTATTAGAAGTTCTATTTTATATTTTAGAAAGTGAGTTTCTACGGCATGGCACTGACAGGAGTGGCCCTCCAATCTCATTGTACATTCTGTATAATGACAATAAAGGCATTCTACTCTATTCTATTCTATTCTACACTAAGGTGCTGGAAAATCTCATGGCTCAGTCTGGGTCTGGGGGTCAGCTTTCAGCAGTCCCTGTAATCCCCTCTATTACGTTTCATAAAATGGGGGGAGGCTGATGATCCCCAGTCTTTCCTGGACATATCCCCATTTTGTTTTGATCACAGATAGATCGAGATGTATTGAGTGAGTTGTGACACTTGCATGGGAGAGGAACACACCCAGTTGCTGGTGCCTAAAAGCCGTCGGGAACTGATCAATCAAGGCGGCTCATTATAACCCAGTTGCTGGTCACATGGAATGTAAGAAAACAAATTATGGCCCGATTTTATTGGCTGGGCATATGGGGGGAGGTACACCAGTGGTGTGCATCCTGCCCAGAATACCAATTAGTTACCAACTGGCCATTCCAAAAGCACCATTGCACCCATTACCACTAATGGAGGTTCCATTTGAATGTAATGGCATGGACTTTCACCAGAGTGCACAGGGATATCATTTTATGTTACTTCTGGTAGATCATGCAACACAATATCCTGAAGCAGTGCCACTGTGCAACATTTCTGCAAAACGTGTGGCACAGCCACTGTTTCAGGTCATCTCCCGAGTCGGTGTCCCAAAAGAGATACTGACTGACCAGGGCACTTCATTCATGTCTCGCACATTAAAGGATTTGTATGAATCATAAGTCCATGCAGACTAGCTTTTACCAGCTCGGAGCGCCTGAATAAGACCTTAGGTGGTGCCCCATGCCTCCACGGGATTTTCTCTCTTTGAACTGCTGTTTGGCAGGAAACCCTGGGGGTGTTGGACCTACTTAAAGAAAACAGGAAGGAAGGTCCAAGCCTGAGTAAGAATGAGATTCAATACATTCTGGACCTGGGACCAAAACTGCACATACTGGGTAGTTTTTTGTTTGTTTGTTTTGGAAGCCTGTCATCTGTAGCAGATTTTGCAAGCAGAACTGTGATCTGAATGCACTGTTGTGCCAATCACATTTGCTCTTCCAAGATGAGCTCTATAGATTCTATATAGGCTCCTCTTTTTAATGTTTGTATTTTTATTTTATTCACGTATTTGTGTTATTTTTCATATACATATAACGTGTTATAGTAATGCCAGAGTTGACAGGCTAAGAAAAAAAGCAAGGGAAAAAATGAGAAAGGGGATAAAATAGAAAAAGGGGATAGAAAGGATTGAGCACAAGTAAATAAATCATAATGGTTCATCAACTGCTGCACCTGTAAAAGAAGAAAAAAAATACAACAAAATAAGTAATTCTTGGAAAAATACATTTATGTTGGGAAAACAAAATTCAATTCAATTCAATTTTTATTTATATAGTGCCAAATCACAACAAACAGTGGCCTCAAGGCACTTTGTATTGTGGGTAATGACCCTACAATATTACAAATGAAATGAAGCATAGCTACACAAACCAACATTTTTGTGTGTGTATGTTGTGATGCGTCAAGGTCTGTGTGATGAAATATACTGACTAATGAGGGTGGAAAGCTGCAGCTCCACCCACCAGAAGCCAGAGGCAGGAAGAGAAATACTCAGGAAACCTAGGCCGCCTGCAGCCCATCAAGAGCAACGAATACCTGCAGCCACACATTCCAGTGACAACTGCATGCCCGCCCCAGTAGAAGAGAGAGGCAGGGCCCAGATGGAGCCCCCCATCCGAGGAACAAGGGCCCCAGAGAAACCGAGACAATGGGAAGCCAGCCTTCCCCAGAGCAGGAGCAACCAGCAAGGAGGCCAGGCACAACCAGGCCCAGACCCAGGTCTAGCCATACACATAAACACACACACACACACACACACACACACACACACACACACACACACACACACACACACACATGCACAGATACACACAAATGCACAGATACACACACACACCTACACACATTTTCCGACCAAAATACCTCCACAAAGAGTGTGACAAATGCACAAAGACACACATTCATCCACATCTACCCACCCCTGAAGGTGGCAGCCAAGGACGGAGGTCCTGGCAGACCAATACCCGGCTGTCGAAGCTTGCTATCGGGACATGTTGTGAATATATTCTGGGCCCTTTTCAGCAAAAGTAATTTTGGCAACCACTTGGCCAGTTCCAAGAGTGTATGTGATCATCCATTTTTTTTAAACTGTTTTTTTCTTGTCAAATATATCATTTTGACATCTTGCTTGATGTGGGAATCTATGTTATTTTTGATAGGACACAGTTTTGGCATAAACATATCTTTAAAATGTATGCAATAAATATCAAACTGCTCATCTTATCATATGCTCTTTTTTTTATCACCGCTCAAGCACTTCTGGTCAGATGCAATCTGCATTTCGTTGCACTGTACTTGTGACATATGCAATGACAATAAATTGAATCTAATCTAATCTAAAATAGGCCACCCACTTTAATGATTATAGTGGCTATTGAGTGCACTTTAGCTTAGCTGTTTTGGAGAACTTGCTTTATAGTGTCCTGGAAGCAGTAATATTTTTTTGGAAAGGGTCAAAAACTCCACTTTAAGACTGCTGACCTTGGCCTGATCAGAGCACTTCTGATTAATCATTATCTTTAATAGCATGTTACTTTGCTTTATGACCCCATTACCCTGAGTTTTCTTTAAGTTGTTTACAATATTTAATGATGAATATGAAAACTTTTGCTGACAAATGTATCATTGCATTGTGGGTTTATGAAGTCTTATCTATTCGGTTTAAGACCAAGGTTCACACCAAAAGTTACTTGCCCCTGAGTTACTGTTACTGATATTGTTCCGTACTGCTTTTTTAATTTGTGTAAGTTGGGATAACTGTTGTATGGAGGGAATTTTACTTCCTTCACAGAAATCCTGAACAAGAAGAGGAAAGGAGTTTCACCGAATCACTATCCAGTAGGTAAATGTAAGAAAATAAGATGCATTTTACTGTATAGGCTAAAGTACTATTATTAATTGATTGATTGATTTATATAGCGCTTAACAACAACCAACTAAGGTGACCAAAGCACATTACAGTAAAAGTTACATCAAAAAAGTACAATAAAAGTTACATCACAGAAGAAATACACAGGAAACAACAATAAAAAGCAAAATAAGGAAAATGCCATTCCACTATATGGTATTAAAAGCCTGTCTAAAAAGATAAGTCTTAAACTTAGACTTAAAGATTCTCTGGTCAGAAGTTAATTGAAGATCTAAAGGGAGGTTGTTCCAGAGTCGGGGTGCTGCCACTGAAAAGGCCCGATCACCCCAGTGCTTTAACCTAGTTCTTAGGACATCTAATAAAAGATAACTGGATGACCTCAGAGATCTCCCATGTACAGGAAAACTTAAAAGTTCAGATAAATATAGTGGGGCTAGTCCATTTAATGCTTTAAAAACAAACATTAAGATTTTAAACTCAATTCTAATTTGAACAGGAAGCCAGTGCAAAGAGAATAGGACAGGGGTAATGTGCTCACGTCTAGAGTTGTTGGTTAAGAGGCGGGCAGCTGCATTCTGGACAGAAGTCGTCTTAGGGAAGACTGATGGACACCGATATAAAGACCATTACAATAATCAAGTCTAGAACTGACGAATGCATGAATGGCCTTCTCTAAGTCAGTGCGGTTTACAAAAGATTTAACTTTAGTCAGCAAACGCAGATGATAACAGCTAGATTTGACTACAGAGTTGATTTGTTTATCAAAGTTAAATTCCTGGTCAAATATTACCCCGAGATTTCTAACTGTTATATTTAACTTAAAAGGCAGAGCACTGATGTCTGTGGTTGTAATGTCACCAAATAAAATGCATTCAGTCTTTTGGTGGTTTAGAAACAAAAAATTTTCACCTAGCCACTGTTTAACAGCAGTTATGCAGTCTACAAAAGATAAAACTGTGTTAGTCATACTTGGTTTGAGAGACAAATAGATTTGTAAATCATCTGCATAACAGTGAAAGGACACTTTATGCACAAGTATAACCTCCCCTAATGGCAACATATATAAGGAAAATAAAAGAGGACCAAGAATTGAGCCTTGTGGTACAAGAGGAAGATATATTGTTACTCATGACAGAGAATGTTCTGTCTGTCAGATACAAAGTGAACCACTTCAGTGCAGTGCCACGAATACCGACAAAGTGTTTCAAACGAGACAAAAGGACAGAATGATCCACTGTGTCAAAAGCTGCTGTAAGGTCTAATAAAACCAGGACCACAGGGCACTTACTATCTACAGACATAGCAATATTATTATGTATTTTCAATAAGGCGGTCTCAGTACTGTGCCTCGATCTGAAACCCAACTGAAATTTTTAGAAAATAACATTTGATTCTACAAATGCCTGTAGTTGTGTAAAAACAATTTTTTTCTAAAATTTTTGAAAGAAAAGGTAAATGAGAAATCGGTCGAAAATTAGATAGAATTGACGAATCAAGGTGAACCTTTTTAAGAAGAGGCCTCACAATGGCAAAGCGCTAGGTACAATTCCTAAATTAAGGCAGGAGTTCATAAGGATTACAAGTACAGAACCAACAGTATTAAAAACCTCCTTCATTACTTTAGAGGGAAGGCAAACCAGAGGGCACTTAGGAGGTCTCATATGATGAATTAACTCCTTCAAGTAAGAAAAGGACACTGGTTCAAACTGCTCAAAAACAACTGAAACAGGACCAACAGAAAGATCAGAACTATTTGGCGTGCCAGAAACTTGTCTTACAGATGCCACTTTTTCAATAAAATATGAAAGAAAACTATCGCACGTTGAGACTGATGCCTCAAGTAAAACCGGGGTTAGAGGATTAAGAACAGAGACAATTAAATCAAATAACACCCTGGGTGAATGATTGCTGGCTGAAATTAGGTTGGACGAAAACTGACACTTTGCCTCCTTAACTGATCTCTGATACTGAGCAAGACTATCTCTTAGTATTTCCAGAGATACTAACAATTTATCTTTCCTCCATTTATGTTCGGCTTTATGGCATTGTCTCCTAAGTGCATGGCGATAAGTGATACTGCAGTCACAGGGTCATAATCCAACAGTCCGCTATAATTTATTTACAGACAATATTCTAGCAGAAGCACCAAATAGTGGCTCAAACAACAGCAGACCCAATGAGATAGTGTGAGGGAGAGAGTGAGGATGGCCAGGCCTAAGCTTCAGTTTCTGCCTTAAGAGATGGCCGTGTGCCCTGCACAGCCCCAGCAGTCAGAGGTGTCAGCTATGAGACACCCTGCATCAATCTAGTCAGAGGACCTGACAGTCCAGCGCAACCCCAGTCTCAGGCATCATCAGTGGAGACTGTGAGTTCTAAGCATCCTGTGCCACCATACAACCTGGATATCCTGAGCAGCCTGCTTCTGATATCATTGGAAGAACAAAACGTACATATAGGATCATTAATAACCTTCATAAGATGAAGTTTCCTTGGAGTTAATCCTCTGGAGTCAACGGATGAACCGGCGCATCAAAATGACATGGCCAATTTATGATGACATAGCAGCAAGACGCAGCCTCGCAGAGTCTCCGTTTCAACTTGTGTTGAAAGTGTAAACTTCAAACTATATGCCAGTTTTTAAATTGTGTTGATAGGCCAAATAAAACCAGACTTATCATAAATAATTTATGCAATGCTTTTTCCGGTATATTGTTGTGCTGTTTCGCTTGTGTTGGTGCCAGAAAAAATGGTAAAAACAGGATTTCCTCGAGGACAAAAAAAAAAAGAAAATTATGAAATCTCCTTTCCTATTTGTGGACAAATGCACCACATCAATCTATCAAAAAATTATATGGCAATGCATGGCATTTGGTTTCTGAGCAGAAATTTGTTGGAGTGACGGTGGTAAGCGAGAGACAGCGATATCAATAACGGGTTTTGCAATTTGAGAGATTTGTGACAATTAGGGTACCTGAACACTATGAAAACCAAAGAGATCATCATCGACTTCAGGAAGCACAGGACTGACCCAGCCCCCCTCTACATCAACGGCGAGCGTGTGGAGAGGGTCCACACCTTCAGGTTTCTTGGTGTCCTCATCTCCGCTGATCTCTCTTGGTCAGATAACATCACAGCTGTTATCAAAAAGACTCAGCAGCGACTTCACTTCCTGAGGGTCCTCAGGAAGAACAACTTGGACTCAAACCTGCTGCTGACCTTCTACCACTCATCCATTGAGAGCCTGCTGATGTACTGTATCACAGTATGGTACGGCAGCTGCACTGAGGCAGACAGGGGGAGGCTTCAGAGGGAAGTCAAGACAGCACAAAGAATTGTTGGCTGCCCTCTCCCCTCCCTGACGGACATCTACACCTCCCGCTGCATCAGCAGAGCCAGAAACATCATCAAGGACAGCTCACACCCTGGCTTTGACCTCTGACCTGCTGCCCTCTGGCAGGAGCTACAGGAGCATCAAAGCCAGAACAAACAGACTCATGAACAGTATCTTCACCAGAGCAATCACCACCCTGAACACACACACTCACCCACTGTAACTGTGCAATACCCACATCTCCTATATTGTGTAATAGCCAATATTTATTCACTAATGCAATATTCATTCACCAAATTTACGGAAACGGTTGTGGGATTTACTGGGAAAGTTGTTGATGATACATTACTTCAGAGGGCCATCAGGATGTTTCCGAAACAGAAGCCATGGGTGGATAAGTCCGTGACACTCCTAGGTCCCGCGCCGCTGCCTAGAACTCCGGCTTCATCCCTGGGAACATGGAGCACTACAAGGCTGCATCATACAACGTCCGCAGAGCAGTGAAAGAGGCTAAACATCACTACGGCCACAGATTGGAATAACTACAACAGTCTGACTCCAGGGGACTGTGGCACGGACTTCACACCATCACACACTACAAAGCACCACACACACACACACACACACACACACACACACACACACACACACACACACACACACACACACACACACACACACACACACACACACACACACACACACACACACACCCCGTGAGTGCTGATGCTTCTCTGGCTGATAAACTTAACAATTTCTTTGCATGCTTCGAGTTGGGAAGCCTACAGCCCGCTGCCCACTTGGAGGGGTGGAGACACTCATTTTGACAACGTGATGTGAGGAGGGTGTTTAGAAGTGTAAATGCCAGAAAAGCAGCTGGACCAGAACGTATTAGCAGACTTGTCCTTAAAACCTGCGCTGACCAGCTGGCACTTGTATTTACAGTGATATTCAACCTCTCACTGAAACTTTATGTGATTCCCACCTGGTTCAAAATGTCCAATATAATCCCCAAGAAACCACGCCCCAGCAGCCTCAATGACTTCAGGCCGATAGTGTTCAACTCTGTGGTAATGAAATGTTTTGAGAGACTCATCAAGACGTTCATCACACCTCCTCACTGCCCACCACCCTCAACCCACTACAGTTCGCATAGCAGCCAGAAAGATCCACAGATGATGCCATAACTTTCCTCCTACACAAGATCCTTTCCCATGTAGACATTGGTAAGGGGAACTATGTCAGACTGCTGTTTGTAAATTACAGCTCAGGTCTCTAAGCGGCTGGACCTGGGCCTGGGCCCATCCCTGTGCAGGTGGGTTTACAGCTTCCTAAGCAGCAGACCACAGGTGGTACGAGTGGGTCACCTCACCTCATCCTCCCTCACCCTCAACACCAGCTGCCCCCAGTGCTGTGTACTCAGCCCTCTGCTGTACTCGTACATCCAGGACTGCGAGGCCACATCAGAGTCCAACGTCATCATCAAGTTTGCTGACGACACTGCTGCTGTGGGACTGATCTCCCACACTGAAGAGACAGCCTAGAGGAAGGCGGTCTCCCACCTGGAGAACTGGTGCCGGGAGAACCACCTTCTGCTTAACATCAGCAAGACAAAGGAACTGATCGTGGACTTCAGCAGGAAGCATCAGAGGGACTACCATTCACTTCTCATCAGTGGTGCTGAGGTGGAAAGAGTGGACACTTTCAAAAACCTGGCAGTGACCATCTCACAGGACCTGTCCTGGACTCATCACATTAACATCATTGTGAAGAAGGACAGACAGCGTCTCTACCCCCTCAAGTAGCTGAGAGACTTCAAGCTTTTACACCTGCACCATCAAGAGCATCATGCATGGGAGCATCACCACCTGGATGGGAAACTGCACTAAACAGGACTTCATGGCCCTTAAAAGGGTGGTTCGTTCAGCTGAACAGACCATCAGAACCACCCTCCCCAACCTGCAGGACATTTAAACCAAGCATTGCAGGTCGAGGGTTATGAAGATCCTTAAACAGCCCAGACACTCTCTCTTCTCCCTGCTTCCATCAGGCTGGCGTTACCGCTGCCTGAGGACTGAGACTGAAAGGTTGAAGAAAAGACTTTATCCACAAGTCATCCATCTGCTCAACTCTGAGCCCTAAACTGGACTATTATGCACAATATAAATTATTATATTATAATATTCTATTATTCTATGTATAGTGTGTATCATGTGTAGTGAATTATTTATTTTTATTCTTATTATTTGTCTTACTATGTTTTTAATACTTATCTTTGGCTGCAGATACAAAATACATTTCACTGTGCATTGTACTGTGTATAACTGTGCATGTGATGAATAAATTTTTTTTTTTTTTACAATGTATGTATTTTTATACACTCTCTTTAATTGTCTGTATATTATTAGAAGTTCTATTTTATATTTTAGAAAGTGAGTTTCTACGGCATGGCACTGACAGGAGTGGCCCTCCAATCTCATTGTACATTCTGTATAATGACAATAAAGGCATTCTACTCTATTCTATTCTATTCTACACTAAGGTGCTGGAAAATCTCATGGCTCAGTCTGGGTCTGGGGGTCAGCTTTCAGCAGTCCCTGTAATCCCCTCTATTACGTTTCATAAAATGGGGGGAGGCTGATGATCCCCAGTCTTTCCTGGACATATCCCCATTTTGTTTTGATCACAGATAGATCGAGATGTATTGAGTGAGTTGTGACACTTGCATGGGAGAGGAACACACCCAGTTGCTGGTGCCTAAAAGCCGTCGGGAACTGATCAATCAAGGCGGCTCATTATAACCCAGTTGCTGGTCACATGGAATGTAAGAAAACAAATTATGGCCCGATTTTATTGGCTGGGCATATGGGGGGAGGTACACCAGTGGTGTGCATCCTGCCCAGAATACCAATTAGTTACCAACTGGCCATTCCAAAAGCACCATTGCACCCATTACCACTAATGGAGGTTCCATTTGAATGTAATGGCATGGACTTTCACCAGAGTGCACAGGGATATCATTTTATGTTACTTCTGGTAGATCATGCAACACAATATCCTGAAGCAGTGCCACTGTGCAACATTTCTGCAAAACGTGTGGCACAGCCACTGTTTCAGGTCATCTCCCGAGTCGGTGTCCCAAAAGAGATACTGACTGACCAGGGCACTTCATTCATGTCTCGCACATTAAAGGATTTGTATGAATCATAAGTCCATGCAGACTAGCTTTTACCAGCTCGGAGCGCCTGAATAAGACCTTAGGTGGTGCCCCATGCCTCCACGGGATTTTCTCTCTTTGAACTGCTGTTTGGCAGGAAACCCTGGGGGTGTTGGACCTACTTAAAGAAAACAGGAAGGAAGGTCCAAGCCTGAGTAAGAATGAGATTCAATACATTCTGGACCTGGGACCAAAACTGCACATACTGGGTAGTTTTTTGTTTGTTTGTTTTGGAAGCCTGTCATCTGTAGCAGATTTTGCAAGCAGAACTGTGATCTGAATGCACTGTTGTGCCAATCACATTTGCTCTTCCAAGATGAGCTCTATAGATTCTATATAGGCTCCTCTTTTTAATGTTTGTATTTTTATTTTATTCACGTATTTGTGTTATTTTTCATATACATATAACGTGTTATAGTAATGCCAGAGTTGACAGGCTAAGAAAAAAAGCAAGGGAAAAAATGAGAAAGGGGATAAAATAGAAAAAGGGGATAGAAAGGATTGAGCACAAGTAAATAAATCATAATGGTTCATCAACTGCTGCACCTGTAAAAGAAGAAAAAAAATACAACAAAATAAGTAATTCTTGGAAAAATACATTTATGTTGGGAAAACAAAATTCAATTCAATTCAATTTTTATTTATATAGTGCCAAATCACAACAAACAGTGGCCTCAAGGCACTTTGTATTGTGGGTAATGACCCTACAATATTACAAATGAAATGAAGCATAGCTACACAAACCAACATTTTTGTGTGTGTATGTTGTGATGCGTCAAGGTCTGTGTGATGAAATATACTGACTAATGAGGGTGGAAAGCTGCAGCTCCACCCACCAGAAGCCAGAGGCAGGAAGAGAAATACTCAGGAAACCTAGGCCGCCTGCAGCCCATCAAGAGCAACGAATACCTGCAGCCACACATTCCAGTGACAACTGCATGCCCGCCCCAGTAGAAGAGAGAGGCAGGGCCCAGATGGAGCCCCCCATCCGAGGAACAAGGGCCCCAGAGAAACCGAGACAATGGGAAGCCAGCCTTCCCCAGAGCAGGAGCAACCAGCAAGGAGGCCAGGCACAACCAGGCCCAGACCCAGGTCTAGCCATACACATAAACACACACACACACACACACACACACACACACACACACACACACACACACACACACACACACACACACACACATGCACAGATACACACAAATGCACAGATACACACACACACCTACACACATTTTCCGACCAAAATACCTCCACAAAGAGTGTGACAAATGCACAAAGACACACATTCATCCACATCTACCCACCCCTGAAGGCGGCAGCCAAGGACGGAGGTCCTGGCAGACCAATACCCGGCTGTCGAAGCTTGCTATCGGGACATGTTGTGAATATATTCTGGGCCCTTTTCAGCAAAAGTAATTTTGGCAACCACTTGGCCAGTTCCAAGAGTGTATGTGATCATCCATTTTTTTTAAACTGTTTTTTTCTTGTCAAATATATCATTTTGACATCTTGCTTGATGTGGGAATCTATGTTATTTTTGATAGGACACAGTTTTGGCATAAACATATCTTTAAAATGTATGCAATAAATATCAAACTGCTCATCTTATCATATGCTCTTTTTTTTATCACCGCTCAAGCACTTCTGGTCAGATGCAATCTGCATTTCGTTGCACTGTACTTGTGACATATGCAATGACAATAAATTGAATCTAATCTAATCTAAAATAGGCCACCCACTTTAATGATTATAGTGGCTATTGAGTGCACTTTAGCTTAGCTGTTTTGGAGAACTTGCTTTATAGTGTCCTGGAAGCAGTAATATTTTTTTGGAAAGGGTCAAAAACTCCACTTTAAGACTGCTGACCTTGGCCTGATCAGAGCACTTCTGATTAATCATTATCTTTAATAGCATGTTACTTTGCTTTATGACCCCATTACCCTGAGTTTTCTTTAAGTTGTTTACAATATTTAATGATGAATATGAAAACTTTTGCTGACAAATGTATCATTGCATTGTGGGTTTATGAAGTCTTATCTATTCGGTTTAAGACCAAGGTTCACACCAAAAGTTACTTGCCCCTGAGTTACTGTTACTGATATTGTTCCGTACTGCTTTTTTAATTTGTGTAAGTTGGGATAACTGTTGTATGGAGGGAATTTTACTTCCTTCACAGAAATCCTGAACAAGAAGAGGAAAGGAGTTTCACCGAATCACTATCCAGTAGGTAAATGTAAGAAAATAAGATGCATTTTACTGTATAGGCTAAAGTACTATTATTAATTGATTGATTGATTTATATAGCGCTTAACAACAACCAACTAAGGTGACCAAAGCACATTACAGTAAAAGTTACATCAAAAAAGTACAATAAAAGTTACATCACAGAAGAAATACACAGGAAACAACAATAAAAAGCAAAATAAGGAAAATGCCATTCCACTATATGGTATTAAAAGCCTGTCTAAAAAGATAAGTCTTAAACTTAGACTTAAAGATTCTCTGGTCAGAAGTTAATTGAAGATCTAAAGGGAGGTTGTTCCAGAGTCGGGGTGCTGCCACTGAAAAGGCCCGATCACCCCAGTGCTTTAACCTAGTTCTTAGGACATCTAATAAAAGATAACTGGATGACCTCAGAGATCTCCCATGTACAGGAAAACTTAAAAGTTCAGATAAATATAGTGGGGCTAGTCCATTTAATGCTTTAAAAACAAACATTAAGATTTTAAACTCAATTCTAATTTGAACAGGAAGCCAGTGCAAAGAGAATAGGACAGGGGTAATGTGCTCACGTCTAGAGTTGTTGGTTAAGAGGCGGGCAGCTGCATTCTGGACAGAAGTCGTCTTAGGGAAGACTGATGGACACCGATATAAAGACCATTACAATAATCAAGTCTAGAACTGACGAATGCATGAATGGCCTTCTCTAAGTCAGTGCGGTTTACAAAAGATTTAACTTTAGTCAGCAAACGCAGATGATAACAGCTAGATTTGACTACAGAGTTGATTTGTTTATCAAAGTTAAATTCCTGGTCAAATATTACCCCGAGATTTCTAACTGTTATATTTAACTTAAAAGGCAGAGCACTGATGTCTGTGGTTGTAATGTCACCAAATAAAATGCATTCAGTCTTTTGGTGGTTTAGAAACAAAAAATTTTCACCTAGCCACTGTTTAACAGCAGTTATGCAGTCTACAAAAGATAAAACTGTGTTAGTCATACTTGGTTTGAGAGACAAATAGATTTGTAAATCATCTGCATAACAGTGAAAGGACACTTTATGCACAAGTATAACCTCCCCTAATGGCAACATATATAAGGAAAATAAAAGAGGACCAAGAATTGAGCCTTGTGGTACAAGAGGAAGATATATTGTTACTCATGACAGAGAATGTTCTGTCTGTCAGATACAAAGTGAACCACTTCAGTGCAGTGCCACGAATACCGACAAAGTGTTTCAAACGAGACAAAAGGACAGAATGATCCACTGTGTCAAAAGCTGCTGTAAGGTCTAATAAAACCAGGACCACAGGGCACTTACTATCTACAGACATAGCAATATTATTATGTATTTTCAATAAGGCGGTCTCAGTACTGTGCCTCGATCTGAAACCCAACTGAAATTTTTAGAAAATAACATTTGATTCTACAAATGCCTGTAGTTGTGTAAAAACAATTTTTTTCTAAAATTTTTGAAAGAAAAGGTAAATGAGAAATCGGTCGAAAATTAGATAGAATTGACGAATCAAGGTGAACCTTTTTAAGAAGAGGCCTCACAATGGCAAAGCGCTAGGTACAATTCCTAAATTAAGGCAGGAGTTCATAAGGATTACAAGTACAGAACCAACAGTATTAAAAACCTCCTTCATTACTTTAGAGGGAAGGCAAACCAGAGGGCACTTAGGAGGTCTCATATGATGAATTAACTCCTTCAAGTAAGAAAAGGACACTGGTTCAAACTGCTCAAAAACAACTGAAACAGGACCAACAGAAAGATCAGAACTATTTGGCGTGCCAGAAACTTGTCTTACAGATGCCACTTTTTCAATAAAATATGAAAGAAAACTATCGCACGTTGAGACTGATGCCTCAAGTAAAACCGGGGTTAGAGGATTAAGAACAGAGACAATTAAATCAAATAACACCCTGGGTGAATGATTGCTGGCTGAAATTAGGTTGGACGAAAACTGACACTTTGCCTCCTTAACTGATCTCTGATACTGAGCAAGACTATCTCTTAGTATTTCCAGAGATACTAACAATTTATCTTTCCTCCATTTATGTTCGGCTTTATGGCATTGTCTCCTAAGTGCATGGCGATAAGTGATACTGCAGTCACAGGGTCATAATCCAACAGTCCGCTATAATTTATTTACAGACAATATTCTAGCAGAAGCACCAAATAGTGGCTCAAACAACAGCAGACCCAATGAGATAGTGTGAGGGAGAGAGTGAGGATGGCCAGGCCTAAGCTTCAGTTTCTGCCTTAAGAGATGGCCGTGTGCCCTGCACAGCCCCAGCAGTCAGAGGTGTCAGCTATGAGACACCCTGCATCAATCTAGTCAGAGGACCTGACAGTCCAGCGCAACCCCAGTCTCAGGCATCATCAGTGGAGACTGTGAGTTCTAAGCATCCTGTGCCACCATACAACCTGGATATCCTGAGCAGCCTGCTTCTGATATCATTGGAAGAACAAAACGTACATATAGGATCATTAATAACCTTCATAAGATGAAGTTTCCTTGGAGTTAATCCTCTGGAGTCAACGGATGAACCGGCGCATCAAAATGACATGGCCAATTTATGATGACATAGCAGCAAGACGCAGCCTCGCAGAGTCTCCGTTTCAACTTGTGTTGAAAGTGTAAACTTCAAACTATATGCCAGTTTTTAAATTGTGTTGATAGGCCAAATAAAACCAGACTTATCATAAATAATTTATGCAATGCTTTTTCCGGTATATTGTTGTGCTGTTTCGCTTGTGTTGGTGCCAGAAAAAATGGTAAAAACAGGATTTCCTCGAGGACAAAAAAAAAAAGAAAATTATGAAATCTCCTTTCCTATTTGTGGACAAATGCACCACATCAATCTATCAAAAAATTATATGGCAATGCATGGCATTTGGTTTCTGAGCAGAAATTTGTTGGAGTGACGGTGGTAAGCGAGAGACAGCGATATCAATAACGGGTTTTGCAATTTGAGAGATTTGTGACAATTAGGGTACCTGAACACTATGAAAACCAAAGAGATCATCATCGACTTCAGGAAGCACAGGACTGACCCAGCCCCCCTCTACATCAACGGCGAGCGTGTGGAGAGGGTCCACACCTTCAGGTTTCTTGGTGTCCTCATCTCCGCTGATCTCTCTTGGTCAGATAACATCACAGCTGTTATCAAAAAGACTCAGCAGCGACTTCACTTCCTGAGGGTCCTCAGGAAGAACAACTTGGACTCAAACCTGCTGCTGACCTTCTACCACTCATCCATTGAGAGCCTGCTGATGTACTGTATCACAGTATGGTACGGCAGCTGCACTGAGGCAGACAGGGGGAGGCTTCAGAGGGAAGTCAAGACAGCACAAAGAATTGTTGGCTGCCCTCTCCCCTCCCTGACGGACATCTACACCTCCCGCTGCATCAGCAGAGCCAGAAACATCATCAAGGACAGCTCACACCCTGGCTTTGACCTCTGACCTGCTGCCCTCTGGCAGGAGCTACAGGAGCATCAAAGCCAGAACAAACAGACTCATGAACAGTATCTTCACCATAGCAATCACCACCCTGAACACACACACTCACCCACTGTAACTGTGCAATACCCACATCTCCTATATTGTGTAATAGCCAATATTTATTCACTAATGCAATATTCATTCACCAAATTTACGGAAACGGTTGTGGGATTTACTGGGAAAGTTGTTGATGATACATTACTCCAGAGGGCCATCAGAACTTAACCAGATTTGAAGAGCCGGGGAAAGAAGGGACAGATTCAGAGGTGGAATTCGATGTGACTGACAACTGCAGAGGAGGAGAATCCATTGTTATATTATCCCTGGCTGCTGGCTCCGTTCGGTGTTTATAGCACCGAGAGCTCAGCCTACGCGCCCCCGCTGCAGGTTTTGAAGAGGTGGAGCAGGCGAGAGACGCAGCAGAAGGTGGCGGGTCCGGTGAAACCGAGAAGCCACTGAGCCGGATCCCGCGAGGCTTGGGTGGCTGCTGTGCGGCAGTCACCTCGCACAGCTGCTGTGGTGCGGCTAGCGACCAGAGCTGAGGCTCCAGAGGAAGAGAGCGTGGCGAGCAATGATGCGGCGGTTCCTCTCCCCGGCCAGAATCTCCCAGGGCGAGACGAGTGCCCTGGAACCGTGATTCGCGCTCCGGGGTGAGCCACGGCTTCCACCTTAATTCTTCCTGCAGGTAAGCCTGTAACACTCGCTGTCGTTCCCGCTGGTCTGAGTCCGCCGGGTCTTTATAATGGTCGTGTCGTTCTGTCATGGCTTGTGTGTGTGTAGCAGGGAGGATGGGAGCCCAGGATGCAGACTCGGACAAAGGTTAGAACAAAACAAAACTCAGATATACTGGAGCTGGGCAGGTGCCAGAACTAATAGAAAAACCAGCACGCAGGAACACACACAGCGCAGGAATACTGACGACGACGCGACAAAGAACAAATGGAAACTGAGGGCTTAAATACACAATGGGTAATTAGGGCAAGAGGAAACAGCAGGGCACAGCAGGTGAGGCAAATTAAACTAATAACACAGGGAAGCAAAACTAAACACAAAGCACAGGGAAAACCAGACTGTCAAAATAAAACAGGAAGTGACTAACCAAGGTACATGCAGACTCACCATGGGAAACTGGCATACAGACTCAGGACAGAGACGCAGACTAGTCACAACACTAGGAATAAAACACCATAAGACACACCAGGGGTCAGAGGACAGACAAGCTGACAAAACAGACACAAGACCATAGATACAGGGGGAGACAGGGACAAAGGGAACAAGAATCAAAACATACTGGGGACAAAAACTCAGGAAATATGAAACTAAACACAAAACGCTGGGCAAACAGCCCAGGACATGACAATTAGAGTGCAGAAAATTAGCAAAAGAATATGGAGCTAACATCTGCTCCTCCAGAGCTTGCCATGACACCTGTGCCTCAGGTCGAAACCAAGTTAAAAGAGGCCTCAATGTAAAGGCCCAATTATAAAATCTAAAGTTCGGAAAGGACAGGCCACCGGCCTGTCTTTCTCTTTGCATTGTAGTGAGCTTCATACGAGGTCATTTACCACGCCAAATAATTTTTTTTTATTGCTGCCTGTAGCTTGCTCCAATACCGAGAGGGCGGGCGGAGGGGGAGCATCAAGTTAACAAAATGGACAAAATATTCATTTTAATTATAGCTACCCTACCACAAAGTGAATTTGGCAATCTAGACCATCTCTCAAGATCCGCTGTAACTTTGTTAAGTGTATTAGAAAAATTATTCTTAGATAATTACTGAATGGAGGAAAAAATAGGTTTTTAGTGATTGGGAGAGAAGCATAGATGGAGGAATCACTCATGGTCTGGTTTAAAGGCATTAAAGCTGATTTCGGCCAATTTATTTTAAAACCAGAAAGCATGCCAAAATGTTCAAAAGTTGACAAAACACATTGTGTTGCACAGTGTTATTTAAGTACAATAAAATGTCATCAGCATATAATGAGATATGATGGTGTGTGTCAATAGAAATTGGGAAGATTGTAGGTGAGTTGCGTATTGCTTGTGCCAATTGTTCAAGTGAAAGGGCGCATAACAGAATGAGGTGTGCAGAGGTGTGGGTGTGTGTTTGTGTGTGTGTGGTTATCTGAAACAGAAAGCGAACAATAAAGTGCATATTAATAACCATATCGATAGACTACAGCTTCACATGGATGCAGTATGAAAATTGGCCTGCAGTAACACTGAAAATCCCATAGAGGGCACTATCATACCTCACACGAATTATCCACTAAGTGCCGTACACGCCACATGATGAAAATTATCAGAAAAGGGAAATGAACGGTAAATTCACATTTGCAATCATAATCATGACTTATTCGCCAAAGTATAACACAGAACTTAAGATATTGTCTTACGTAAGCCCTTGCAGTAGCAGTAGGCGGATAAGACATGAGCACAATTTTACCACCTGGGCTAATACCTGAAATAAACACAAATTTCGAGCCAAAAACTATACTTACATCATAAGAACGCACACACCACTCATACACACAAGATTAACAAAGGATTGGCAGTGGATGGCGATTCCTGCTCCATGGATGCTGTTATCACGGCACTGAGTCCCACCGAAGCACAAGAAAAAGCTCGCTACCTACGAGCGAGTAGAACTACAAAGTAAACAGGTGCATCATGGGTAACGTAGTGCCAAATGCGGGAACGGACTTTTAACTGCCGCCCCTGTATTTGCAAGCAAATACACTCATTCAAAAGTCCACTACTTTGGAGAAGTACAACTTGAGTCTTCAGGCTCCTCAGGAAGCTCCACCAGTTTGGTTACCGGGCAAACATAGATACTGTCCTTAACCTGCATGTCAGCAGCTCAAACAACGCCATCTGTCCCAGGGAAAACCTTGGTGATGGTCCCAACTGGCCACAGTCCTCTGGGAAGGTTATCAATAGATTTCCTCCATTTCTGTCTCAACTGGAGCCTTGGGAGGTAGTTCTGGATGAAGCGCTTCCAAAAATGATCACTGATCACCTGACTCCATCTCCTGTTAGACAGGGCATCATGAGGACCATATACTACCTGTGGTAGTCCTGCATCCCGCCGCCCCATTAACGGAAGTTTTGGCGTGATGGGGTCTGGGTCGGCCACATCAAAGGAGGCATAACCTAGAGGTTTAGAGTTAAGAATGCCTTCAACCTCTATGAGAGCTGTTAGGAGTTCTTCACCTCCACAGTCTGGGAACTCTGTTGGGGGTTTTGGCCAGGTGTCAGGAGTCTGGGTGAGGAAGTGTGGGCCCTGTGACCAACGGCTGGAGGCAGTGAGCTCTGACAGTGGTTTCCCTCTTGTGATGTCATCTGCGGGATTTTCATCAGAGTTCACATACCCCCACTGTTCTGGGGAGGTCAACTTCTGTATTTCACAAATCCGAGTCCCCACAAATACCTTGTACCTGCATGAGCTGGACTGGATCCACTGCAGCACTGTAGTAGAATCGGTCCACAAGTAGACAGAGTCCAGTGGTAGTGAGAGTTCAGTTTGGAGTACCTTTGCCAGGTGGGCTCCAGTCAACGCCACACACAGCTCCACTCTGGGAATCAACACCTGTTTGCGGGGTTCAACTGTTGAACGTGCCATGATGAAGGAGGTGGAGATGTGTGCCTGCTGCTCTGTTACTCTGAGATAAGCCACTGCTCCATAGGACCTCCCAGAGGTGTCACAGAAGATGTGAGCCTCATATGTAGCACCGCTGATGTTGTGAAAAGGACTGTAGCATCGAGGGATGGTGATATGCTGGAGATTAGGCAGTTCCTCCTCCCATTCAAGCCAGGAATGAAGCAGGTTTCCTTCTATGGGCTCATCCCATCCTCTCTCTGTGTTCCACAGGGCCTGCACAATGAGCTTTGCTCTTGTGGTGTAGGGGCAGATATAACCCAATGGGTCATACTGACTGGCAAGCACTTTGTAAATATTGCGCAGTGTGACCGTTGTGTAGGACACCGGGTGATGCTTGTATCCTAGGACATCAGTTGAGCAGTGCCAGCTGAGACCCAGTGTTGACCCCTGTGGATCGAGGCTTTTGAAGTTTAACCACAGTTCACAGCTTTCTGACCTGGCCGTGCTGGGCAGATGGGCAACCACCTCAGGGATGTTGCTGGCCCACTGTCGTATCTCAAATCCACCTTGGAGGAGCAGCTCTCTCATCCTGTAAATGAGCAACTTGGCCTCTTGTGGGTTAGAAAAGGACTGCAGGCAGTTGTCTACATAGAAGGCTGTGTGGACAGAGTCATAGATGTCTTTGTGGGTGTCTCGGTGGTCCTTCACGTGCCTCTGAAGGGCAAATGTAGCACAGCAGGGGCTACACGTTGTCCCAAAAGGTAAGACTCTCCACTCATATACGTCTGGGGGCCTCTCTGTTTCACCATCTCTCCACAGGAACCATAGCAGGGGACGGTCTGCAGAAAGCAGGCAGATCTGGTGAAACATGGCTTTTATGTCTCCGCTCACTGCCACAGGATACTGGCGGAACCGGAGGAGTACACCCAGCAGTGTAGGCCCCAGCGGAGGGCCAGGCAGGAGGTAGTGATTGAGGACGTTCCCTTGGAACTCAAAGGAGCAGTTGAAGACTACTCGTGCCTTGTTGTTATGATGCACAATGTGGTGTGGTACATACCAAGATTCAGTAGAGCCATGGATCTCTTCTGGAGTCAGCTTCACCACGTAGCCGGAATCTACCAACCTCTTGATCTCCTGGTTGTAGGTGAGAGCCAGATCAGGATGTTTAATCAGCTTATGCTCTGTGGATCTCAGCAGGCCTTTAACTACGTCAGGAGGGACGTGCATCAGCGGGAAGTCCTTCTTCCTCAGCAGGGGAGTGGCATATCTCTCTATACCAATTACTGATACCCTCATTGTCTTGGCCTCCAACATGGCTATGGCCTGTCGGTCCTCCTTTGAGCACGTGACCTCCTTCGCGGGTCTATGTATGGGAGCATCTAGTTGCCACAGACATTGTACATCCTGCTGTAGGGCCTCGGCAGGAGAAAGGCATGATATGTTCAGGCAGTGTGCCTCCCCCTGCTGTGTAGGCATGCTACTGCTCGGACCTTGCATGGCCCACCCCAGCTTGGTGCAAACAGCGACAGGTCCATGGGCTGGGCCACGCAGGACTGGACAGACAGGAGTTATGAGGTGAGCATTATCTGAACCAATTAACACTAGAGGCTGTATCCGGTTGAATCCCTCAATGTGCACTTGCCGTAGGTGGTGATACTTCTCCTTCAAGAGCTCCACTGGACATGACTGTTCAGCTAGGCTGAGCTGTTGGGCAGTAAAGGCACGTGTGATTTTATAACGTATCTTTGGTTTGGGCTTTGGAGACACTTGGAATGAGACGTAGCTTCCATTTATCTGAATCACATCTTGACGGATGGTGCACATAGACAGTGTTTCCTCTTCTGGGGATAAGCCTAATAACTTAACTGCAGCTGGGAGTATGATGGTTTTCTCTGATCCATCATCGAGGAGAGCATATGTGTTCAGAGATTTCCTTTGATAGTGTAACTGGATGGGCACAACCTTGAGCATCACACGGCCAGAGTGACTGACAGGATCCAGAAACACTCTGCTGGTGCTCACTGTTAGGATGTTAGGGTCCCGCCTCCTAGCTTCAGCCAGGTCATGAAGCACTAATAAGTTCTGTTCTCCACAGGTGCTGCACAGCTTCTTCAGAGTGCACTGCTCTGGAGTGTGTTTACGCCCACAGCGCCTTTAGCCAGGTGGGTACAGCTGTGAGGTCTAGCTTCTTAAAGGCTACACAGCCACTGAGGTAGTGCTCTGTTCCTTCGCAGTATGGGCAATATGGCTTAAACTTCTGTTTCTTCTTAGAAGGGGAAGAAGGATTAGTATCTTGTGCCTTAGTGTCCGTCTTTGGCTGTGTCTGAGTAGGATCTGAGCCATAATATATGGATGTGGACTTACTCAGTGCTTTAGACCCTGCGGAGGCTCTGGGGTTACTCTTCTCTGGGCGTGGTCTGTCTGATGACTGTAGCTGAGTGGCTTGCTTTGATAGCTGAAGAACTTGGGACTTGCACTTGAGCCATTCAGAGAGCTCATACATGTTGTATGTGCGGCTACTGCCAGTGCGTATGATGCCACGTGTGATACAGTACTCAATGAAACTGTCTCTGTAGCTAGGAGGGAGTTTGGTGAGTAACCTGTCTACATGTGAACCGCACTGGAGCTCACTGGCTGCTACATCATCCATAGTACTGAGGAGACCTACAAGGCTAGATACTGCCAGGGAGAAATCTTCAAATGCTTGAGGGTCACCTGCCTTAATAGGCGAGCAGTTAAGTATAGCACTGAGTTCACTCTGGACCAACTGTCTAGGCTGTCCGTATCTCTGCTCCAAAGCCTGAATTGCACTAGTGTAGGGAGTGTGGTCATGGATATAGCACCTGGCCACTTGTAAAGCACATGGATGCTCCAGATGATCCAGCAGGATGTGATATTTTTATTCCTCTGTGAGGTGTGCATGAGCCCCGAGTAGGCTGTCCAGTCCTTTCTTCAATAGTGCAAAATCACTCTCTTTGCCTGATTTAAATGTTACCAATGTTGCCATATGATGATGCAACAATCATCTCCATCAGGTTTGGATGGTTAACTTCCGCTGTAAAAAGTACCCGGGCTGGTGCATGGTATGCAGCAGGTGGTGATCGAGAGGCAGCAGAGTAGTGGTTAGCCGAATCAGCAATTGCAGCTGCATAATGCTGGTTATAGGTCTGCTCCCTGTGGTGGCTGATACAGGGGTGTAGAAGAAGCTGCATAGAGGTCTGGTGGTGCAGAGGGTACCTGGTTGGAGCTGCTTGGAGGCTGTGGATGTTGGTACCTCTGAACGGACTTTTAACAGGGTTATTATTCATTAGGGAGGGGCTTATCCAGGCCTGTCTTTATAAAGGCCAATGGGGGACAGATCTACCAACCAATCACATGTGACTGATGAATTGTGATGTCATTTTTTTCATCCAATGACTGAGAAGCCACCTCCCGCTGGCCGGCTCCCCCGTACCTATACCCCCCGCTGCTTCTGGTGGTACGTAAACAACCATATCCGTCTCAGGCGAACGAAAAATGCGCTGCCCTGTAAGCTGTCAAAAGCTGTCTATACTAGCAGGGCCCACGTCAGTATACAAGGACGAAAATCCCTCTTTCGTGCAATGATACACAAGAGATTTACAATGTGAAGATACTGAATGCGGGTTCTTTAGGCATGCATTCCTGCTGTCACCATGCTGTCCTGTCAACTTGTTGGGTCGAGATTTGATGTGTAAACTTGGGATTGTCATTGTGTCAGGGAAAGACTGTTTGATCATCACACAGGCGAACAGAATATTGCAGATGGTTAAATATGATTCAGATCTGCCACTGTATGCATATGAGTGGAGACTCCAGCAGACTGCTGTGTTTCCTGTTTGTGATGAACTGGTAAAGCTTGCACAACAACACACACACACATCTGATTACAGGGCAGCAGACTCGTTACATGTAACAGCACATATGTGTGAGGGAGCTGATGAGCAGTTTGAGGAAGAGTGGTACAGAGAGAGGCAGAACACTGAGAGGGTACGAATAGACAGTGTGTTTTGGACAAAAGATAGATGTGCAGCTAAAATTATTCTCACAGATGAACAAAACAGTTTTTTTATAGAATCCATGACAGCATTCCACATGTTTCTCTTTCAAAAGCTGAGCAAGATGATTGGCAAGATTTGGGGCCATGGCTAAAATGAATGCAACAGTTAAAACAATGGGAAGAAACTAACCTACACCCTCTCAGACCAGGAGACTGGGTGCTGATCAAAGATTTCCGGAGAGCCAGCTGGAAGCAAAAACGCTGGCAGGGACCATTCCAGGTACTACTGACAACACAGACAGCAGTTAAGGTTGGCGGTCGTGCAACTTGGGTTCATGCCAGTCATTGCAAGAGGATCCCAGAACCACAGGAATAACCCACTGGGTCAGAAAGATTTTCCTCGCTGACGCTGAGGAAGACAACAAGGGTGTACGACGTGCTCTGACCTTCAACCTGCAGCTGCATTGGAACCAAAGGTAAGAGCGAGGGGTGAAAAAGTGTCCTCCTCCAACAGAAGCATGCCAAGCTCCAACAAAGTGATGTGCAGAGTGAGACTCTGTCACCCACTAGGGATCAGTGATGTAACGCAGACACCTGCTGAAACAATTAGGATGGTATGGGACGAGAGGCTCAGTATGTTTCTTGATTGTGACAGCCATTTGTGTGATTTGCATGGTCATCTTTGCATACAATAAATTTCCACATGACTTTCCAAGCATCACAGACACAGGGAAGACTCATGTGAATCACGTGAGGCGTTCACTTCCTGGGACCTTAAACCCCTTTTCTAGTCCTGACTTTATCAAAAATAATTTGTGGCTGCAGTATGCAGATTTCACTGCTATGTCACTGACAAATTACTCATGCACATTCTGTATGGCGGCTAGACCGCTACTTATGGTAATACCGGTCCCTGACACCTCAGAAACCTGTGCATCAGATCCTCATTATCCTAGTCACAATTATAGTTGTAAGTTCCTTTGCGATATCTACTACACAAATTCTGACACATCATCTAAGATTCCAGAATTTTGTGGTCATTTCTTTCCGTCAAGTGATTTTACTAGGCCTCCAACACACTTTGAGCCACCTCAGGATGTCCTTATTCCTTCAGAGCTAAATGTAACTGACTGTTTCATCTCTACCTACGGTACCACCGATGTGGGTACAGTGAAAGCAAATTGTAAATACCTTTGGGATGTTCGCAAACATTATAATAGTGTCATAGATTATGTGCTATTACATCAGACTGACTACCTTACTACAGAAAAAATCACAAGAGACTGTATGACTTGCAGACGCTCTGAGTGGGTAGCAAAACGCCCAGCTGTCACTCCATTGCAAAATCCAGACCAAAAGGTAGCTGATGTGTGGTGACTGTGTGGAGATGCAAAGCTGCGTCCAGTTTTACCTCAAACTTGGAAAGGCACTTGCACCAGAGTCAAATGAATTCAACAAACTATGATTCACCCACAAGTTCAATCACAGTTATCATCCCATCAAGGAAGGGTTAAACGCTCCAAGGATATCCTCAACCCTGACTCTAAAGTGTATATAGACGCCATAGGTGTCTCTCGAGGAGTTCCTAATGAATATAAAGCACGAAATCAAATTGCAGCAGGATTTACATCATGGCTTCCATTCTTTGGACGTGTGATAGAGAACAGCAAAAACACGGAGTGGATAAATTACATCTATTACAACCAGCAGAGATTTGCAAATTTCACTAGAGATGCACTGAAGGCTTTAGGAGAACAAATGCATGCAACTAGTCTCATGACATGGCAAAATAGAATGGCATTAGACATGTTGTTAGCAGAGAAAAGAGGGGTGTGTGTGATGTTTGGTGATGCATGTTGTACATTCATTCCTAAAAATACTGCAGCTGATGGCTCTTTTACAGAAGCACTCACTAAATTGGAAACATTGGCTTATGAACTTAAAGAAAATGCAGGCACAGTAAGTTCTATATTTGAGTGGTTTGACAGAACTTTTGGTAAATGGAAAGATTTGTTATTGTCACTTGTGACAGGAGTCATTGGAGCTTTAGCTCTCGTATCACTGTGTGTCATTCCCAGCATTGGAAACCTGATTGTTAGAACCATTGATAAATCTGTCTCACACCAAATGGCTTCCTTACCTGAGCAACAGCCCCTAATGGGAGAACAGCTGGAACTAAACCTGGTACCTAACTGGACGCCTCCTATCATGATTGTGATGATGCAGAGACTGTTGACTATGAGCAAATGATGTGTAAATTTTAAATTCTCTTCACAGGTATGATCATTACAGTGCCAATGTTTCATTCAACAGCTAAGGCTATTTCACCTTCCAATTTATAATGTGTTTTAAACCCCAGGTGTGTAAGCACGGATGCTTTATGGAAGATTTCTTGTTTTTGTCTTTTAATATTTTCTATGCTCACCTGGATAAGCCGGCCAGCACTGTGAGGGTCATGTTCTTTGACTTCTCAAGTGCATTCAACACCATTCAGCCTGCTCTTCTGGGTGATAAGTTGACAGCGATGCAGGTAGATGCCCCCCTTGTGTCCTGGATTGTTGACTACCTGACTGGCAGACCACAGTATGTACGCCTGCAGCACTGTGTGTCTGACAGAGTAGTCAGCAACACTGGAGCCCCACAAGGGACTGTCCTCTCTCCCTTCCTCTTCACCCTCTACACCACAGACTTCAGCTACTGCTCAGAGACCTGCCATCTTCAGAAGTTTTCTGATGACTCTGCAATAGTTGGATGTATCAGCAGGGATGATGAGGACGAGTACAGGATGACGGTGAAGGACTTTGTCACATGGTGCAAGCGGAACCATCTAGAGCTCAGCGTGAAAAAGACAAAGGAACTGGTGGTGGACTTGAGGAAAGACAAGGCACCGGTGGCCCCTATGTCCATTGGGGGGGTCAGTGTGGACACCGTAGAGGACTACAAATATCTGGGAGTACACATTGACAACAAACTGGACTGGGCTAAGAACACTGATGCCCTATACAGGAAGGGCCAAAGTCGTCTCTATTTTCTGAGATGCCTGAGGTCCTTCAACATCTGCCGGACTATGCTCAGGATCTTCTATGAGTCTGTGGTGGTGAGTGTCATCCTCTATGCTGTTGCATGCTGGGGCAGCAGGCTGAGACTCAATAAACTGATCCACAAAGCCAGTGATGTGGCGGGAGTGGAGCTGGATTCGCTTATGGCAGTGTCGGAGAGGAAGATGCTGTCTAAGCTGCAGGCCATTATGGACAATGGCTCCCACCCACTCTACAACACAGTGATGAGACACAGGAGCACATTCAGTGCAAGACTCATCCCACCAAAATGCACCACAGAGCACCACAGGAGGTCATTTCTACCTGTGGCCATCAGACTCTATAACTCCTCCCTTAATAGGTGACACTGTGGTTCACCAGTGTCATTCATTTATCAGTATTCATTTATCACACACATTTGGCTTATTGACACTGGGGTTTCTCCAAATTGGACTGGGAGATACCTGGCTTGTCGCTGCAATTCAGGAAGTCTAGGCAGCTGTCTGGCCTTGGTAAGGCTGCTTATGACAGGAACGCGGGAAAGGTACAGACTCAAACTCAGACTCTGTATATCTGGAGCTGATTCTGAGGGGTAAGATCTTGGAGATGTATGTGTCTGTTTCTGCACGGCGAAGGAACGAACCAAGAAGATTCGGATGAATTGGATTTTTCGCCACAGAGAGGTGCCAGTAAGACTGAAGGCTGTCAACAAATTAATCAGTACAGTTTGTACCAAATCAAGTCGTAGAATCAGGAATTTGGCTTCCTGGCAGCCTTGGACTGACGCTTATCAAATTGTCTCCAGGATGTTTGTAAACAGATGCTCTACCCCCCCGCCGTCCTGTCTTCTTCTGACCTGTGTTGGACTGATCTCCCTGACCTAGCTGCTGATGAACTCTACATCTTATCAGAACTGTTAGCTGAGGAGGGAGTTTGAGTCAGCCCCACAGTAGCCCGACCCCCCCCCTCTTGCCTCCGCTGGCTCCCCTGTCCATCCCTCCCCACCCTAGTGCTCCCATGCTATATGTTTCTGCTCTGTCGCAGAGATTTTTGTAACCTTATACTGCGTATGTGCATATGTACTGTATACAAAGTATGAGATGATTTTTTTCCTCACTCATCCCTATATGTTTTCACTGTTGTTTCTGTCTTTTTAATGGCAGTGCCTCCAGAAGGGGGGCAGCATGGCCACAGTTCGCCTATCTCCCCATGTTTGTTCTGTTTGTCTTCTTGGATGGGTGTTCTGTTAACTGTAAATTCCCCATTGTGGGATCAATAAAGTATCATCATCATCATCATCATCATCATCATCATCATCATCAGTATTCATTTGGTATGTGTGCCTACAACTGTACATAAAATTGTTCCATATACACTTATACATTAAAAAAAAGACTGTACATATATATAATGACACCTATTTTATTATGTACATATGCAAAACAGATATAAATATTTAAGTATTACTGTCACAGACACTGCACTTGCAAGTTTTATATGTGTATAGATTTAGATGTGTATATAGCCAAATTATCTCTTTAGTTTTTATATTTTTATGCCTTTAGTGTATGTTATTTTGTTTTTGGTTTTATTCATTTAAATGAAACGGTTGCAGCTGTAACAACAGAAATTTCCCTCTGGGATCAATAAAGTATTCTGATTCTGATTCTGATTCTGATTTCATTACTGATATCATTACTAAATTACTATTACAAACAAATTTTATAAGATGATTAAAAATAATCAAAAGGGTGTAAATGTGATGGAAAATTTGTTTTTCAACTCAAATAACCTCTGTGTACTTCTTTGGTATGTAATTGTAATTTTCTAGCAGAAAGACCGAGTGTGTGAGGTTGAGAAAACAACTTGACTGTAAGCTGTGTCCAAGGCCATGACGCACGTGTTATCATGCAGGTGCTACATGGTGGTGGGAACCTGAACTCCCCATGGCTAGCGGAACAAGATTGTATCAACACAATAGTATACAGGAATGGGTGTTATTCTGTGCTTTGGTCAATGCTGGTGCGAAGGCTGTTCGTGCTGTATTGATCCCTTTGCAAAGGTTAATTCTTTACTTTCAATAAATCATCAGAAAATCAGTTTGGTTACAGAGCTCAACTTATTTTTTCCACCACAAGTATCAGCTGCATAACAATGAAAATGTATGCAATGCTTTCTAATAATACTGCCTAAGGGAAGCGTGTATAATGTAAATAGAATTGGTCCTAGCACAGAACCCTGTGGAACTCCATAATTAACCTTAGTGTGTGAAGAAGACTCCCCATTTACATGAACAAATTGGAGTCTATGAGATAAATATGATTCAAACCACCGCAGTGCAGTACCTTTAATACCTATAGTATGCTCTAATCTCTGTAATAAAATGTTATGGTCAACAGTATCAAAGCTGCACTGAGGTCCAACAGGACAAGAACAGAGATGAGTCCGCTGTCAGAGGCTGTAAGAAGATCATTGGTAACCTTCACTAATGCTGTTTCTGTACTGTGATGAATTCTGAAACCTGACTGAAACTCTTCAAATAAACCGTTCCTCTGCAGATGATCAGTGAGCTGTTTTACAACTACTCTTTCAAGAGTCTTTGAGAGAAAAGGAAGGTTGGAGATTGGCCTATAATTAGCTAAGACAGCTGGGTCAGTGATGGCTTTTTAAGTAGAGGTTTAATTACAGCCACCTTGAAGGCCTGTGGTACACAGCCAACTAATAAAGACAGATTGATCATATTTAAGATAGAAGCATCAATAATTGGAAAGACTTCTTTGAACAGTCTAGTAGGAATGGGATCTAATAAACATGTTGCTGGTTTGGAGGAAGTAACTATTGAAGTTAACTCTGAAAGATCAACTGGAGCCAAAGAGTCAAAACAAATACCAGCAGTGCTGAAAGCAGCCGAACATGAAGAATAATCTTTGAGATGGTTATGAATAATTTTTTCTCTAATGTCTAAAATTTTATTTGTAAAAATATCCATGGAGTCACTGCTAGTTAAAGTGAAAGGAATACTCGGCTCTACAGAGCTCTGACTCTTTGTTAGCCTGGCTACGGTGCTGAAAACAAACCTGGGGTTGTTCTTATTTTCTTCAATTAATGATGAGTAGTAGTGTTGTAGTACTCGAGATCGATCTTGGTCTCGAGACCGCTTTTTGATGGTCTCGGTCTTGTCATGGACTCGGACCTTGCGGACTCGGGATTTTATTTCAAGACCAGTCAAGACCACAGCTCTGAAAATATCACTTAATTGCCAGAATATTGTCCAATTTATTTGTTAACATCTTTGCTTTTATTGGATGCAAATCGTACTGATTCAAATCCAACAAAGATTGCGCTCCTCTGCCTCTCAAAGGAGCACCTCGCAGACTCCGCCCCGGCTAGGTCGCTGCTATTATAGCTGCTTACTCCTGTATCATTTCACCCAGTTTGCAATCTACCACAGAGCACGGACAGTTTCATTCACTATGTGTACGTTTGATATCACTATGGTCACGCGTGTGCTGCATAAATCGAAATAACAACCGACATGAACACGAAGAGAAGTAAGAGGGAAAATGAAGATCAAAGGAAAATTTCAGGCTTCCGATTCAACAAAAAAAATCCCAGCATGAAAGGTAAATACCAACCTTCATGTATTTGATACACAAACTAAAAATTTAAGTTTTAGGGCTTCTTGGAGTAACGCAATTCGATTATTAAAAATCCTCGACACAAATTTGTTGCTTTGATGTTTCGTTTCAACTCTGCAGCTCAGGTGTCTCCGTGTAAGCGGAGCATTTCCTCCACATTAGTTCAACATCGCTGTAACAGATTTCCGTCATTTGGAAAAGAACAACAAAAAAAAAAACGACCCTTTAACACGAGTGGATCACCGAGATGTTTTTCCACGCCCCCACTTCTCTGTGCTGTGAGTGCGCATGTTTGAATGTGCGCGCATGTTGTGCAGAGGATGTCAGCTGTTATTTTTTCTTTACGTCAGCTGTAACCACCAGAACAGACCTATAACCACAGTGTACTGGGGAAAGGGGGGGCTGCCATTAGCACTAGCAATCGTTCGGTGCCCCCCCCCCCCCGCCCCTCCAGTACAGAGGGGATCCATCAAAATGTTTTTATCAACCTCCTGATCAGCAACATGAAGAACAGAGAACTTTGTAGCTGCTCCATCCACCCTGTTTGTTTCACACAGAGAAACATCTGCAGTACGGAAGTTAAAATATGCTGATGAATTGTTAAAATGAAAAATTATTTCTTATCCAATTACTTGATTAATTGATGGAGTAATCAACTGAATACTTGATTACTAAAATAACTGATAGTTGCAGCCCTACTTGTATTCAGAAAGCCATAGTCAAACATTAGTTTTCAGCACCAGTAGAGCTATGAGAGGCCTTCAAGAATAAAATAACTACAGTTCCCACTAAGATGATGTCACTTCCTGTTGTTGCATTAAAAACGTGATAGTTTATGCTCACAACATGGTGGCTGATATTCAAATGTAGGAAATGCTTTTAGCAGCTGAGGAATCTGGATTATGTTTTTGTTGTGTATGTTTTTAATGTGATTTCTGCAAACACAGTGGAAGGAAACGGCACTCAGGGACACATTAAATGCTTGATATATAAATGTAACTTTTCTGGATTATATGCAAAAATGATCATTCTATCGATCTAATAAGGCCTGATTTAGAGTTCTGCATTGATCCTTTGTGTATAACTGAAAATCCTCTCTGAACCAAACCTGACATGCACCTCGAGAAATGTAACTACACGTCCAAAAAAACTGATTACTGCTTTCCAGTTACATCTTTGGTCCCATCACTCAACTAACAAGTGGGAGCGGCATTTAGCGGTTAGCATTAGCTTACTAATTAGCATTACCGTTAGCGCTGGGGTGAGAAATATTTCTTGCTAGAACCCTGAAATTACCATGGCCACCTCCAATGGTAACGGCAGAGAAGTAAGTAAGTTGTTTCTCCGCCATTAGTACATTGAGCTAGTGGTGGGTAGATCGATCCTAATATCGATAATATGGATGCCAACGTTGGTATTGGTATTGATCAATATCAGTGTAATGAGATCGATACTTTGGCTTCAGTTTCTCTCCTGTATGCAGTGCTGTGGTTTCTTCAAAGATGCGAGCTGACTGTCTAAGTGTTGCTCCTGTCACAGCACAGAGCAGGCACACTTTGCTCCTCCCGTCCCCACAGTGTTTTGTTATACTGTCATGTGACACATAACATATTTTATTTGGGAAAAAAAAGGATTTTGCTATGAAACATTTAAAGCAAATTAAAATTAAAATTTGTAGAAAATTAGTGAATGAAGGGACATTTTTTATTAAATTTTTTAATTATACTTTCTGAACGATCTACCTGGAAAAAAGTTTGCATTTGTTCTTGAGTGATGATTTTGTACACTTAATTTATGAAAAAAAGATTCCAGACATCAATGTATGGGGAAAATTGTTTTGTTAATATTCTATTGTTTCAGAACAATAACTTTTATTTTGAGCAAGTATTTTCTACTTACATATAAACTTTGCCCAATTCTATCCTGGGTTTTAACTAATTAATGATCCAAAGGAAAAAAAATCTCAAACCAGTTAAACTTCATGGAAATTCTTCATAATTATTAAAAAGTATTGGTATCAGTATCGGTGATAATGGCCCTGTGTTTACTTGGCATAGGATCGATACCAAATCTTGAAGTATCACACACAACTACATTGAGCAGCATACACGAGGAGTGATTGACAGTGCTAAGACCCTCCTCCTGGCTCTGATTGGTTGTTTTTGACTGGGAGCGGTTCAGGGAGGAGGTGGAGGAGCTTGTTTTTCGCAGATTATCGGTCTCATACTGTCGTGACATGGTAACAGTTTTAACAAATATATAAAAACCAGATTTTTAATAAAAGTTACTGCAGCTTTAATCTGTATAAGATTAAAGGCTTTAGTTCTTACTGTCGATGAGTGTTTGCCATTTTTTCAGTTTTACACATTTAGCTATGTGGTTTTGAAAAAGCACCCATTTTTACAAAGATTGTTGGTTTAAAAACAACATAACTTTATGCATTGTTTATGAAAGGCAGAGAAAAGTTAAGACTATTGTGATGAACTATGAATAATTGTTTTACATTCTGTGATAAATGATGGAAGTCACCCAGGAGGATTAAATAAAGATGGTTATATTTATTTGAGCTGTGAGTGTTTAATATCAGGTTGATTTTATGGGAATGTGGATCTTTCAGATCAATTTGAGAAGTGAATTTGATCATGTTTCACATTTTATTGGGTCATGTAGCGTCAGGCACTGGTCTTGGTCTTGTCTCGGTCTCGCCCTCACTTGGTCTCAGTCTCAACTGGTCTTGGACCCTAAAAGTCTTGGTCTTGTCTCAGTCTCGGGTTAGGTGGTCTTGACTACAACACTAATGAGTAGTAAGATGTCCTAGCTTTACGGAGGGCTTTTTTATAGAGCAACAAACTCTTTTTCCAGGCTAAATGAGCATCTTCTGATTTAGTGAGACACCATTCCCTCTCCAGCTTTCGGGTTATCTGCTTTAAGCTGTGCGTTTGTGAATTATACTACGGAGTCAGGCACTTCTGATTTGAAGGTTTCCTTTTCAGAGGAGCCACAGTATCCAAAGTCATATGCAGTGAGGATGTAAAACTATTGACGAGATAATCGACCTCACTGGGAGCAGAGTTTAGGTAGCTGCTCTGCACTGTGTTGGCACTGAAGAGCATAACAATGAAGGAATTAGATCCTTAAACTTAGTTACAGCACTTTCAGAAAGACTTCTACTATAATAAAACTTATTCCCCACTGCTGTGTAATCCATTAAAGTAAATGTAAATATTTCTAAGTGTAACCTTTTGAGAATGCAGCAGTCCAGGCTGGAAGAATCTATTAGTCTGATTTGTTGGAATAGCCAAAGCATACACAATTAGGGTTACTTCTCCAAGATCCGTAGGAGATTGGTGATGGCAGCTGTATAAATTCCAAAGGAAAACCCTTTAACCACAATAAACAACACTCAACGTTCTTAGATAAGAAAACAATTTTTTTTTTTTGAGCAACAAAACACTAATTAAATTCGGCAGTTTTTCTTGATACGGTTCCTATTATGTCCTCTGAACACACTGTCCATACCAGTTCATACACTAAAGTTCACTTGTGTCAGTGTTTAGAGTAGAGTTCAGTTACTCCCAATTTTCTTTTTTTTTTAAATTTTTTTTTTATAGCCTGTCATGTCTGGCAGTTTTCACAATCAGAATATGATCCGAATGCTCTGGTGTACTAAACATATTTGCTTTTCCAAGAATAGCTCTGTAAGTTTTCCAATAGGCTACTCTTGTTAATGTTTGTATTTGAATTTAATTTTATTTATTTACAACAGGTAGAAAGGAAAGGGTAGGAAAAAAGACTGAGAAAGAGAAAAGAAAAAAAGAAAAGAAAAAAACAAAAACAAAACAAAACAAAGGGGAGAAAAGAATAATCAAAGAATGACATACACACATATATACATACACATCCACATATCTACACATGCACGTACATACACACACAAACACACACACACACACACACACACACACACACACACACACACACACACACACACACACACACACACACACAATCGTGCTGTTGCTTGCAAATAATGTGTGTTTGTGCCTCTGTCATGGAACGTACTCACGTACAAACTGCAATCACGCCCCCTGTGATCCAGAGGCGAACAGGGAAGGACCCAGGGGAAGCGGCCTATGCACGGCCCACCAGGACCTCAGAAGACAGGGGGTCACACATCCCGATGGCAACTGTGCACACACCCCAGAGGAGGAAGGAGGGAGACCCCAGACGGACCCCCCCATGGCCAAATGGCAAGAGTCCAGAGAGCCAGAGGCAATGAGCAGCCAACCCCCGCCGCAACTGCCAGGCCACAACTGCCAAGGGAGCGGGCCAAGAGCCATGCCAAGACATCCGGCCATGAACCCCAGGACCCATGGGCACCCGACACCCCAAGGGCGACAGTGGCAATCAGCGGGAAGCAGCGGGAAGCAGCGGGAAGCAGCGGGAAGCAGCAGGAAGCGGTAGGGAGTGGTAGGGAGGGGTGACTCCCACCCTCCGCAACCATGTCCGACAGATGCCAAGGCTCAGCAAGCCACAGACCCAGGCCCTGCTGTCCACACGCACACATGCACACACACGCATGCACACACACGTCATATACTCATACTCACACAAATGACGTCACACATTCATGCGCACACACGCAGAACATACATGGACACCAAGTGTGGGCGAGCGGGTGCCAGCACAGAGCCAGTGGCACCTCAGGGAAACAGCCAACCTGGCCCCAAACCACTAGCCAGTCCCTACCCCAGGCAGGGTGCATGAAACTGGGGTGTGGAAGACCCGCCCTCCCCCTCCTTCCACTCAACGTGTTTGGAGTGATATGTTGGGTGTATGTGAGTGTATGGAGTGGGAAGAGTATATATAGGTGTGTGAAAGCTACAGTGCTATTAAAATTGGAGGGACAGATGTAATGAGCACTGAGCAACAGCTCCCATCCACACCACCCCCGAAGGCCCTCAATGTCTAAGATGTAAATAAAATTGAGGAGCAGGCAGCAGTGAACAGAAGTGGAGCCACCTCAGCAGCTCCACACACTAACCACTGTGACATACCTGCCCCCCAGGCCCTATGTGTACTATGACGTGTTGTGAGCTCTATGATGTAATTAAAAAGACAGAGTGGGACATCACGCAACATAGTGAGCAGAGCCAAAGAAGTGGCCCTACTCACTGCAGTACGAGCCCCCCTCACCCAAGACCCTACGTGCGTGTGATGTAATGTTTGACTGAGTGGGAGGAGGGGAAGGGCCAGGATATGTATGACTGAGAGGCAGAGAACTACCCTCGGAAGAAGAGAGCCAGCCAACTACTGGCTTAGTAAACACCCCAGTTCCCTACACCCAACCACAGTGCAGGGAAGGCAGGTCCAGGGCCTGAAGTGGTTACACCCCCAGGGCACCACCGTGCCCAAGGCCAGCACCCACAGTCCACACCACAGACAAGCACAACACAAAAACAACCCCCCACACACACATACAAAAGACAACTTCCGCTCAGCCGCGAGCTGAGTTCAAGGAACGGATCTCTCCTCCTTGCGCAAGTTCAGAAAGAGTTGTGTGTTTGTTCTCTGAGTTATTAAAATGATCTGAACCTATCAACACACACACACACACACACATACACACACACACACACACACACACACAGGTCCAGAGTCTGGGACCAACCGGCCCCCTTTGAGAAACTACTGCTCCCTCACCTGAGTGCCCCACCATCCCAAAGAATGCGCGGGCACCCCAGAATTCCAGAATGATGGCCAGACATCTCGACGCGGGCCAACCCACCCCACTCGGCGATGTGCCCAAGGGGGCACAGACCCCCCCCAACGCAGGGAGGGGCCCAATTGGGAAACGGGCAACCCCGGGCACCAGGGCCCCAGACCCCACACCCCGGCCCCCGCGGAGAAAGCCGGCCACCCGGCCCAGGGCCAGCACCCACCACCACGGGCACCCCAGCCCCATGCCCCAAGACCATAAGAGCACCCCTCCAAGCCCCCACCGCCAACATCCAGGGCCCACACACAGAAACCACAAAATGGCAGTCACCATCTCCAGTCCAAGGACCATCAGACACCCGAATCCCCCAGCCCACCCCCAGCCACCTACCGGGCACACAGCGAGACATGACTATAGCCGATCATCTCCACTAAGTGATGGAGCTGATCAGTGCAGACCAGAGAGATTCAAATTTGTCCAACTGGTTTTTAGAGGTGGCAGATGTTCTTTCCAGACTAATGTGCTCTAAAAGTAAATTCCTGTAGTGAGTAATGCACAAATCATTTTTGGATTTCCAATTCATGAGGATAGTTTTCTTAGCGATGCATAAGGCAGTAACAACTATGTGTGATATATTTGCTTCCATGTTTAATTCATCCACATCACCTAAAATTCACAGTTTTGGTGATGCTGGGATATCGCAATTAAAATATGTGCATAAGTCTTCACATATCCTCTGCGAGAACCTTTGAACGGGTGTACAAGACCACATAGCATTTCATCTGGGTTGATGGAAAGATCTCGGTCCCATTTTGCAGTTGGGAGGGAAATTGAATCATTAATTTTTAATAATAACTTAAATATTTTTGATAACAATTTTAGGGGTATAAAGATTTAGAAATTCTGTTACCAATACAGGGATTTCAAATTTTAGATCATTGAAATTAAACCTTGCCTGTATGATGGACCTCAATTGCTGATATTCAAGAAATTTGTTTTTGCCAATTCCATATTTTGTAACAAGTTCTTCAAATGAAATAAAGGTTCCATCTTGAATGACATGTTCTAGATTCTTTATTCCTTTCTCTTGCCATGCTGAAAAATTCAGTACTGTCTTTTTCTGACATATATCTGGATTGTTCCAAATGGGTGTCAGTTTACATGGGATAAGTGAAGACTTTGTTATCTTTAAAAAATTCCCACCAGGCTGTCAGAGATGTGTTTATGTTAAGACTTTTAAAGCAGCTATGATGTTTAATACTGGAGCTAATGAAAGGCAAGTCAGAGATTTTCACTTTTCAAAAGAGTGTTTGTTCTAAATCCAGCCATGGGCTGTCTAAAGGGCTTGATTTGATCCACCTTGAAACATACTGCAATCTATTGGCTAAGAAATAGTGATAAAAGTTTGGAAGTTCTAGACCACCATTGCATTTTAGCTTTTGTAATGTCTTCAAACTTATTCTTGAGGTCTTATTTCTCCATAAAAATTTTGAAATGTATGAGTCTAATGACTTAAACCAGGCAACAGAAGGTTTATTAGAAATCAATGAAAACAGATAATTGATTTTTAGGCAAAATCATCATTTTTAATGTGGCAACTCTCCCCATGAGAGATATAGGTAGAGAGTTCCAACGTGTGAGGTCATCCTCTATTGTTTTTAGTGGAGGAATATGATTTAACCGACCAGGTCTGACAGCCTGGAGGAAAAGTTTATACCTAAATATCTAATATTGCCTGACTGTAGTGAGGTAGTGGTGATGTTCTGAAAGTTACAATTCAGAGGTAAAACTGTTGATTTACTCCAATCAATGGAGCAGTCTGATATAGATGAGAAGTTATCTATAAGTGTGATTGTCTTCAGAAGAGTCGTTTGTGAGTTCCCAAGGAAAAGTAATACATCATATGGTCTGTGTTTTCTGTTTGAATTCCTTTAATATCTACATTTTGTCAGATTGTTGCTGCTAGTGGTTCAATGAAAATGACAGAGTGAAGGAGAAAGCGGGCAGCCCTGCCTGGTGCCTCTCTGCAGACTGAAGCTTTGGGAAATAAGATCGTTTGTCCTAACCCATGCATTTGGAGAACTGTATAGTGTTCTGATCCAGTTTATGAACGATGAACCAAATCCAAATTTGTTTAGAACTGCTAATAAAAATTTCCAGTTAACCCGGTCGAATGCTTTCTCTGTATCTAAAGAGACAATTGTGGTTTCTATTTTGCTAATGGAACAGTAATCTATTATATTTATTAGTCGGCATGTATTATTGGCTGAGTGCCGACCCTTGATAAAACCTGTTTGGTCTGGATGTATAATAGATGGACCTTCTGGCAAGGACTTTGCAAATTATTTTAAGATCTACATTAATAAGAGAGATTGGCCTGTAGCTGGATGGGAGTGTGGGGTCTTTGCCTGGTTTAAGAAGTAGACTAATATTAGCAGAGTTCATGTTCGGAGAGACCGTGTGATGGCTCTGAATTTGAGACACCATTCTGAGAAAAGAGGGCTTTAGGACAGACCAAAATTCTTCATAAAACTCTGCTGGAAAACCATCTCGGCGCTTTATTATTTGGGTGATGCTGTACTGCTTCATAAAATTCAGATGGTGAGAAAGGCGAATAAAGAGCCGCAGCCTGTTCATCAATTAGTTTTGGTAGATTTATGTTATTAAGATATTCTTCAATTTTAGCATCAGATGGATTAATCTGTGATGAGTATAAGGCTTCATAGAAGTCTTTAAAAGATTTATTTATTTGTTGTGGGTCATGAGTAATGTTACCATTTGTGTCTTTAATAGAAGGAATAGCTGTTTTTTCTTTATATAGTTTTAACTGGTTGGCCAGGAATTTTCCAGATTTATTTCCATGTTCACAGTTTTCCAAATGCAGTCTCTGCAACATGAATTGTGTCTTCTTATCAATTATTTCATTTAACTCCAGTTTCAGTTTCCTCAGGTTGTTAATTATATGTTCTTGTGGTGAAGCAGCATAGGCAGTTTCTAAAGATTTAATTTTCTGTTCTAATTCTAACACAAGTGTTTTTTCTTTATTTTTCTTATGCAAACAGTAAGATATTATTTTGCCCCTCATTACTGCCTTTCCTGCTTCCCAAAGAACACATGGTGATATTCCAGGAAGATCATTATGTTCTAAATATGCTGACCACTCCTTTTTGAAATAATTTATGAAATATTGTTCTTTAAGTAATGATGTATTAAATCTCCAGTTCCTGATAGGTGGTGTTACTCTTTTCTGTGTCAGAGACATAGACACCGGTGCATGATCACTGATAGTGATAGGGTGAATCTGAGTGTCTGTGATATCCGTCATCATGGAGCTGCTAACTAAAAAGTAATCTAAGCGGGAGTGAGAGTGATGTACTGGTGAGAAAAAAGCATAATCCCTTAGAGTGGGGTGATGTGAACGCCAAGCATCACAAAGACCAAAATCCTTCATGTACTATTTAAGAATGTCTGCAGACTGCCAGCTCCTCTGACTCACTGCTGTACTGAGCCTGTCAATGTCTGCATTAAGTACCAGGTTGAAGTCTCCTGCTATTACAAGCTATCATATATGGGCCAAATGTTGATGACCCCTCCTTCTTTCATACCTTCTTCACTTCACTCTCGGATCACTCTGTTGAGTCAGAGTGATCCGAGAGTGACGTGAAGAAGGTATGAAAGAAGGAGGGGTCATCAACATTTGGCCCATATATGATAGCGATACATAAATCTGTATTCTGAAAAGATAAATATTATATATAAATATTATAAATCTACCTTCTGTGTCTGATGTAGTATTTCTAATAGTGAAATTTATCTTACTGTTAATCAATATAGCTACACCTCTTTGTCTGGAGTTGTAGCAGGCTGAGTACGTTTGAGGGAACTGTGGAGAGCAGAGTGTGCGCAGATGTTCTGGACACATGTGTCTCCTGTAGAAACACAACATCAGCCTGTAAATCATTTAACTGATTAATAATTTTCACTCTCTTTTCCCTCGAACCAACTCCGCGTACATTCCATGAGACAAACCTCAGTGTGCTCATGTCTGAATTAACTGGGGAAGTGTTGTGTGTTCACTAAAGATGTGTGTGGTGTATGTGTGTGCGCTCTCGCATGTATCCTGTTTGTCTGCGTGCGCGTCCTGCATGACTGTGTATCCTGTATGACGGTGTGTGTGCTGTATGATGTGTGTGTGCTGTATGGTAAGAATGATGGGTGCAGAAAGAGAATACAAAAGGAGTGTAAAGTAAAAAAAAAAACGAAACGGTGCAAACACCAAAGAACCACTCCAAAGTGAAAAACAAGCATAAAAAACTCAACATCTTAACAAAACAGTGCACTATGCTGACTGAACCACAATTAATTGTCATATACGGACACGTCTAATGAACCTGAAAAAAAGAAGTAATGAAGATTTACAGAAAAAGGCGTTGTGAACACAGATCACCTGTTAGATCAGTACAGCCATGGCGTGGTTTCCTGGTCACGGTACAGCTGTCCGTTTATCCACCGTGATGACAGCTCAGGAGCCTCCTTGGATGTGTTTTTTCCAGATCAGGAACAGGACCCTGCGTTGCTCCAGGATCTCCTTGGGAAACTGGTCATAAACGCTAAAGTCCGTTCCTCTCAGCTCCCGGCTCTTCACCAGCTCTTTTTGCTTGAAATGCTCAAATTTGGCCACGATCGGTCTGGGTCTGTGTCCTCCGGGTCGCTTTGCTCCTATGCGTTGAACACGATCAAAGGTGATGGTCTTCACTGTGTCCTCCGGGAGCTTCGGGTAGGTTTGAATAAATTCCTTCACTGTTGTCTCCGGGTCTTCTTCAGCCTTCTCTGGTATTCCCGAAAACACGAGGTTGTCCCTCATGGTGTGGGCCTGGAGCTCGATGACGGTTTCTTTTATCTTCTTATTTTCCTCGGAGAGCTGGGTCATTCCCTCGGTGAGGGAATTCACTGACTCTCTGAGGATGGCATTTTCCACAGCAAGTGTTTCCACCTGTTGCTGGCTAAACTCTACAGACTTGCGGAGAGCCTGAAACTCCTTATGGAGAATTTCCAGGATGGAAAGGCGAGCGTCGAAACTGGACAGTTTCTTGTCTATGGACTCCAAAATATCCACCACTTCGCTGGAATGTGACGAACCGGCCTCTGGGGAATCTTCAGGGCGACTTCTCTTGGTGGATGGAGCTCCTTTGTTGCCGGAGGGAGTCTGCATCTTGTCTGGTTTACCCATGACAACTCGCTCGAAACACTCGTCAATATAAATCTGCAGACTGTTCAGGTCCTTTTCACCATCCTCCAGTGCGCTTCAGTTTGTGACTATCTAGCTAATATAAATTTTATAGCCTTTAAAGTTGTTTATAACTAAGCTGGCTAAGAAAATTAATCACTAAAATGTCTAACAATCACTGACTCGAAGCCTTGCTCGATACTGCCGGGATTCACGTTGAAGTCTTGTGTTACTACAGCATAGTGTCGCCTACCTGACTACCTGATGAAGTCTCCCAATTTTCTGATGCATCAGTTGGTTATGGAACAAGTTATGACCCAAAGAAAAGTAGCAAATAAAAAGGTCTGAGATATCAGTTAAAATAACCCCAGCCTGCACACAACATGCAAGCAACTCTTAATTCCTTAAATAAAATAATTCAGTAAATGAACCACATTTTAGAAAATGTCCTTTCTACTTCCACATATTGTTACTAGCCAGTTAACAAAATAATTTTGTCAAAGAAATAGTAATAACAGTAACAACAGAAATCCAGAGCACAATCAAATTCCCATGGAAACTAGGTACCTGTTGAGCTCATATCCGGCTCACAATGATACCCGAAAAAAAGGTTACAACCATGTGGCTGGGCTAGCTTACGTTCCACAGGGCTAACACACCTCACAACTCATTAGCAGCTTATAGTTTTCACATTTCACACAAAAAAATATCCTGACTGGTTTTTCGCTTTTAAACTAATAATGAACTCCAATCTGCACCATGTTCACACAGGAAAAAACACAAATGCACATTGCAAATAAATGTACTGACTTACAAGGAAATTCTTCGTAACTTAATCCATTCTTAGTGGCATTTACATGTCACTGGACCAACTATATGGTTCCCGTGCTTACAAAATGAAGACTAAGTTCCTCAAATTGCTAACTTTCACAGCCGTTCTGCTCTCCCGACCGTGAGAAAAAAACGCTTTTTGACAGAGGTACCGCTGCACGAAAATGGTGCGTTCATGGAACATGGGAAAAACAAAACCCAAGGAGCAATGACACATTCACTGGAAAGACCTATACAATGGCAAAAAGCAACCTGGGTTACACTCTCCCTTCTAAACGGCATGAATCATGGTGTGGGGACTTAGAGTCCGAATGTGCCAACTCAACACTACTCGTACTAGAGACTTCATGTTGTCTGTCAATGGTAGGTATGCAAAAGCCAGGTATGGATATTTGGTGCATCACATTGGTGTCAGGAGCTGATGTAATTGGAGGGACATTTCTGAGTGACTGGGATCTGGGAGGAATGACTTCTGTTTGAATGCAGGGGCTCCTTGTGATGACTTGTGGCTCCCTTTTGCCAGTAAACATTTCCTCTTCATCACTCGGTTCATCCTCATCACTGTATGCTCCTTCATTTCCTCATTTGCCTCAGCATTGTTTGTTGTACTCCTGGTCCTTAATTTCCTTGGATTTCCATTTTGGGGCTTAGATTCAGTTTGGTCTCCCACAGGTAGGAACCCACAAGGGAGGAGCAAATCACTATGCAGGGTGCGGTTTCGACCATCCCCGTTTTCTGATCTGACAACATAAACAGGACTGTCTTTGATGCATTTTACAACAATGTGACGGTTCTGTTCCCAGCGGTTAGTAAGTTTGTGCTTCCCTCTAATGCTTACGTTTTTCACAAGGACCCTATCGCCGGTAAACAGCTCAGCGGCTCTGACCTTCCTGTCAAAGTGTGCTTTGTTTTCTTCACCCATCTTCCTTGAATGTTCAGATGCCAGGGCATAACTTTCTTGGAGGGTTTGATTAAGTTTTTGGATGTAGTCGGAGTGAGATTTATGACTGCATTTGCCTGGGTGAGTACCAAAAGCAAGATCAATTGGCAGCCTTGGCTGTCTCCCAAACATAAGTTCATATGGGGAATAACCCGTTGTGTGGTTTTTGGTACAGTTATAGGCATGTGTCAGTGGCCTAACAAAGTCTCTCCAATGGTACTTATCCTTTTCCTCTAACGTGCTTAACATGTCCAAGAGTGTCCTATTGTACCTCTCCACCGGGTTCCCCCAGGGATGATAAGGAGTGGTACGGATTTTGGTTGTCCCGACCAGTGTGCATAGCTCTTTAATGATCTTAGATTCAAAATCTCTGCCTTGGTCACTAAGCAGATGACTAGGGAACCCATAAGGAATAATGAGGTTGTCCCACAGAGCTTTGGCTATTGTCTTAGCCTTTTGATCTCTAGTTGGCAGCGCAATGGCAAACTTTGTAAAATGGTCTGTCAACACCAACACATTTCGGGTATCTTGACTGTCTGGCTCGATAAACAGATAGTCTATACACACGAGTTCGATGGGATAAGTAGCGCAAATGTCTTCTAATGGAGCTGACTTTTGAGGCAAGGCCTTATTTATGAGACAGCGGGGACATTTTTTGCACTTATCCTCAATGGTCTTGGCTATTCTGGACCAATAGAATCTGGCTCGAGCTAGATGTAAGGCAGGCTCAAACCCAAGGTGGCCAACCTCGTCATGCACACCTCGTAGAGCTCTTTCACAATACTTTTGTGACAGTACTAACTGGTATTTTGGTCATTAACCTTTCTGTACAGAACATTCTCTGAGGACATCATCCAAGATGGCAGCGCATTAACATGCAGCAGCCGCTCTGGGGTCGACAAACGATTTTTTTGTTGTTTTCAGCAATAGTTTGTAAGTTTGTTTAGGACAGTTTTGTTTATAAACGTATGGAAACCACTTTCGACTTAGTTTACAACCACCAGACACTGCTACAATTGAGAAAACAGTCAGAAACCAACCTGCAAGACGATCTGCGGCGAACTCTGCATGAACTCTGCCTACTTCACGAACCAGGCCTGCAGTCTTCAGGTGACCGGGGGAGGGGGAGCCGCAAGCGGTGTTCGAGGAACCAGAAGCATGGAAAGTTAGCCGGGGTCCGTGCTAGGCTAAAAGCTAACCCAAGCCGGCCGGCTCTACCATCGTTATTCCTCGCAAATGCATGCTCTCTGGAGAATAAACTGGACTGTATCAGACTTCAGCGAACTACCCAATGTGAGTACAGGGACTGTTGTTTTAATTTTCACTGAAACATGGCTTAGCTTAGCTTAACATTCCAGACAGTGCCATTAAGCTAGATGGGCTAGCATCGTATCGCGCCAATAGAAATGCAGCTCAGTCCGGTAAAACACGGGGAGGAGGCGTTTGTGTTTACATTAACACAGAATGGTGCAAGGACTCTGTGCTTGTTGTGGCGTATTGTTCTCCAATGGTGGAATTTGCCATTGTCAGATGCAGACCTTTTTATTTACCACGGGAATTCACCAGCGTGCTTATTGACGCGGTGTATCTTCCGCCCAGCGTGAACGCGAAGGAAGCTTTGAGCGAACTTTTCAGAGCCATCAGCGAACTGCAGAACATTCATCCAGACGGACTGTTTATTATCGCTGGGGATTTCAATCATGCAAATCTCAAGTCTGTTCTCCCTAAATTCCATCAGCATGTGGACTTTGCTACGAGAGGAGCGAACACGCTGGATAATGTTTGAGGCAAGGCCTTACTTATGAGACAGCGGGGACATTTTTTGCACTTAATGTTGCCCGGTACGCAACATTGCCGGTGCGTACCGGGCGGAGCCCCGCCCCCACCTCGGATACTCAGACCACATCTCTGTAATGCTAATTCCAGCATACAGAGCACTCGTCAGGCGCTCCAGACCTGTACAGAAACAGGTGAAAACCTGGCCAGAAGGATCCATCTCTGCTCTTCAGGACTGTTTCGAGTGCACTGACTGGGACATGTTTAGGGAGGCTGCAACATATGGCAGTTACACTGATCTAGAGGAGTACATGACTTCAGTGACCTGCTACATCAGCAAATGCATTGAGGACGTCACTACCACTAGAACCATCACTTCCAGACCCAACCAGAAGCCGTGGATGACTCCAGAGGTGCGTGCACTGCTGAGGGCCCGAGACTCCGCCTTTAAAGCAGGTGACCAGCCGGCTCTGAGAACAGCGAGAGCCAGACTGTCCCGGGCAATCCCAGAAGCAAAGCGCGCACACGGCCAGAACATCCACAGCCACTTCTAGAACAGCGGTGACACATGGCGCTTGTGGCAGGGCATCCAGGCCATCACCAATTACAGGACGACTCCACCCGTCTGTGACAGTGATGCCTCCCTTCCAGATGCGCTGAATGAGTTCTACGCTCGGTTCGAGGCGCAGAACAACATGTTGGCGAGAAAGATGATCCCACCTCGTGACGACCAGGTGCTTCGTCTCACCACAGCAGATGTGAGGAGAACTCTGCACAGAGTCAACCCATGGAAAGCTTCTGGATCAGACAACATTCCTGGCTGAGTGCTTCAAGGATGTGCAGACCAGCTGGCAGATGTATTCACTGACATCTTCAACATCTCCCTGAGTAGCGCCATTGTTCCAATGTGCCTCAAGACGACCACCATCGTACCCGTGCCAAAGAAGTCATCTGTGTCATGCTTCAACGACTATCGTCCCGTAGCACTCACGCCTATCATCATGAAGTGCTTCGAGAAACTGGTCATGAGGCATATTAAGACCCTACTGCCTCTCACCATCGACCCACTGCAGTTTGTGTACCGTCCAAACCGCTCAACGGACGACGCCATATCCACTACACTTCACCTGGCTTATACACACCTGGACAGAAAGAACACTTATGTCAGGATGCTGTTCATAGACTTTAGCTCAGCATTCAACACCATCATTCCTCAGCATCTAATTGGAAAGCTGAGCACGCTGGGCCTGAACACCTCTCTCTGCAATTAGATCCTGGATTTCTTGACTGAGAGATCTCAGTCCCTCCGGATCGGCAAGAACACTTCCAGCACCACCACACTGAGCACCGGCGCTCCCCAAGGCTGTGTGCTCAGTCCACTGCTGTTTACTCTGCTTACGCACGACTGTACAGCAATGCACAGCTCGAATTCCATCGTTAAGTTTGCAGACGACACAACTGTGGTGGGACTCATCAGCAACAACGATGAGTCAGCATACAGAGAGGAGGTACATCATCTAACGGACTGGTGCCAAGTCAACAACCTGTCTCTGAATGTGGATAAAACCAAAGAGATGGTCATTGACTTTAGAAAGACAGTAAGGGACCACTCCCCACTGCACATCGACGGCTCATCTGTTGAGATCGTCAAGAGCACCAAATTTCTCGGTGTTCATCTGGAGGAGAATCTCACCTGGACCCTCAACACCAGTTCCATCACCAAGGAAGCCCAGCAGCATCTCTACTTTTTGAGAAGACTGAGGAGAGCTCATCTGCCACTCCCCATTCTCACCACGTTCTACAGAGGAACAATCGAGAGCATCCTGAGCGGCTGCATCACTGTCTGGTTCGGAAATTGTACTGCGTCGGACCACAGGACTCTCCAGCAAGTAGTGAGGACAGCTGAAAAGATCATAGGGGTCGCTCTCCCATCTCTCACGGACAATTTTAACACCCGCTGCATCCGAAAAGCTCTCAGCATTGTGGACGACCCAACCCATCCATCACATGGACTTTTTACTTTGCTCCCGTCTGGGAGACGATACCGTAGCATCCGGACTAACACAACCAGACTGTGTAACAGATTTATCCCTCAAGCAATAAGACTCATCAATTCAGCACTGTAACAATTTTTTTTTTTTTCTGTACTGACTGTATTTGACTGTTACTTGTATTTTTTGCACACCTGCTAGAACTGCGCAAGTTTTCTTTTAATTTCTGCACCTTACCTGTATTTTTGCACCTTATTTACTTTCTAGGCACTTTATCCGCATTCCCAATTTTTCACTGCTAATGTACATGTCACTACTTCATGAATCATTGTACCATCTATTCACCATCATATACTAACACTTGTATTTAGTTCTGTTTTTAGTCCTGTCTTCTAATTACTTGGTTAGATTGGAGAAAATTAGTAATATCTTTTGTAGTTATTTATTATAGAATTTTTTTTTTTTTTTGTATTTATTGTTGTATCTACACTGTTTTTGTATGGTCTTGCACTTTTTGTACTGTGTTACACCGTGATCCTAGAGGAACACTGTTTCGTTTCAATATGTACTTGTATGTAGTTGAAATGACAATAAAACTTCTCTGACTCTGACCATTATCCAACACAAGCGTGCTACACTCCTTGCTACACAAGGTTAATGATATCAGGGTAAGTGTAAAGCCACCTCCAGGGAACATTGCTAGTGTTGGCTCTACAGCATGCTCCTGGTCCGCATTTACTTCTGTCACTTTGGAGGATGTTAGGGTTTTGCTAAAAAGGATTAAGCCGTCTTCCTCTGTGCTTGATGTTATACCCACGCCACTGTTTTTAAAGGTATTTCATACTGTTGGCCCATATGTTGTCAAGTTGATTAACATTTCTCTTTTAACTGGGTCAGTTCCATGCTTTTTAAAACAAGCAGCATTAAGTCCTATTTTGAAAAAGCCAAATTTGGACCCTGCTGATCTAAGCAACTACAGGCCTGTATCTAAACTGCCTTTTCTTGCAAAAGTTGTGGAGAAGGTAGTGGCTGGGCAGCTGACTACTTTCTTGGAAAGTAATAACATCCTTGATAAGTTTCAGTCTGGTTTTCGTAAGATGCACTCTACTGAGACTGCCTTGTTAAAAGTCTCAAATGACATATTGATGGCTGCAGACTCTGGTCAGTACAGTGTATTGGTTCTATTAGATTTGTCATCTGCTTTTGACACAGTTGACCATAAAATCCTGTTACACCGACTGCAGAATGAGATAGGAATTTCTGGAACTGTTCTTAACCCCTTAACTGGCAGCAAATAAATCACCTGAAACAACTACATAACACCCTCTGGTTATTATTGGCTCTGAACAACCCATTTCATAGCCTATTAACCGGACCGTCTGGTCCGTGGGCCGAATGAAGTGCATTTATATGGCAGGCTAGACCCGCCCATTTTGATTGACACCTCATTCGGCCAATCATGTTAAGAAATGGGTTTCCCAGAGCCAATAATACTCAGAAGGCGTCGCGTAGCTTTGTCAGGTGATTTGGTGCAGCCAGTTACATGATTGGCCGAATGACGTGTCAATAAAAATGGGAGGGTCTAGCCTGCCATATAAAAAGGACTACAAACGGCCCGTCAGCGGGCCCTTGCCAGTTAAGGGGTTAACTGGCAGCAAAAAAAATCACCTGAAACAACTACATAACACCCTCTGGTTATTATTGGCTCTGAACAACCCATTTCATAGCATATTAATCGGCTGCGTCTGGTCCGCGGGCCGAATGAAGTGCATTTATATGGCAGGCTAGACCCGCCCATTTTGACTGACACCTCATTCGGCCAATCATGTTAAGAAATGGGTTTCCCAGAGCCAATAACACTCAGAGGGCATCACGTAGCTTTGTCAGGTGATTTGGTGCAGCCAGTTACATGATTGGCCGAATAACGTGTCAATAAAAATGGGAGGGTCTAGCCTGCCATATAAAAGGGACTACAAACGGCCCGTCACCGGGCCCTTGCCAGTTAAGGGGTTAAGGGTCTACGTGGTTTTCCTCCTATCTAAGCAATAGAACCTTTTCCACGTTTGCAAATAACGTAATGTCCAAAGTCACTCCCTTCCTACATGGCGTTCCTCAAGGTTCAGTCCTAGGTCCCATTTTGTTTCTGTTATACATTAGCCCCCTTGGTAAGATTATCAGTAGCTTTAATAAGGTGTCTTACCATTTGTATGCTGATGACATCCAACTGTACTGTTCCTTCAATGATTCAGAATTACACAAGCTTGATCATCTGGTAAAAAGTTGCTTCCATCATTTGAGGAATATTTCTAAGCTGAGGTCAATTTTATCCAAATCTGACCTTGAGATGATTATTCACACTTTTATTTCCTCTCGTTTAGATTATTGTAACTCTCTTTTTACCTGTTTTAATAAATCTGCTGTAACTCATCTGCAGCTGGTCCAGAATGCTGCAGCGAGGGTTTTGACAGGAACCAACAGAAGGGCACACATCACACCTGTTTTATCCTCTCTACATTGGCTACCTGTAAAATTTAGAATTAATTAAAAATTTTAGTCTTGACTTTCAGAGCTTTTAATGGACAGCCCCCCCAATACATCACTGAAATGTTGACTGCTTTTTCTTCAGGCCGCAATCTTCAGTCCTCAAGCCAGAACCTCCTGAGGGTCCCTAAGACCCAGTTTAAAACCTGGGGTGACCGGTCCTTTCAGGTAGTAGCCCCCAGGCTGTGGAATGCCCTGCCGTTGTCTCTCCGTATGGCCGAATCTGTTGATTCTTTTTTAAGACACTTTTATTCAGACAAGCTTTTAGTTAAATGTTTTACTTTGTCTTATCAGCTATTGTTATTTATTTTACTTGTACATTGTAAAGCACTTTGTGATTTTATCTGTGAAAGGTGCTATATAAATAAAGTTGTTTTTTTGTTTTTTTTAAGTTTAACACAAGCGTGCTACACTCCTGTAACAGAAGTTTGACATCAGGGGGTTCAAGTTTGATTTCCTTGCTATTTGGCTTTAAGGCCCCTTCCAAGAGGGTTATGACATAAGAGATAGATGGGTCGGCTCTTTGTGCTGTGGTCTAGGCAGCATCAGTCATTGATGGTAGAATATCTTCACCATAAGTCTTAGGTACCAATGTGGGATTGACAGCAAGGGATTCAACAATGACAACGGGCTCTAGGCCATTAGGCTCAGCTGAGAGTGACACAGAATGACGCTGACATACTGCAGAAAATGTTCTATGATCTAGTTCATCATGCATGTCAGTGAGATGTTTTTTCATATCATCAATCTGTGCTTTTTCTGTGACAAATGTCTCATCTTCCTCAGGTGGCTTATGGGGTCGTCGAGACAACCCGTGAGCATCTTTGTTCATCTGGTCTGCTCTGTACTTAATTGTAAAATGATCTGTGGACAAGGCAGCTAACCACCTGTGTCCTTCCGCATTCAGCTTGGTGGTTGTTAGAACGTATGTCAATGGATTATTATCGGTCAGGACAGTAAAGCTAGTGCCATAAAGGTAGTCACTAAACTTCTCACACAGAGCCCACTTGAGGGCTAACAACTCAAGATTATGTGTGGTATAGTTTTGCTCACTCTTTGAAAGCCCTCGACTAGCGTAGGCAACTAACGGCAGCGGCTGCGGACACCCATCTCCCCTATGTTAGTCTCGTCTGTTTCTTCTCCGGATGATTGTTCCGAACGGAATTTCGTTATATTGTGATGGAATGTCGTTATATAACTTGTTGTATAATTAATTTCCTTGTATGTATAATGACAATAAAGTTTGTAACAGTCGTAATTGTGATGTCTCTTTACGACAGTCTGGTCTTTTCGTGTTGATGATGTCACCAGTGTGCGCCCACCGCTCCTCAGTAGAGAGCGCGGGAGATGTTCTTGTAGACGGACATTTTGGCTTGAGGCGGACCCTTTCCTTTCCTTTATTTTTTGTGCCGTCATAGGTTGTATGAACACTGCTCGTTTTCATGTGTGTTTATGTAGCAGCCGTTCAACCGGGCTTCATAAGGTTGTGAAGATTACGTTTATTAAAAGGGTAACACTGAAATTCCCAATGCCAGTGTGATTGTGCGTTTTTTGCTGCCAGATAAGCACGCCCGCCGCCTCCTCTTCACCACCGAACACAACCCAGACGTTACAAGTTCTATTCTATTCTAAAGTTCTATTCTATTCTATTCAACTGCTCTCAGCCTCCCCTCCTGCTCCTGATAGAGCGCAGCCCCCAACCCATCACGGCAAGCATCAGTGTGCAGTATGTATGGTAGTTTCGGGTCGGCGACCACGAGAATGGGTGCAGATGTGAGCTTTTCGATGAGTGTTTGAAACGCTGCTTCACACTCAGGGGTCCATTTGTCCGCAAAAGGCTGATTGGGGCTGTGAGCCAGCCGAGGTGGCTCTCTCTTATAGATCTTGCCTCTCTTCCTTGGTGGGTAGCAGCCTCTAGTGAGGTGGTTTAATGGTTTTGCAATCTTGGAGTACCCTTCGACAAAATGCCTGTAGTATCTGGCGAAGCCTAGAAAACATTTTAGCTCTTTGAAGTTGGTTGGGCGTGGCCAGCTTTTGAGAGCCAATATTTTTTCAGGATCGGTGTGTTCCTAAAGAAGCGACATTTTTCTGGGGACAGTTTCAACCCATAGTCTCTTACTCGGGTTAGCACTTTCACCAGTCTGGTTTCATGCTCTTCTAATGTGTCGGAGAACACAATCAAGTCATCCAAGAAGACGAGCACTTCGTTGAGATAGAGATCACCTACACACCTCTCCATTCAGCGCTGAAAAGTGCTTGGTGACACCCTGTGGCATTATATTGAACTCATAGAAACCAAGGGGACAAACAAAGGCGGTCTTCGGCTTGTCTTCTTCGGCTACATCTACCTGATAATACCCCGACTTCAGGTCCATGACTGAAAACCATTTAGCTCCACTGAGAGCTATGAATGTCTCTTCAATATTTGGAAGGTCATATGCATCGCGTATAGTTTGCATGTTCAACTTACAGTAATCAATGCATAGTCTGATTGAGCCGTCCTTTTTACTAACCAATACAATTGGTGGGGCGAAGGGACTTTGAGACTCTCGAATGATTCCTCCATCAAGCAGCTCTCTGAGGTGCTGTTTTACTGCTTCTCTGTCTTTTGGGTGTATCGGCCTTGGCCGTTCCTTAAAAGGTGTCTCATCATCTAATCTGATTCTGTGTTTTACAGCGGTGGTATGGCCATATGTCATGTCATCGAGAGCAAAAACTTCAGAAAACGATTGTAGTGTCTTTCGAATGTGCTCTTTCCATTGTTCTGAAATGGGTGACTCATCCAGATTGGATAAAAGTTGGTCATTGTCTTTATTGTTTTGATTTGAGGGATTCTGATCAAGTGTTAAAGGTGAAACATGCTGAGCTGCACAAGCTTGAGCAACAATACTTCTTGACCACAACATAACACTATGTTCAGCCACATTATGTACAATGACAGGTACTTTATTCCTGGCTTTAAAGGGAATGTCGACCAAGACTGACTCAAGAAGCAATCTGCCAGGGAACCCGTGATGCTTGTGCGGCTCAAGGACAAAGCTCGTGTTTTGATTATTCTTCTTTAATCTCACATTCCCTATTAGACAAAACTTTTGTTTAGCAGGGATCGTAACTGGCTTTTTACTGTGCAAAAAGACAGGGCAAGGAAATGTGTCATATCTTTGGGCTTGCTCAAGCTCAAGATCATTGCAACTTGCTTAGAATGCAGCTTACGGATGAACATGGGGCCGTCCTGTTCTAACAACTGTTCATAAAGCTGCAAAAGTACATTTGTCCCTATCAACAGTGGAATCTTACTGTTGAAATGACATTCGGGAGCCACCAATGCTAACACAACCAGTTGCTGTTCTTTACCAGCAATGTTATCAGGAAATGTGATGCTTGTCTGAACATAACCCAAGTATGGGACATTCTGCCCACCAGCTCCCTCAATCTCAAGTAGGGTGTGAATTGGCTGGATAGGGATGTGAGACAAGTGCAGTTGGTGGAAGGACTCGGAAAGGGTTGTGACTTGTGAGCCTGAGTCCATTATAAATTTGCATGGTGTGTTTTCAACGCGTACTGAAGCTGCACAACGTGGGCCTGAGACCCTGAGGTAAGAGGAAATCAGAATTAAGGCTGTCCATGGGTTGCGTTAGATCTGTGCTTTGCACCGTAGTGTCACAAGCTGGGGTTTTGGGACTGAATGAATCTGGGGTCTCAGCTCTTGGTTGTCCCATGGCAGGAGCTGCCACTAGTTTAAAGCAAAAGGAGCTGTGGCCTGCCATGGTGCAAAGTCAGCTTGTTTCTTTTATAATTCAGCGTTCTTTTCACGGACTAGTGACTGGTTGGGCTCATTGGTGCAGTGGGCTGCTATGTGATTATCCTCATCACGCTTAAAACAGAACCATGCCCGGGGTATACCAGGAATTTTGGGAGGGCCTTGTGAGGGCTTGGTACGAACGGCAAGGGACTCTTTTGGTTCAGGATTCTCAGGTTTGGTTATAACCCTCCGGTTTTGAACAAGCAATTGGACCTGTTTTGTCAGTTCAGCTATTTGAATTCCAAGCTTGGCAGTTTCATCTGGTTTGGTTTGCACTGCTTTTGCGCTCATAGAGGGATTACTATTTGGAATGGCGTTCTCCGGTCCTTGACTTAGCTTCTCCACCTGCTTTATGAGTTGGTCCACTTTCTGTTCAAGTCCAACTGTTTCGTTCTCTTTTGAGGTAAGTGATCCAAGCGGTGCATGGTCAAAGGTGGACATATTCAAGTGGGCATAAGCAGCAGCTTTTGTTGCCCCAAATGTCTTTTCATACAATCTAACTTGGCTGACCGAGGATCCTCCTCAGTTCTCAACATGAGAAAAAGTTCGGGCAATGGAGGGGGTGAACTCTTCTTTGCTTCAAGCTGGAGCCTTATTATCAAGCTCTGATCCCAACAGCCTCAAATGAACTGTTTAAGGAGCAGCTTGTTGACATTTTTGGCAGGAGCTCCCCCTCTAGAAACTACTCATGTGAGGAGACTGTGAAGGTGACTCAAGAAGACAGAGGGTTTTTCTCCATTGTTTTGGTTGGAACCAAGAAATGTAGTAAAAAGTTCTTGACCATCCTCAACAACTCCAAAAGCAGAGTCAAGCTGAGTGACATAAGTGCTTGATGCTGCAGTGACCCCTAGAGGCTTTACAACTTCAGAGGCGGGGCTGAACAAGCTCTACTTGTGCCTCACTTTGAAGGAAGCTTAGGAAGCCTGCTCTACCACTACCCCAATAAACTCAAGTTCACTCATATACCTGCAGGCTAACTCCTTGCCTGCTTTTTCCTGAACAATATCTCTGATGGTCCTAGAGAACCATTTCACTGCAGGGTCTACAGGGCTTTGCAGTTCCCCTAAGGTTGCAGGGTTTGTCTTTTCAATAGCCTGGTCAGTGCCATAAAATCACCCACTGTAATTATTTTAGCTGAACTCAGCACTAAATAAGATAAAAAGTCTGAGAAATCAGACAGAAACTCTAAGTAAGGACCAGGTGGACGATAGGCAATAAAAATAAAACAGGTGGAACATGGCTTGCTAGTAGGTGTGCTCTCGCTGTGCTCCAGCTTCCAACAATACTTATCACAGTATGCTATGAACTACTGCCAATACTTTTCAAGTGAGTGGACAATGTGACATTTATTGAACATTTTTCATTCAGGTTCTGGTGTTGTGAGAGATTAACATGTCAAAACAAAAAAAAATCCAATCAAAAAGGATCATGGAATCTGCTAGCCAAACTGATGTGTTTGCTGAGAAGCTACCACAAGCTTCACAGGACACTGAGGCCCGAATATGCAGAGTTTCTGAAAAAAAACTGGACTACAAAATCACTGTGCAAAAAAAAAAAAAAAAAAAAGGCAGATTGACGAGATTGGTTGGATGGATGTCTATGCCCTTGTTTAGCAGTTCCACGGCAAATACTGTGACATCAGAGGACAGAAAACATCACAGGGACTAGAGAAAACTAAACAGTCTGAAAAATATGACCCAAAAAGAATATAAAGATATCTACGCAGCACCGGAACAGAATGCATTTAAATTTCCTGCACTGCTACACACTGAATATACGCAACAAAATGTACTTAAGGGCTAAAAAACTGGATTTTGCATGATACGTGTTCTTTAAGTGTATGCTGCTTTGAAGGGGAAAAGAAACATCAATGGGGAGTGGACACTATTTAGCTTTTTACTCTCACAAGTATATGGATAGAGTCAAACCTTTATTAAGTAATTATACATCTAATTATTCTGCTTCTTTATAATAGACAATATACTGTTTAATTTTCAATATGGGGGAAGCTGGAGTGGGATTTTTGATTTTTTTCGCCTGTAGAGTGGAGACAGCCTATAGCTACACATGGTTTTTCTTCACCACCGTTAGGTGGCTTTTTATGTTATGTAAAAACCTGACTACCCACGGTTGAGACCAGGAAGCAGAGTTGCAGTCTTACATGCCTCTCTGCAGCTTCTCTCCTCCTGCCATCCCCCCAAAACCCTATCCCTATAGAGATGGTGCCTGCTCCCAGACCACCAAAAAACAAAGCTAAAATCAGCAAAAAGCTATTTAAGCATAAAAATTCAAAAACAATAAATAATACAGCTTCATCAACTGCACCAAAGAATAAAACAATTAAATGTGGATTATTAAACATTAGGTCTCTCTCTTCCAAGTCCCTGTTAGTAAATGATTTAATAATTGATCAACATATTGATTTATTCTGCCTTACAGAAACCTGGTTACAGCAGGATGAATATGTTAGTTTAAATGAATCAACACCCCCGAGTCACAGTAACTGTCAGAATGCTCAAAGCACAGGTCGAGGAGGAGGATTAGCTGCAATCTTCAATTCCAGCTTATTAATTAATCAAAGACTCAGAAATAGTTTTAATTCATTTGCCTGACTCTTAGTCTTGTCCACCCTGATTGGGAAATTCAAAAACCTGTTTTATTTGTTATTATCTATCGTCCACCTGGTCCTTACTCAGAGTTTCTGTCTGATTTCTCAGACTTTTTATCTGATTTAGTGCTCAGTTCAGATAAAATAATTATACTTTACTTTACTTTATTACATTTAGCAGACGCCTTTATCCAAAGCAACTTACAATAATATTAAAAGCCAAAAAAAAAATAAAACATTAAAAGAGTTAAACATTAAAAAAGTAATGGCACATTAAAAATGTATGTCTATACACATAAAAAGTAAATGTCTAGTTAGTGCAGGTATTCTCCAAAAAGCTCAGTTTTTAGGAGTTTTTTTTAAAAACAGCGAGGGACCCAGCTGCTCTGGTCAAGGTAGGCAGTTTGTCCCACCATTGTTCCACCATCTGGGAACTATGGAGCAGAACAATTATAGTGGATGATTTTAACATCCATGTAGATGCTGAAAATGACAGCCTCAACACTGCATTTAATCTATTATTAGATTCAATTGGCTTCTCTCAAAATGTAAAGGAGCCCACCCACCACTTTAATCATACTCTGGATCTTGTCCTGACATATGGCATAGAAACTGAAGACTTAACAGTATTCCCTGAAAGCCCCCTCCTGTCTGATCATTTCTTAGTAACATTTACATTTACTTTAATGGATTACACAGCAGTCGGGAATAAGTTTTATTATAGTATAAGTCTTTCTGAAAGTGCTGTAACTAAGTTTAAGGATCTAATTCCTTCATTATTATGCTCTTCAGTGTCATGTGCCAACACAGTGCAGAGCAGCTACCCAAACTCTGCTCCCAGTGAGGTCGATTGTCTCATCAATAGTTTTGCATCCTCACTGCATACGACTTTGGATACTGTGGCTCCTCTGAAAAGGAAAGCTTCAAATCAGAAGTGCCTGACTCCGTGGTATAATTCACAAATGCACAGCTCACAGATTTTCTCAATTGTCAAGACACATTTCATGAAATCATCCTTCCATTTCTCTAAACTGTAAACAATTCAATTCAATTCAATTTTATTTATATAGTGCCAAATCACAACAAACAGTCCCCTCAAGGTGCTTTGTATTGTGGGTAAAGACCCTACAATAATACAGAGAAAACCCAAGAGTTAAAACGACTGCCTATGAGCAGCACTTGGTGACAGTGGGAAGGAAAAACTCCCTTTTAACAGGAAGAAACCTCCAGCAGAACCAGGCTCAGGGAGGGGGGGGTCATCTGCCGCGACCGGTTGGGCTGAGGGGAGAGAAAAAAGACATGCTGTGGAAGAGAGACAGAGATTAATGATAACTAATGATTAAATGTAGAGTGGAGTATAACTAAGGGAGGGTTCAGGGTCACCTGATCCAGCCCTAACTATAAGCTTGATCAAAAAGGAAAGTTTTAAGCCTAATCTTAAAAATAGAGAGGGTGTCTGTCTCCTGAATCCAAGCTGGGAGCTGGTTCCACAGAAGAGGGGCCTGAAAGCTGAAAGCTCTGCCTCCCATTCTACTCTTAAGTATCCTAGGAACCACAAGTAAGCCAGTGCTGTACTTTCTAAAGGAAAATGGTGGCACCTTGTTCGGCTGTGGCTGCTATGGCTGGTCACAACATTGGAAACTCAGAGCTTAATACAGCGGAATTGCAGCGACAACACTCAAAACCAACATACGACCGTCAGAAGATTATGGATTTGAGGAAATTCAGTAATCGGGGACTTGTATTGACATCCGAGCGGGGCTAACAGATAGGCTAAGGGCTAACCCATGCAGAACGCCGCTTCCTTCCATCCTGCTAGCGAACGTGGGTCTTTAGAAAACAAACTGGACTTCTTGGGGCTGGATCTAACATCGAAAAGGGAGGTGAGAGACTGCTGTGCCATAATTTTTACAGAAACATGGCTCAGTCCATTGGTTTCAGATGAAGCTGTTAGCATGGAGGGGCTGACAATATTCCAGTCAGATAGAAGCTGTGCTCTAACTGGCAAATCTCGGGGAGGTGGCGTTTGCATTTACACGAATAACAACTGGTGCAACAACGCAGTTAAAGTGTTGAGTCACTGCAGTTCTGATGTGGAGCTACTGACTGTATAATGCAGACCTTTTCATCTGCCCAGGGAATTCACTGTTATTATCCTTGTAGCAGTATATATTCCCCCTAGTGCAAACACCAAAGAAGCCTTGCATGTTCTCTACCATTCCATTGGTAAATTGCAATCTACACATCCAGAGGGAGTTTTCATTGTAGCAGGGGATTTTAATCAGGCAAAAATGAAAACTGTGTTTCCTCATTTCCATCAGTATGTGAACTTTGCAACCAGGGGACAAAACACACTGGACCTGGTTTACAGCAATATTAGAGATGCATTCAGAACATCACCCCGCCCCCACCTTGGCTCCTCTGACCATCTCTCTGTGATGCTAACACCAGCAAATAAACCCCTGCTGATCAGAAAGGAAGCCACCACAAGGCGAGTGAGGGTCTGGCCTGAAGGTGCTACGGAAGCACTTCGAATGCACCGACTGGGACATGTTCAAGGCAGCGGCCACTGAAGATCACCACACAAGGTTGGAGGAGTACACCGAATCTGTGTCTGCATACATCCAGAACTGTATGGAGGATGTGAGTGAGAGCAAGAACATCTTTACACAAGCAAATGAGAAACCTTGGATGACCTGCGAGGTACATGCGTGGCTGAAGGGACGAGACACTGCCTTGAAATCCGGTGATGTATTAGCACTCAGATCAGCGAGAGCTAATCTGAACCGGGCCATACGAATCGCAAAGCGTGCCCATAGTAAAAAGGTACAAGCCCTCCAACACGAGATGAATGTGGCAAGGTATCAAGGCAATTACAGACTATAAAGTCACTCCACCCCACTGTGAGAATAACATCGTTTCTCAACAAAATTAATAATCACTTTGGAAGGTTCGAGACCTTTAACACCACCCCTGCAGTAAAATCTACTCCTCGCCCTGACGAGCAGTTGCTACAGCTGGAGATGGAGGATGTTCGGAAAATCCTAAGAAGAGTGAACCCTCGTAAGGCGGCAGGTCCTGACAACATGCCCGGACGTATATTCAGGGAATGTGCTGACCAGCTGGCTGGCGTTCTCACAGACATTTTCAACACCTCGCTGGAGCAAGCTATTGTCCCAATTCCCAAAAAACACACAGTCTCCTCCCTTAACGATTACCGCCCTGTAGCACTCACCCCCTTCATGATGAAGTGCTTCAAGAGGCTGGTTAAGGACTACATCACCTCCAAATTTCCTCCCAAATTCGACCCGAACCAGTTTGCTTATCGCCCAAACCGCTCAGTGGATGATGCCATATCATCTGTATTGCACCTGAGCTTAGAACATCTGGAAGAAAAGAATACTCATGTGCGCATGCTGTTTCTGGACTTTAGCTCTGTGTTCAGTACCATCATCCCTCAACACCTGACATGCAAACTGTCCTCCCTTGGCTTCAGCACCCACCTGTGTAACTGGCTGTTGGATTTCCTAACAAACAGACCTCAGTCGGTGAGGGTGGGTGACACCGTCTCCAATGTCATCTCTCTGAGCACTGGCTACCCCCAGGGCAGTGTCCTGAGCCCGCTGCTGTTCACCCTGTTGACCCATGACTGCTGCGCTAGCTCCTCTAACAATCACATTGTGAAGTTTGCGGACGACACAACAGTTGTGGGTCTAATCCAGAATGGCAAGGACTTGAATTACAGGGATGAGGTGAACCATCTGGTCAAATGGTGCGAGATCAACAACCTGGCCCTGAACATCAAGAAAACCAAAGAGGTCATTATTGACTTCAGGAGGAGCAAACCCATCCACGCACCACTCCTTATCAATGACACAGCAGTGGAGATTGTCAGTGAAACAAAGTTCTTGGGGGTACAGTTAACAAACACTCTGACCTGGACTACTCACATTGAAGCTCTGGTTAAAAGAGCCCAGCAGCACATGCTCTTCCTGAAACGGATGAAAAGGGCACTCCCCCCTCCGATTCTTACCATCTTCTACAGGGGCACCATAGAGAGCGTGCTGTCCAGTGGTATCTCAGCCTGGGCAGGAACCAACAGGGCCTCTGATTGGAGGCACTTACAGAGGGTGGTGAAGACAGCTGAGCGAATAATAGGAATCTCACTTCCACCAATTCAGGTCACGGCAACGAGTCGCTGTCTGAACAGAGCTCAAAACATCTATAAAGACCCCTCCCACCCTTACAACGGACTGTTTTCGTTACTGGCCTCTGGAAAAAGGCTCCGGAGTCTTAGATGCAGAGCAGCTAGATTCTGAAACAGCTTTTTTCCACATGCCATAAGATTGCTGAACACTAGATAAGACGCTGATCATTCCTCTTAACTACCTCATGCTACTTATTTTGTGAAATATATTGTTGCTGTGAGCTTGCTGCTACTGTATATATTGTTTATATATTTTATTGCAAAATTTTTGTATTATATTTTACACACATTAACACTTTAAATTTTAGAATTTTAGACTATGTCGAGCCATAGCAATGAAATCTCATTCTTATGCGCACTGTACTGTGTAAATTTGAATGACAATAAAGTCTCTCTAAGTCTAAGTCTAAGCATCCTGAGAGAGAAGTGCTCTGTTGGGGTGATATGGTACTATGAGGTCTTTGAGATAAGATGGGGCCTGATTATTCAAGACCTTGTATGTGAGGAGAAGGATTTTAAATTCTATTCTAGATTTAACAGGGAGCCAATGAAGAGAAGCCAATATGGGAGAAATCTGCTCTCTCTTTCTAGTCCCTGTCAGTACTCTAGCTGCAGCATTTTGGATCAGCTGAAGGCTTTTCAGGGAGCTTTTAGGACAGCCTGATAATAACGAATTACAATAGTCCAGCCTAGAAGTAATAAATGCATGAATTAGCTTTTCAGCATTACTCTGAGAAAGGATGTTTCTAATTTTAGAAATATTGCGCAAATGCTTTCTAATAATACTGCCTAAGGGAAGCGTGTATAATGTAAATAGAATTGGTCCTAGCACAGAACCCTGTGGAACTCCATAATTAACCTTAGTGTGTGAAGAAGACTCCCCATTTACATGAACAAATTGGAGTCTCTTAGATAAATATGATTCAAATTAGTGCAGTGCAGTACCTTTAATACCTATAGTATGCTCTAATCTCTGTAATTGATCCCCACAGCCACAGTCAGCTGTAGCTCCAGCAGCTCCACAGTCAGAATCAGAAGGTTTTACTGCCATGTGGGTGAACAGGTTCACAACATTAGGAAATTGCTGCGGTACTTCGTGCTTACATAAAAACAAATTATAAGTATAAAAACTATAACACAATATTACAAATATACAAATTACAAATATACAGAGATATTAGAAAACTATAACTATAACACAATATTACAAAATATTACAAAATATACAGTGCAGAGAATAATTACGATAAGTCATAATCATTTAGTGCAAAGCAGAAACCAGATGAATACTAAAGTGACAATAAAGTGACTGTAAAGATAAAACAATGTAAACTATAATCCAGTAATATGTACATGACAGTGCAGTGATCAGCGCAAACAGACAGATGCATAAACTTAGGGTCATCAGGGTTTGTGGAGGGTGGTGGTAACAGTCTTAGGGTTATTGTTCATGAGTCCAACAGCAGAGGGGAAGAAACTGTTCTTATGGCGGGAGGTTCTGGTCCGAATGGACCGTAGCCTCCTGCCTGAGGGGAGAGGGTCAAAAAGTCTGTGCCCAGGGTGAGAGTGGTTGGCTGTGATCCGACCTGCCTGCCCCAGTGTCCTGGAGGTGTACAGGTCCTGGAGAGATGGGAGGTTAAGATAAGATAAGATAAGATAAGATAAGATAAGATAAGATAAGATAAGATAAGATAAGATAAGATAAGATAAGATAAGATAAGATAAAACTTTAATGATCCCACGACGGGGAAATTTGCGCATTTCAGCAGCTCAGTACAGAGAAAAATGTAAAGGATAGAATAGAATAGAATAGAATACCGGCTTACCGGCTACAAATGTATATAATGTTTTGATATCTGTATATAGTGTTTTGATGTGTGTGTATATGTGTGTATATGTACATGTGTGTATTGACATTGACATATATATATTTTATGTCAATACACACATGTACAGTGTATATGTACATGTGTGTATTGACATTGATATATATATATATATTTTATGTCAATACACACATGTACAGTGTATATGTACATGTGTGTATTGACATTGATTTTTTATGTCAATGTCAATTCTCTGTTTGTCCCTAGTGGTGGCTCCAGCGTACCAGACAGTGATGGAGGAGGTAAGGACGGGCTCGATGATGGCAGTATAGAACTGCACCATGGTCCTTACTGGCAATGTGGTCATGACCGTGGTCATGGCCACGGTCTCGGTCAACTGTAGCAGCTGCTCCCCAGTCAGAGCCCCTAGTTTCACGGTCAGAGCCCCAGTCACAATCATCCACACCAGCCTCCAAGCCGTCCCAGTTACAATCATCCACACCAGCCTCCAAGCAACACTAGTCAGAATCCCGGTCTCAAGCATCCACACCAGCCTCTAAGCAGCTTCCATTCTTGTTTCGCTGCCACCACTGGGAGCGCGGTCGGCCTCCCGTCTCATCACGTTGCCGCGGTCCCTCCTTTCGGTTCCCCCTCCACCCGCACTGGTCTGGTTTTGTGTTTTGTTTTTGATACGTCTAGGAGCTGTTACTTGTGGGGGGAGGGGGGTCGGTGTCATGTCCTGGGTCCTTTTGACCCAGCATTTTTGGTTTACGCTTTGTTTTGTATTGGACTTATCTGTTTTTGAGCGATGAATTAGGATTTTAGGTTTTCATTGTTTTCTGTTTAGTCATTTGCGTTTGGTTTCTGTATCCCTCTGGTGTCATGTCTGCGTTATGTTTTTGCATTCCATGTTGTGCTGTTCTGTCATTGTGTCTATCTATATTATGTTCTCATATTTTAGTCCCTTGCCTCATGTCTTGTGTTTAGTTTGGTATCCTAGTGTTTTCCCTATGTGGTTAGGTTTCTGTTCTGGTCATGTTTAGGTTCTGTCTGTGTGTCAAGTCTGCATCTTTGTGTTCACCTGTGATCCCATCTGTTGTCACTCCCCTGATTACCAAGTGTGTATATATTGTCTGTGTTCTGTTTAATTCTTTGTCAGGTTGTCGTCAGTGCTTACTCGTCTTTGCTTACGCATGTGTGCTCTCCGTCAAGTCAGGTTACGTTTTGTTTTGTTTAAAGGTTTAGTTTGTGCTGCTGGCTCCCATCCAGCTCATCCTGGTTTCCTGTTTTAAATAAAGCTAAGCCCAAGCAAAGTTTTCAGCCTTTGGTGTCCTGCTTTGGGGTCCTCCACCTTGCCTGCCACTGCAGTACATGACACTACTAATCCTATAACTCCAAAAGTAGGGTAATAGCAATATTGATTCATAAAAAGTTAGCCTTTACTGTGGATAAAATTATAAAAGATGCAGGTGGATGATTTATTGTAGTTACTGGGCTCCTCTATGGTGAACAAATTCTTCTAGGCAGCGTGTATGCCCCAAACACGTATGACAGTGCGTTTTATTCAAAATTTCTGGCTGAAGTCTCCTTAATTTGCCCTACCTATGTTTTGATAGGCAGTGACTTTAACTGTGGCATTAATCCTAGTACAAATTATAAACCACCCAAAAACCAACCACCCTCAAAAATGATAGTAGCCACAGTCGAACTGTGCACTGATCTTGAACTGCTTGATGCCTGGAGACTATGTAATCCACGTGTATTTTTCTGCACGTTTTTTCCTCACGTCCTCATTACTCCTTATCTAGAATAGATTACTTGTTTCTAGATCAATTCTGGACAGGTCTCTGACCTGCTCAATTAACCCATGTGTCCTTTCTGACCACTCATAAGTGTTTATGGAGTTGTTACCACCTTATTATGATCCATTAACAAGAAATTGGCATTTAAATCCGACTTTGTTGTGTGATCCTGTATTTATTAAATATTTAGAAGACCAATGGGAACTATTTATATCCAAAAATGACACGCCAGATGTTAGTGCCTCTACTCTGTCGGAAGCAGGCAAGGCATTTCTCAGACGCTCTATTATTTCCTTTTCAGCAGCAAGAAAGAAGAACATCCTTAGCAAACAATTTGAAATTTAACAAGAAGTGATTACCTTGTAGCGGGATTTTAAACAGTCCCCATCCACCTCAGTGCTTAAAAAATGAGATGTGGCCAGATCTGCATTATATCAGTTATTGACTCAAAAAGCAGAAACAGCAATATGTTTTGCAAAACATAGATTATTTGAATCTGGAAATAAACCTGGACGCCTTTGCGCCCGACTTGCTCAAGGGAAAAATGGGCCCTATGTAATATCTTCTTTGAAGGACAAGAAAGGTGATGTACACTATGAAACTAAAATGATCACTAAAATAATTAAACAGTTCTATCAAGAACTCTATTCTTCTGAATGCCATGATACAGCAAATCTCTGTGATGTGTTTTTTGTTAAATTGAAGCTTCCTGTGTTTTCAGAGCAAAGTAGATTAGATTTGTGCAAATCCATTACAATCCAGGAGGTTTTTCAGGCCATAAGATCTCTGCAGGTTGGGAAGGCACCAGGTCCAGATTTGTTTTGGCCTGATTTATAAAAAAAAAAAAAAAAAAAGGCCAACCACACTGTCAACCATTTATTAAATATGTTTAAAGAATCTTTTGGATTGGGTATACTCCCGCCAACTCTAAACGTAGCCAACATATCTTTAATTCTGAAAAAGGATAAACCTCCAATTTGTGCACATCGTACAGGCCTATTAGTTTGCTCGGGGTAGATGGAATAATCTTGTCAAAGATCCTTAATAAATGGCTTTACTTCTGAGTTGTTTTATCTGGGTAGAGGAACCCGTCAGAGTAGTGCCCTTTCCCCCTTATTATTTGCACTGGCAGTGGAACTGCTAGCAAAGGCTATAAGAAGCAATCCTGAGATTTCTGGAATTAGTTTGGGAAACACTGAATACAAAATCTCACTCTACACTGATGATGTTTTACTATTCATTACTAAACCAGAAATATCTATCTCAAAATTAATCTCTGTTATTAATCAATTTCCTTGAATCTCAGGGTATAAAATTAACTTTGAAAAGGCCTTACCATTGGGGGTTCAAATGGAGGGTTGGGACCCCTCTCCTGACTTTCCTTTTAGATGGTCAGCCACAGGTTTTGCATATTTGGGCATTAGAGTATCTGCAAATACCTCAGAGTTATACAAATTAAAATTTAAAACAGCTCTGGACTCAATTAAGAGTGATCTGAATAGATGGTTCGAGCAAGATGGCGCCGAGATGCCTGGCCTGCCGTCTGTCACTGCCTTGCCTGCTTGCACTGTTGCTTTTTTTGACGTGTTTTCTACAAAAATTCAGTGTCAGCGCTCTGTTGGTCTATGATCGCCAAACTCTCTTGGATCTTCGTATTTTGGCCGAAACAAAGTTTTCTTACGGCAACCAGGAAACCGTGCCACCGGTTTTGTCAGAAGTTCCGGAGTTTCTTAGGTGCGCTTTGGGTCCACCTCTCCGGAGGAAACGTTCCCGTTACCGTGGGAGACGTGGTGGGAGGTTGGTGAGGATGAAGGCCTACTTAGCACAATATACTGGGAAAACTGACAGATATTCGTGGTACCCTGTGTATGGAGTGCCTCATAACTGCTTTTCTTTTTGGCGCTCTCGGGACCCTGCGTACACCTGGTTGACGCCTGTTGTTGACTTTGAAGAACCGGCCCTGCTGCCACACCCTTACCGCCTGCGGTTTTGCCGTCCTAAGCAGCGGGGAGTGGATCTGGGAAATCTGCAGACCTTTCGCCAGGATGTCTGCAGTGTTAACGTCCCGACTCCACCGGTATCCGTGAGGTTTGGCCTGGTGAACGCTAGATCCCTTTCAAATAAAACTTTTATTCTTAAGGATTTCTTCACCTCAAATGGACTGGACTTTCTCTGTGTGACAGAGACTTGGGTGAATGTTGGTGATTTCAGTGTCATATCTGAACTTTTACCGCCTGAGTGTGACTATATAAATTGTCCCCGGACGTCAGGCCGTGGAGGTGGAATAGCCACGTTTTATCGGAATATGTATAAATGTAAATCGCTGCTCCCATCGTCACCTGTCTCCAGCTTTGAAGTAAGTTTATTTGAATTGGGTCGTTCTCACCCTGTGTTATGTGTTATTATCTACAGGCCGCCTGGATATAATAAGGCCTTTTTAAATTAATTTTCTGGACTGTTGGCAGAAATTTTGCCCAAATATGACCAAGTCCTTATTATTGGTGATTTTAACATACATGTTTGTTGTCCTGATAAACCGTTGGTTAAGGACTTTTTAAATTTGATGACTTCTTTTAATTTTATGCAATGGGTATCTGGGCCCACTCAAGAACGTGGGCATACTCTGGACCTTGTTTTATCCTATGGTCTGTCTATTTCTAACTTGTCGTTAAATGATGCTGTTTTTTCAGATCATAAGCTTTTTGACATTGCTGTGCCTTGTGGCCGTATGAAATCTTGTGTTTCTGCACGTAGTCGTCGTGTTGTAAACCAGCTCACTGCTGCCCGTTTTTCCGCCATTATCGAACAGAACTGCAGAATTCCGGAGTCTGTATGTTTAGATACAGAGATGCTTAATTCCTGGCTTCTCTCTATTTGCAAGACTGCATTAGATGAAGTGGCCCCATTGAAGCTCAGGAAACCTAAAATTAAGCTAGAGCCTTGGTTAAATGACACAACTCGTGCTGCCAGATGTGAATGTCGGAAAGCTGAACGTAAATGGAAAAAAGACAGATTACAGGTGTCTTTTCAAATGTTAAGGGACTGTTGGCATCACTACCAGGTAGTTGTGAAACATGCCAAACGAGAGCACCTATCAAGGATAATTTTGTCAAATTGCCACAAGCCTCGTATTTTATTTAACACTATTGATAAAGTTTTAAATGCCCCCCAGAATACAGGTATTGAGACTTCACCTGAGGTATGTGAGGAATTCTGTAGGTTCTTTGTAGATAAAGTAAACAATGTTAGGGCCCTCATATCACCTCCAACCTTTGACCCTTCAGTCTCTGTTCCTTGCTCGACTGCCTTGTACCAGTTTGAGCCGGTTACTTTGTCTTTGCTGTATGAGACTGTTAGTCATCTGAAGCCCTCAGGATCTCCTAAAGATACCATTCCACCCAGACTTTTTAAAAAGGCTATTGCTGCTTTAGGCCCACTAGTCCTGGCTCTTATCAACAATAGTTTAGGCGTTGTTCCTAAATCTTTTAAACATGCCTCAATTCAACCACTGATCAAAAAACCTGGATTGGACCCCACTGTGTTATCTAATTTTAGGCCTATTTCTAAACTCCCTTTTTTATCTAAAATACTTGAGAAAGTTGTCTATAACCAGTTGAAAGCCTTTTTAGATGAAAATAATATTCTTGAGATCTTTCAGTCTGGTTTTAAACCTCTCCACAGCACAGAATCTGTATTGTTGAGGGTGTTTAATGACATTCTTTTGACTACAGATACAGGAGATCATGTGATTTTAATGCTTTTAGATTTAACGGCTGCTTTTGACACAGTGGACCATGATATTTTAATTTCTCGTTTAGAGCACTGTGCTGGTTTTCATGGCACTGTTTTGAAATGGCTTAAGTCTTACTTGACCCAAAGGTTGTTCTGCGTAAATCTAAATGAGTTTGAATCATCCTCTGTTCCGTTAACATGTGGAGTACCACAGGGATCAATTTTAGGACCTCTGTTATTTTCATTGTATCTGCTCCCCTCGGAAGCATTCTTAGAAAGCATACAATTGCTTTCCATTGTTATGGTGATGATACTCAGATTTATATGCCTTTGAAACGCAAGGAAGCCAACTCTTTACAGACCCTGTTTGAGTGTCTTGATGATATTAAAGCATGGATGGCTCTAAATTTCTTGAATTTTAATGAGAAAAAGACAGAGGTGATTGTTTTTGGCCCTAGCGTCCCAGGTGGATCTTCCCCCGTGGACGTGGGGTCATTATCACAATATGTAAAGCCATCTGTCACAAATTTGGGTTTTATTATGGACGAGAATTTTAAATTGGAGGATCAGATCAGTGCAGTGGTGAGATCTAGCTTCTTTCATTTGAGGCAGCTGGCAAAAATAAAAAATATACTATCGAAGAAGCATTTTGAAGTTGTGATCCATGCTTTTATTACCACTAGACTGGATTACTGCAATGCTTTATATGTTGGTGTTAGCCAGTCTGCTCTAGCCCGTCTGCAACTGGTTCAAAATGCTGCTGCACGCCTATTGACGGGATCGCGAAAGAGAGAGCATATTACCCCTGTTTTATCCTCACTGCACTGGCTGTCCGTGTATTTTAGAGTTCATTTTAAAATCCTTTTATTTTTTTTTAAGTCACTTCATGGCCTTACTCCACCTTATCTTTCTGAGTTGCTGCACGTACATACTCCTTCCCGGTCACTCAGATCAGCTGATCGGCTTTTTCTGGATGTGCCGAGGACACAGCGGAGGCTCAGAGGAGACAGAGCCTTTGCTGTTTAAACAAACAGATTAAACAGGCCTCTTCATTGGCCACGTTTAAGTCTGCTCTTAAGACCCACTTGCTTCGTTTGGCCTTTGATTAATAGGAGAGGCTGTCTATTGAAATTTGTAATTTATTTATTTCTAGGATAAATTATGCTTTTTATTATTGGTTTTATTTGTGTGTATTATGTTATTGATTTATTGTTAGGATAAATTATGCATTTTATAGTTGTTTTATTGGTGTGTATTATTTTATTGATTTATTGTTAGGATAAATTATGCATTTTATAGTTGTTTATTTGTGTGTAAATTTTTACATTTTTTATCTTTGTAAATTTTAATTTTCTCTTGTCCAAATGTGTTTTATGTACAGCACTTTGGTCAGTGGTTGCTGTTTTTAAAGTGCTTTATAAATAAACTTGGCTTGGCTTGGCTTGGCTCCCACTGTCCTGGATAGGTAGGATGATTTTAATAAAAATGAATATCCTCCCCAGAATACTTTACCCTATGCAAATGCTACCTCTTAAAATTATTAGAACAACTTTCTCTGAAATTGAAAATTGCTTGTCCAAATTTATATGGCATGGGAAGAAATCTAGACTTAAGATGAAGATTTTACAGCTTCCAATTAACAGGGGGGGTCAGGCTGTCCCTAACTTGTTATATTATTATTGGTCATGTCATGCTAAGTTAATATCATGGTGGTTACAATCTTTTTTGCACCAGTCTGTACCGCATGTAGACAGTTGGTGTTGTGAGCCTTTTTCACTACTCTCTCTTTTATCCAGATTTAGCGGAGCTCCCAGTCAGGGTTAAAAATAACAACCTATTGCTTATAACATTAACAGGTTGGCATAATATTATGAATCACATTGGAAGAGGGAAATATTCAAGTGCAATGCAGCAGCTTATTAAAAATTGAGTTTTTCCCCCTGGTATGAGCCTAGGTACACTGCTCAAAAAAATAAAGGGAACACTTAAAAACAGAATATAACTCCAAGTAAATCAAAATTCTGTGAAATCAAACTGTCCACTTAGGAAGCAACACTGATTGACAATCAATTTCACATGCTGTTGTGCAAATGGAATAGACAACAGGTGGAAATTATTGGCAATTAGCAAGACACACTCAATAAAGGAGTGGTTCTGCAGGTGGGGACCACAGACCACTTCTCAGTACCTATGCTTTCTGGCTGATGTTTTGGTCACTTTTGAATGTTGGTGGTGCTTTCACACTCATGGTAGCATGAGACGGACTCTACAACCCACACAAGTGGCTCAGGTAGTGCAGCTCATCCAGGATGGCACATCAATGCGAGCTGTGGCAAGAAGGTTTGCTGTGTCTGTCAGCGTAGTGTCCAGAGGCTGGAGGCGCTACCAGGAGACAGGCCAGTACACCAGGAGACGTGGAAGATGCTGTAGGAGGGCAACAACCCAGCAGCAGGACCACTACCTCCGCCTTTGTGCAAGGAGGAACAGGAGGAGCACTGCCAGAGCCCTGCAAAATGACCTCCAACAGGCCACAACTGTGCATGTGTCTGCACAAATGGTTAGAAACCGACTCCATGAGGATGGTATGAGGACCCGACGTCCACAGATGTGGTTGTGCTCACAACCAAACACCGTGCAGGACGCTTGGCATTTACCAGAGAACACCAGGATTGGCAAATTCACCACTGGTGCCCTGTGCTCTTCACAGATGAAAGCAGGTTGACACTGAGCACATGTGACAGACGTGACAGAGTCTGGAGATGCTGTGGAGAGCGATCTGCTGCCTGCAACATCCTTCAGCATGACCGGTTTGGCAGTGGGTCAGTAATGGTGTGGGGTGGCATTTCTTTGGAGGGCCGCACAACTCTCCATGTGCTCACCAGAGGTAGCATGACTGCCATTAGGTATCGAGATGAGATCCTCAGACCCCTTGTGAGACCATATGCTGGTGCGATCGGCCCTGGGTTCCTCCTAATGCAGGACAATGCTAGACCTCATGTGGCTGGAGTGTGTCAGCAGTTCCTGCAAGATGAAGGCATTGAAGCTATGGACTGGCCCGCCCGTTCCCCAGACCTGAATCCGATTGAGCACATCTGGGACATCATGTCTCCATCCACCAACGTCACGTTGCACCACAGCCTGTCCAGGAGTTGGCGGATGCTTTAGTTCAGGTCTGGGAGGAGATCCCTCAGGAGACCATCCGCCACCTCATCAGGAGCATGCCCAGGCGTTGTAGGGAGGTCATACAGGCACGTGGAGGCCACACACAATACTGAGCCTCATTTTGACTTGTTTTAAGGACATTACATCAAAGTTGGATCAGCCTGTAGTGTGTTTTTCCATTTTAATTTTGTGTGTGACTCCAAATCCAGGCCTCCGTTGGTTAATAAATTTGATTTCCATTGATGATTTTTGTGTGATTTTGTTGTCAGCACATTCAACTTTGTACAGAACAAAGTATTCAATGAGAATATTTCATTCATTCAGATCTAGGATGTTATTTGAGTGTTCCCTTTATTTTTTTGAGCAGTGTATATTTGACAACTGGCACCACAAAAACTTGAAATTGGTCTGTGATTTGCTTGTAGAAGGTAGGTTTATGTCTTTTAGACAAATACAAGTTAAGCACAATATTTTACAGAAGGACTTTTTTAGTTTTCTCCAAGTAAGACATTTTGTACAATCATCACTTATTTTTCCAGATGACCAGCCAATTTTAAACCCCATAGAAGGTTTTCTGCCTAAATTTAACAAGGGTCCTCACCATAAAAAGAAATTTATTTCTCTTTTTTTATGGACAACTAATGATTCTAAATCCTTTTACAACTGAAAGGTCCAAAACCTATTGGGAAATGGATTTGAGGTTAAGGAGAACCAATTTAGGATCCTTCACAGGCTACAGCATACTCCACAATTTATGCATAAACTTGACTTGCAATATTCACCTCTCTGTATAAAATGTAACACAGGTGTGGTCAACTATTATCATTGTATCTGGCAATGTGTTTCCTTAAACAGGTTTTGGAAGAACATTGCCACAGAGGTCCATTCTATATTTCATCAAACAATTCCTATGGATCCTAGATTGTTTCTTTTTGGTTTATCTGTGCACGGACTGTCCCTGATGCCTGAGCAGATGATGTTACTACACAAACTTCTACATGTGGCAAGACGTTGTATTCTGTTAGAAGAGAGCAAAGGACAGCCCCCTGTTGTTACACAGTGGTACAGAGAAACATTTAGGGTCTTCCCAATGGAGCGCCTCAGTGCCCTATTAGAGGGTGCTTTTTATAAAATATGGCAACCCCTTTTGGATAATTTACCTCTCGACTTAAATGGTATACTTTGCAAAGGAGGGTCACATTTTATTTTCAAACATAGCTGGTGTTAAGTCTGTTGTATTTCCGTATGTCTGTGCTGGCCTGTTCTGTTTTAGTTTTGGGGGGTTTTTTGTTTGTTTTTTTGTTTTTTTCTGTTCCTTTTTTGTTAGTTTTGCATAATATGTAAATGTTCATTAAAAAAAAAAAAAAATATATATATATATATATATATATATATATATATATATATATATATATATATATATATATACATAAACAGGTTTTTTAAATTCCCAATTAGGATGGACAAGACTAAGAGTCAGGCTTTCAAAATTAAATTAAACTTTGTCTTTATTTAATTAATAAGCTGGAATGGAAGATTGCTGCTACTCCTCCTCCTCGACCTGTGCTTCGAGCATTCTGACAGTTAGTGTGGCTCGGGGGTGTTGATTCATTTAAACTAACATATTCATCCTGCTGTAACCAGGTTTCTGTAAGGCAGAATAAATCAATATGTTGATCAATTATTAAATCATTTATTAAATTATTTACTTGGTTTAAGTCTAGTGACTTAAACCAAGCAACAGAAGGTTTATTAGCTATCAGTGAGAACAGATAGTTAATTTTTGGTAAAACCATCATTTTAATGGTGCAACTAGGGTTGCCACCCATCCCGTAAAATACAGAATCATCCTTTATTTACCAATTAAATGTTGTGTCCTGTATTGAACCGATACAGGATGCAATTTGTACCGTATTTTCAAAAATGTCCAATCCTCATCTCTTTCACACACACGAATACTAAATGTAACAGTTAAGCACAGAATAAATACTGGAAAAATAAATACAGGAAATACTAAGACCAGCAAAATTGTCGTGAATGGCGCTGCTGTCACCATTTCCTAGCAACAGATGTCACACACCTGCGCCTTTTAAAAATGTCCGCAACTACACCCGACACTCCACCACGTCCCCAGAAATGAAAATGTATGCACAGATACAGACGTGAGTGTGAAGACTCACATCCATGGCTGAACAGTGTCAGTGGGGATGAGTTTAAGGCAGACTGTAACATTTGTCGGCAAGTATGTTGAGTGTTGCCCAGATAGATTTTAACCGGCCCTGAATATGTGTTCATTGGGACCCAGACGGTTGACTTACATGAGGCCCATGCATGCATGGACTGTATGGGTCCGAATGAACACATATTCAGGGCCGGTTAAAATCTATCTGGGCAAACCCATGTAGGGCCACCATGGAAACCGCAGACAAAACCTTATGGGGCCCATAATGTTTGCCCTTGCTTATCCCATATGGGGCCCACCTAGGAGTGCTGGCAGGGAGGTATCGGCAGGCCAAGCGGAATGCAGCTAGGACAGTGGCCGAAGCAAAAACTTGGGTGTGGGAGGAGTTCGGTGAGGCTATGGAAAAAGACTTTCGGACGGCATCGAAGCGATTCTGGCAAACTGTCAGTCAACTCAGAGGGGAAAGCATTGCTCCACTCACACGGTTTATAGTGCGGGTAGGGTGCTGCTGACTTCAACTGAGGCTATAGTCGGACGGTGGAAGGAATACTTCGAGGACCTCCTGAATCCCACTGACACGCCTTCTGTAGTGGAAGCAGAGTCTGGGGACGAGGGAGATGACTTGAACATCACTGGGAGTGAGGTCACTGAGGTAGTTAAACAACTCCTTGGTGGCAGGGCCCCTGGGGTGGACAAGATTTGCCCTGAGTTCCTGAAGGCTCTGGATGTTGTAGGGCTGTCTTGGTTGACACGCCTCTGCAACATCGCATGGAGATCTGGGGCAGTGCCATTGGATTGGCAGGCCGGGGTGGTGGTACCCATCTTTAAGAAGGGAGACCGGAGGGTGTGCTCCAACTTTCGGGTGATCACACTCCTCAGCCTCCCCGCTATGGTCTATGCCAGGGTGCTGGGAAGGAGGGTCCGTCTGTTAGTCGAACCTCGGATCCAGTAGGAACAATGTGGTTTTCGTCCTGGTCGTGGAACACTGGACCAGGTCTTGATCCTCTCAAGGATATTCGAGTGTGTGTGGGAGTTTGCCCAACCAGTCTACATGTGCTTTGTGGACTTGGAGAAGGCATTCGACCGTGTCCCTCAGGGTATCCTGTGGGAGGTCCTGTGGGAGTATGGGGTGTCTGGCCCGTTGTTGTGGGCCATTCAATCTCTGTACAACCGCAGTGAGAGCTTGGTCCGTATAGCCGGTAATAAGTCGGATTCATTTCCTGTGGGTGTTGGACTCCGTCAGGGCTGCCCTTTGTCACCAATTCTGTTCATAATTTTTATGGACAGAATTTCTAGGCGTAGCCAGGTGGCGAAAGGCTTCTTCCTTGGTGGCCTCAGAGTCTCATCTCTGCTCTTTGCAGATGATGCGGTCCTGTTGGCTTCATCAGGGGGTGGCCTCCAGCTCGCATTGGAACGGTTCGCAGCCGAGTGTGAAGCGCCCGGCATGAGAATCAGCAACTCTAAGTCTGAGGCCATGGTCCTCAGCCGGAAAAGGGTGAAGTGCCCTCTCCGGCTCAGGAACAAGTTCTTGCCCCAAGTGGAGGAGTTGAAGTATCTCGGGGTCTTGTTCACAAGTGATGGGAGAAGGGAGCGGGAGATCGACAGATGGATTGGGGCTGCCTCTGCAGTGATGCGGACGCTGCACCGGTCTGTAGTGGTGAAGAGGGAGCTTAGTGTAAAAGTGAAGCTTTTTCCTACCCTCACCTATGGTCACGAGCTTTGGGTAGTGACCGAAAGAATAAGATCGTGAATACAAGCGGCAGAAATGAGTTTCCTTCGAAGGGTGGCTGGCCTCTCCCTTAGAGATAAGGTGAGGAGTGCGGCCATCAGGGAGGTGCTCAGAGTAGAGCCGCTGCTCCTCCACATCGAAAGGAGCCAGTTGAGGTGGCTTGGGCATCTGATTAGGATGCCTCCTGGCCGCCTCTTGGGTGAGGTGTTCCGGGCATGTCCCACCGGGAGGAGGCCCCGTGGTAGACCCAGGACATGCTGGAGAGATTATATCTCTCGGCTGGCCTGGGAACGCCTTGGGGTCCCTCCGGATGAGTTGGAGGAGGTGGCTGGGGAGAGGGAAGCCTGGGCTTCTCTGCTTAGGTTTCTGCCCCCGCGACCCGGCCCCGGATAAGTGGAAGAGAATGGATGGATGGATGCTTTCTTGATCACCCCTTTTAAAAAAAACATAAAATGTCAGTCAGGCGACTCGGGCCATGTTGGTCGTGGCCCTGAGAAGCGTGGTGGGGTCCCTTATTTTCATTTGTGAAAGGTGGCAAACCTAGTGGCAACTCTCCCATGAGTGATAGGTAAACTATTCCAACATGTGAGATCATCCTCAGTTTTTTTTAATAGGGGGATATGATTTAACTGTACCAAGTGTGAGAGCCTGGTGGAAAAAATTTATGCCTAAATATGTAATATTGCCTGATTTTAGAAGAGTCCTGGAGGTACTCTGAAAATTACAATTTAGAAGCAAAACTGGTGATTTACCCCAGTTGATGTAGTAATCTGATATAAATGAAAACTTATCTATCAGTGTGATAGGCTTCAGAAGAGAAGCTTGTGAATTCCCATACTGAAGCTTTGGGAAAGAGATCATTTTCCTAACACGTGCATTTGGAGAGCTGTATAGTGTTTTGATTCAGTTTATGAAGGATGAACCAAATTCAAATTTGTGTATAACTCCTAATAAAATTTCCAATTTACCCGGTCAAATGCCTTTTCTGCACCTAAAAACACAACTGTAGTTTCTAATTTGTTAATGGAACAGTAATCTATTACGTTTATTAGTCTGGGTGTATTATTGGCTGAGTGCCGACCCTTGATAAAACCTGTTTGGTCCAGATGTACAGAGGTGGCAAAAGTACTGACATTCTGTACTTACAGTGGTGTGAAAAAGTGTTTGCCCCCTGCCTCATTTCCTGTTTTTTTGCATGTTTGTCACACTTAAGTGTTTCGGAACATCAAACCAATTTAAACAATAGTCAAGGACAACACAAGTAAACACAAAATGCAAGTTGTAAATGAAGGTGTTTATTAGTAAAGGTGAAAAAAAATCCAAACCATCATGGCCCTGTGTGAAAAAGTGATTGCCCCCTAAACCTAATAACTGGTTGGGCCACCCTTAGCAGCAACAACTGCAACCAAGCGTCTGCGATAACTTGCAATGAGGCTTTTACAGCGTTCTGGAGGAATTTTGGCCCACTCATCTTTGCAGAATTGTCCTAATTCAGTTACATTAGAGGGTTTTCGAGCATGAACGGCCTTTTTAAGGTCATACCACAACATCTCAATAGGATTCAGGTCAGGACTTTGGCTAGGCCACTCCAAAGTCTTCATTTTGTTTTTCTTCAGCCAGTCAGTGGTGGACTTGCTGGTGTGTTTAGGATCATTGTCCTGCTGCAGAACCCAAGTACGTTTAAGCTTGAGTACACGAACAGATGGTCTGACATTCTCCCTCACGATCTCTTGGTAGACAGCAGAATTCATAGTTCCATTTATCACAGCAAGTCTTCCAGGTCCTGACGCAGCAAAACAGCCCCAGACCATCACACTACCACCACCATATTTTACTGTTGGTATAATGTTCTTTTTCTGAAATGCAGTGTTCCTTTTACGCCAGATGTAATGGGACACACACCTTCCAAAGAGTTCCACTTTTGTCTCATCGGTCCACAGAATGTTGTCCCAAAAGTCTTGGGGATCATCAAGATGCGTTTTGGAAAAATTGAGCCGAGCTTTAATGTTCTTTTTGCTCAGCAGTGGTTTTCTTCTTGGAACTCTGCCATGCAGGCCATTTTTGCTCAGTCTTTTTCTGATGGTGGAGGCATGAACGCTGACCTTAACTGAGGCAAGTGAGGCCTGCAGTTCTTTGGACGTTGTTGTGGGGTCTTTTGTGACCTCTTGGATGAGTCGTCGCTGCGCCCTTGGGGTAATTTTGTGCGCCGGCCACTCCTGGGAAGGTTCACCACTGTTCCATGTCTTCGCCATTTGTGGATAATGGCTCTCACTGTGGTTCGCTGGATTCCCAAAGCTTTGGAAATGGCTTTATAACCCTTTCCAGACTGATAGATCTCAATTACTTTCTTTCTCAATTGCTCCTGAATTTCTTTGGATCTCGGCATGATGTGTAGCTTTCAAGGATCTTCTGGTGGACCTTACTGTGTCAGGCAGCTCCTATTTAAGTGATGTCTTGATTGGGAACAGGTGTGGCAATAATCAGGCCTAGGTGTGGCTAGGGAAATTGAACTCAGGTGTGAAAAACTACAGTTATAGTATGTTTTAACAAGGGGGCAATCACTTTTTCACACAGGGCCATGATGGTTTGGATTTTTTTTCACCTTTACTAATAAACACCTTCATTTACAACTTGCATTTTGTGTTTCCTTGTGTTGTCCTTGACTATTGTTTAAATTGGTTTGATGTTCCGAAACACTTAAGTGTGACAAACATGCAAAAAAACAGGAAATGAGGCAGGGGGCAAACACTTTTTCACACCACTGTAAGTAGAAGTACAAGTACTTATGTTAAAAAATACTTTAGTAAAAGTCGAAGTACTGGTTCAACTTCTCTACTTAAGTAAAAGTAAAAAAGTACAGGCTCTGAAATGTACTCAAAGTAAGAAAGTAAAAGTAGTTCTTTGGAGGATGTTTCTACCTGCTATTTTTGTGTAAAACAAACCGAACCTCATTATATATTATTGTAATAATATAAAATAGTACATGAGAATACAAATGTTATTCCAATCTAAATTTTAATTCTAATGAATGCACTCAGCTTGAATCTGTTATGTAGGACACAAACTGTGAAAGGGAATTTAAACACAGCTCTGTTCTCTGTGTCCTCCATAGTAGAGGGTGACTGTGCCTCCACCTAAACACCAACATGAGGATACTCAGGGGTTACAGTGGGATTCAGAAGGTGGAGGAACCCTAAGATCAGCTGTAGTGGCTCTGCATGGGGAGAAGAATCACAGCTTTCTATTGTAGCTGCAGTAAATGATGTTGGTGTGCAGGCTGTGATCAGCTGACATGCTGCTGCTGCTCTGAGGTTTACTGCTCTGTGTGGATGAACTGAACTCACAAAGATGTAACCCAGTATTTCACAGCTCTCTGAGCTGATCTCCATCCCCTACACTGACAGCATACAGGCTGTAGAAATGTTGGATTCAGTGAATGAATCTCAGCATCAGCAGCTTTGATTCAAACTCATCTCTGCTGCACTGATGTAACCTGTAACTCTGACCATGAACACAAACACTGTGCTCCAGTCCAACACAGAGCTTTACTGTAAATACAGTACAACAAACTAACCTATTTATTAAACACTAAACTGCATTATTTTCATAGAATCTTTGAATTACACAAAGTCAGCATACTTCAGTTTGTTTTCCTGTCCTTACCTTTAAATCTAACCTCTCTTCTTCCTCTCCTTCCTCTTTCTCCGTCTCTGAGTGAACTTCTCTCTCTTTGCTCTCCCTGAAATACAGCAGCTCTTCTTTTAGCTCGCAGACACACTGTGTGACAAACTGCACACACTTTGTGTGTTTGCTGATATTTGTTGAGCATTTAGAAACGTTGCATTTACCTGCCACACGTTACTCCCTTCATGCTCGCTCCTCTTCAGTAGCGCTAGCTAAGCTGTTTATGTGCCGCAGCGCAACTTACGGACTCGGTCCGGCCCTCTGTGACCCCTGATTATAGCGCTATAAATGATACATTAATTATATGGGTTTGCGTATTTAATCCCTTTGTACGAGATAAGCCCCGATGATGGAGGATACGCCAGTACGATTGTCTCTTATGTGTTATTATTCCTCCGTTTAGGCTCAGATCGTTTTATGTTTGAAGGCGCACTGACCGGAAATGCAAACTTCTCTCTGACGTGTTAAAAAGTAACGAGTCTGTTTGAAAATGTAAGAAGTAGAAAGTACAGATACTTGCTTAAAAATGTAGGGAGTAAAAGTAAAAAGTAGTCAGAAAAATAAATACTTAAGTAAAGTACAGATCCCTGAAAAATCTACTTAAGTACAGTAACGAAGTATTTGTACTTCGTTACTTCCCACCTCTGCAGATGTATAATAGACAGAGTAGTGCTTTCTTCTAGCAAGGACTTTAGAAATTATTTTAAGGTCTACATTTATGTGTGAGATTGGGTGGTAGCTGGATGGAAGTGTTGGGTCTTTGCCTGGTTTAAGAAGCAGGCTGATGTTGGCGGAGTTTATATTTGGAGATAGTCTGTGACTGTTCTGAATTTGAGTCACCATTTTGAAAAAATGGATGCTTGCACAGACCAAAATGCTATGTAAAATTCTTCTGGAAAACCATCTTGACTTGGGGCTTTATTATTTGTGAAATGCTGTAAGTCTTCATGGAATTCAGACACTAAAAGAGGTGAGTCCAGAGCTGCAACCTGTTCATCCTTTAGTTTTGGTAGATTTATATTGTTAAAAAATTCTTCAATGGCAACCTCAGATGGATTAATCTGTGATGTGTATAAAGCTTCATAAAAGTCTTTGAAACATTTATTAGTTGTGGATCATGAGAAATAGCTGTTTTTTTTTTTTTTCTTTATTTAGTTTTAACTGGTTAGCCAATAATTATCCAGATTTCCCTGTTCAAAATTTCCAAACGCAGCCTCTACAACAGAAATTTTGTCTTTTTATCAATTATTTCATTTAATTCCAGTTTTAGTTTCCTCAGGTTGCTAATTATATGTTCTTGTGGTGAAGCAGCACACTGGGTAGTTTGTCACAGGTGTATTTGCTCCAGGCCCAGGAACATCAGCAGTGCCTGTACAGCAGAGAGGCTTGACTCAGACGATTTACACTGGGAGACAAAGTGCAGCTCAAAGTTCCTTGCCAAGTGGCAAGGGCCCTTTGTGGTCACACAATAAGTGGGGGACATCAATTATGAAGTGTTGTGGTCAGACAGGGGTCAACTAAAAAGCGCTGTATAAAGATCAAGTGGTCTGGTCTATGTGCTGGGGGCTTTATAGTGACAGTCTTGCTACAGTGGGAAAAAATCTGACAGGAACATTCAGAACTTTAGAGCTCATTCAGATCTTTATTGAAACACACCAGGACTAAGCAACAGGCTAATAAAGTGTCCAGGATTGTCCAGTCACTGTCTGGATCACAGAAACCTGTCCTCAGCTGGACCTGGAAACCTCCTCAAAGGTGCCATTATCCTCATCAAATAGAAGCCTTTGTGTAGCTCCATAAGTCCACTATTTGTCTGTCTCGGCAGCTGAAAACAATTTTTACTGTACAATGAACTGTGTGTTAACATAATACACTTACCCATTCAACTGAAATATAACATCACATTTACCAGCAATGACAGTGAAACTAAAACAAATCCTGTGACTCTAATCTAAGAGAATGTTTAGGCAGTATTGCTACTGAAGAAAGAGCTCCCATACATATATACATGAGAATAAAGAGGAAACATAAATCACAGCAAAAGAAAGGCCATGAAAGTAGGAAATAATCCTTATACTGGTCGTTTTCATTATACAACTTAATTAAGAGTTATTGGAGGTAAAATAGGACTGTGTGGAAAATAAAACATTACACAGCAATAGCAATAACATTTACAAGTGCAAAATGTTTTATTTATTCTGATTACTAAAAACTTAATCAAGCAAACCAATAATAACTAGACCCATGTTTTCTTCCAAGCTACATAGTAAGATTTAAACTGTGGAATACATCCAGTCCCTGAAAAGACTGTTTGATTCATATGAAAAAAGGTGAAAGTTGATACTTTGCAGTTTGGTTCCACAGTAGTATGGGATCACTGAGAAAAGCAAAATGGTTGTAACAGAACTCAGACAACTTGTCTAAGTGCTGAAATGGCCAGAAGCAACTATGATGTCTCGTGGTAAAATGTTCCAAGGGTCCATCCCAGGATCATGATTCTGCCAGTCCGGCTGAAGAGAAGGATTGTTCAGAGTCATCAAGCACCCCAGCCAGTGGCATCGAGAGGCAAAATTCTCCATCACATCCTGATGTTTTTCACCTTCATGAGCAGGCAACAGTGGCTAGAAGGGTGTGGATATGAGAGGTTGTTTAGCTTACCTTGTTTCTGTGCAATTTCTGCCAAAACTTTCTGGTCATGAAGTTGATTTTAAACTTTTTTTCTTCTAATGGGTAATTTTTTGAACACAAGTTAACCCACTCAGATTTAACTCAGGATTATCAAGATAATTATAAAACTAAACACAAATATAACACAGCTGTATCAATTGAAACAGGAACAAAAGCAGGAAAAAAGTTATGACTGACTCAGTGTTTAATAGACTTTCAATGTCACTGCTCTGCATTAGATGAAATATGTAATTATACAGCTGTTTTTTCCATTGAATTAATTTTTATGGCTTTAAGACGGCTCTTTCAGCTTCATCCTGGTGGTGAGCAAATAAAGTACAAATTAAAAATTCATATGATAAGTAGACTTGCTTTTCAGGGGAAGACAAGGTTTTTAAACAATTTCTAAAAGCCTTGCAGGTCCACAGAATGTGGAAACAGGAACAGAACCAGGATCAGGATCAGGGAAATTTTACATGAGTGGAAACTCTAAGTGCTTTATCAGTAGGCATTATACATGGGCAATTTAGAGGTACACCATAAGTTAGTATGACAGTATAATTATTTACCTTATGTGTCATAGGTAACTGCAAAGTTACACTTGATATTTCAAGTCACTCCTGAAGTTAGTTGAATAAACATATTACCTAGCTTGACAGGGCAGATCCTCTGCTTGCAGCCAATTTAGCATGATCGACATATACAACATACTGCAATATGTAGTATTTTGCCCTAAAATGTGTGTAACAAACCAACCTGCAGAATAGTTTCATTCCTGCTTTGGTAGAGCACCAGTTGGAGATTCTGTATTGTGAACTGTCTGTATTCTTTAACCTGAAACAAAAATGTTTTCAGGAGAGCAGCAGAAGCCTAAATGATCCAGGTTTAGATCCCTGTCTGACAGTAACAGTAGGTACCTTCTGAGCCATTACAGTGCTGCTGTAGTCATTCACTTCAAACACCTGGTCTATGTGTATCTTCTTCTGCTCCATTTCCTTTGATGCAACTTCAAACATGTTCTATAATCATTAAAAAATATAAGTACAGCAAACAGTGACTTTAGTTTAACATAGGAAAGTGTAAGAATGACCAAAATAATTGCAAGCCATCAGACACTACTATACCTGAATCTGAGCTCTGACAGACTCTGAGTTTTTTTTCTGTGATCTCAGCTGATTTTTTATCTTGGGCCACTTCAGCCTCAGCTCTTCATACATCTCTTTGAGTCTGGTTTTACTAACAGGATTGTTCATGCTCTCGGTTTTCCCCGTCTGTATTGAAAGAGCAACCTCTGCTGCCATTCTGTAAAATACAAAGTCACAATTTTTTAACCTTATGTATAAAATATCACTTCCATTCTAGTAGTCGAGTAGCAGTCATAGTGTCTGAGGTTTGTTCAGTACCTATCTTTGAATGATTTCAGTTCTTCCTCTTTTTCCTTTAGAGCAGATCTGTGGAGTAAATAATACTGTTTGTAAAAAAATAGATGGATAAAATATATATGACAGGATTTGTAGGAACATGTCAGTGTTCTGTACTATCTTCTGTGGCTATCCACATGGCTTATTTGGAAATATTAGTTACGTATTAGAGAACACTCAATTTGAACACATGGTCCTAAAGTAAACCTGAGATGGTTGCTTCAACACCACACTAACACATAATTAATAAAACATGAATGTTCTGGTTGTACTAGGCTTTGTGTCCACACTTTGATTTACTTCAAATATATTTATATTACACCAACAACAACCCAAACAGTAGCAAGAATGAGCAAGAAAGAAAAGACAGACTCAGAATCAAACACACAAATTTGGCATGGAAAAACTAAACGATTCAACAGAAGATTTGTGTCTTTTGTTTTAAGCCTAACCTGGATAAGCAGAAAAAATGGATGGTTGGATGGATAGTGTCAAATCACAACAAATATTTGCCTCAAGGTGCATTATATTGTAAAGACAGAGAAAACCCAACAGTCAAAACGACCCCCTATGAGCAGCACTTGGTGACAGTGGGAAGGAAAAACTCCCTTTAACAGGAAGAAACCTCCAGCAGAACCAGGCTCAGGGAGGGGGGGTCATCTGCTGAGGGGGGAGAGACAGAGATTAATAATAACTTATGATTAAATGCAGAGTGGAGAATAAACAGAGAGTTAAAAGAAGTGAATGAAAACAAACACTCAGTGCATTATGGGAACCCCCCAGCAGCCTAGGCCTATAGTAGCATAACTAAGGGAGGGTTCAGGGTCACCTGATCCAGCCCTAACTATAAGCTTGATCATAAAGGAAAGTTTTAAACCTAATCTTAAAAATAGAGAGGGTGTCTGTCTCCTGAATCCAAGCTGGGAGCTGGTTCCACAGAAGAGGGGCCTGAAAGTTGAAGGCTCTGCCTCCCATTGTACTCTTAAGTATCCTAGGAACCCCAAGTAAGCCAGCAGTCTGAGAGTGAAGTGCTCTATTGGGGTGATATGGGACTATGAGGTCTTTGAGATAAGATGGGGCCTGATTATTTAAGACCTTGTAGGTGAGGAGAAGGATTTTAAATTCTATTCTAGATTTAACAGGGAGCCAATGAAGAGAAGCCAATATGGGAGAAATCAGCTCTGTCTTTCTAGTCCCTGTCAGTACTCTAGCTGCAGCATTTTGGATCAGCTGAAGGCTTTTCAGCCGGTAAAACCCTATCACCACCTCCTCGCGGTGCCGGCTGGATTCCAACCAACGGTGAAGGTCTTCAATGCCAGGTGGAGCGACGCATCGGTTGAAGTATTCGCAGTCGCATCACGGATATGTCCGTTCAAGCTTCGACAAGAACAACTAGGGTGTCCCCCAGAGGCGACACGCGCCGTCCTCGCCCGAACGGCGTGAAAAGTCAGCCAGGGCTCCCCGCCCACGGGCGAGGCAGGGCTAAAGAAGTCAGCCCAACTTCGAATCGGTACCATAAACATCGGTACAATGACCGGAAGGAGCCACGAACTGGCCGCATCGCTCAAGAACCGCCGCATTGACATCGCGTGCGTGCAAGAGACGAAGTGGAAAGGAGCGAAGGCCCGAGACATCGGTGAAGGCTTCAAGCTCTTCTACAACGGCGCCAACTCGGTTCGGAACGGCGTGGGAATCATCGTCAGTGAGAAGCTCAAGGACAGTGTGGTTGAAGTGTGCCGAGCGCCGGACCAGCTCATGTCAATCAATATCGACTCGAGCGAAGTGGTCTTGCGAGTAATCTCCTGCTACGCCCCACAGACCAACTGCACCGACGAGGAGAAGGACAAATTCTGGGAGGAGCTGGATGCTCTGATACAATTGACCGGACCCGAAGAACACCTGATGATCGGTGGAGACCTCAACGGTCACGTCGGCTCCACAAGGGAAGGCTTTCATCAGTGCCATGGAGGCCAAGGCTACGGCGCCCGCAACAACCCAGATCGATTACCTACTCGTCCAGCGTCAGGATCTCAAGCTCGCCACAAATGTGAAAGTAATTCCTTCAGAATCAATCGGACCACAACATCACCTCCTCATCTTGGACATGCGCCTCGACCTCAGCCAACACCGCAAGCCCCGCACAACCTTGGTATCGAGAATCAAGTGGTGGCGTTTACCGGAATGCAAACAACTCGCCAACGCCATCGGCAACTTCGAATTGGACTTCGACCAGCCGGTCGATGCCGTGTGGTCAGACATGGCAGTGCGGATCCACGGCGCAGTGGACGAACTTATGGGACGAACGAAACCGGGCAGGAAATTTATCGACAAGCAAATTTGGTGGTGGAACGAAGAAGTGCAACAACCGGTCAAGGAGAAGAAGGTGGCCAAGAAAGCATGGTTCGCTTCCCAGGACCCTGCCGATCGCCAGCGATATCGGGCCCTCAAGTCGGCGGCGAAGCGAGCAGTCGCGGCGGCCAAAGCCGCCCACTACCAGCGCCTCTATGATGAGTTGGATACTCCGGAAGGGGTGAACAAGATCTACCGACTGGCTAACTCCCGCCATCAGGCCACGCTGGACATTGGCCAAGTCAAACACGTCAAGGACGAGCAACATCGAACGCTCCGGGAGCCACACGAAATCCTGCAGCGTTGGAACACCTACTTCGCCAAGATCTCCAACAAGGAATTTCCCCACCCTTCAATCGTTTCTGCCGATCCCGTCCCTGGTCCTGTCCTGCCGATCAGCACCGCCGAAGTCGAAGCTGCCACGAAGAAGATGAAAAATGGTAAAGCACCAGGACCTGACGACATTCCGGCAGAGGCATGGAAGCTGATGGGACACCAGGGTGCTGCATTTCTCGCCAGCCTTTTCAACCGTATCATCGAAGACAGAGTCACCCCCAAGGCCTGGCTGACCAGCACCACGGTGCTCATCTGGAAGGGCAAGGGCGACGTCCTGGAATGCTCCAATTATCGACCCATCTGCCTCCTTTGCCACGCCATGAAGATCTTCGAACGAGTCATCAATGCCCGCCTTCGCAAGATCATCGAGACCACCCCCAACCAATGCGGTTTCGTCAAAGGCCATGGAACAACAGATGCCATCCACACGGCCAGGCTACTCGTCGAGTGCCACTGGGAAAAGAACCTGCCTATCCACATGGCATTTCTGGACCTGGAGAAAGCCTTCAACCAAGTGCCCCACGATCTAATTTGGCACGCCCTGTGCTCCCACGGAGTGCCCGAGGCCTATGTCCAGTGGATCCGGCTGCTCTACCGAGACGTCAGCAGCACCGTCCGATGTCCAGCGGGAATCTCACCACCATTCCCAATCACGGTGGGAGTACACCAGGGGTCAGCCCTGTCTCCGCTCCTGTTCATCTTGTGTATGGACACAGCGACCGCCGATCTCCAACGCCCCCACCCATCGACGCTACTGTACGCTGACGTGTTGACTTAGCCGATGAAGCCCGAGGACAACTGGAGGCCCAAGCGCAGCAGTGGGACGCACGGCTGAGTGAGAATGGGATGCGTCTGGACACCGCGAAGACCGAGTACATGGAGTTTAGCGAGCAGACCGAAGGGACCATCAGCATCAATGGCGTGGCCCTCAAGAAGACCACGCAGTTCAAGTACCGCCGATCGGATCCATCCTCAGCAGTGACGGCGACACACTCCCGGATGTCCGCGCCCGAGTCAGCGCGGCCTGGGCCAAGTGGCGCCAAGTGACAGGCGTACTCTGCGACCGCAAGATGCCCGAGCGCCTCAAGGGCAAGATCTATAAGACCCTGTCGCCCTCTACGCTTGCGAGTGCTGGCCTGCAACTGCACGACACGAGCAAGTGCTGCACAGAATAGAGATGAGGATGCTCCGCTGGAGCCTGGGCTTGACACTGCATGACCACGCGATGAACGAGGACGTCCGAAGATGGATGAGTGTGGCCGCAATCACCGACAAGATGCGAGAAGCACGTCTTCGATGGTATGGACACGTCGTCCGAAGCGATGACAGCTCGGTGGCCAAGACCGCGATGCGCCTCAGCCCACGCGGGAAGAGGCCCCGAGGACGGCCAAAGAAGCGGTGGCTCGATCGGATCAAAGAAGACATGAAGCACGTCGCTGTCACTTCTGAAGTCGCCCTAGATCGCGCCAAGTGGAGACGGGCGTGGAAACACGCGGACCTTGCAACTTAGCGGGAATAATGGGAGGAAGAAGAAGGTTTTTCAGAGAGCTTTTAGGACAGCCTGATAATAATGAATTACAATAGTCCAGCCTAGTAGTAATAAATGCATGAATTAGCTTTTCAGCATCACTCTGAGAAAGGATGTTTCTAATTTTAGAAATATTGCACAAATGCAAAAAAGCAGTCCTACATATTTGGGTAATGCTTTCTTTTAAGGCCCGCCCTTAGGCCGTAACTATCCTGTAAGTAAATTTTAGTTATGTGGAATTACGGCGTAATTATTTTTAATTACGGCGTAATTATTTTTAATTACGCCGTAATTATTTTTACCATGGCTGAATTATTTTTAATTATGCCGTAATTATTTTGTAATTCCACCATAATTATTTTTAATTACGCCGTAATTATTTTTAATTACACCGTAATTATTTTTACCACGGCTGAATTATTTTTAATTACACCGTAATTATTTTTAATTCCGCTGTAGTAAAAATAATTACGGCGGAATTAAAAATAATTACGGCGGAATTCCACATAACTAAATTTTACTTACAGGATAGTTATGGCCTAAGGGCGGGCCTTAAAAGAAAGCGTTACCCATATTTGTTTGATATGTGCATTGAAGGACAAATCCTGGTCAAAATTGACTCCAATATTTCTCACAGTCTGTGTGGGTTTCCTCCTGGTACTCTGATTTCCTCCCACAGTCTAAAGACATGGAGTTACATGGGTTAGGTTAATTGGTGATTCTAAATTGCCCATAGTTGTGAATCTCAGTGTGAATGGTTGTCTGTCTCTCTGTTTCAGCCCTGTGACAGGCTGGCAACCTGTACAGGGTGTACCCTGCTTCTCACCCTATGACAGCTGGGATAGGCTCCAGATCCCCCGTCACCCTGAACAGGATAAGTGGAAGAGAATCGATGGATGGATGGATTTCTCACAGTGTTACTGGAGGCCAAGGTAATGTCATCCAGATTAAGTATCTGGTTAGACACATGTTTCTAAGATTTATTGGGCTCAGTAAAAGAAATTCATATTTAACTGAATTTAGAAGCAGGAAATTGGAGTTCATCCAGGCATCACTCTGAGACAGGATGTTTCTAAATTTAGAGATATTGCACAAATAATTGTCTGAAATCATACAAAAATCATGTTTATGCCTCTATAGCTGTTACATGTAGTTTTAAAAGACATAATATTTACCTCATCCGATAAAGTTGCTCTTTCAGTTCTCTGCTCCTGTTTATAAAGATCACTGAAAGGTTAGTTTCATTGAAACTAGCTAAAAACATCCAGACTACTTTCAGGTCCAGGATACTTCATTTTCAAAACAAATCACTTATTTAAACCTGCCATATGATTTGAGACTCTGATTATGCAGCAAGAACTGGAATAATTCCATGCATGTGTTTATGAAAAACTGTGGCACATATTAGGTTCTGTTACCACAACTACTTGGTCAAGTTTACAACAAGATTATAGTTTTGTTTAAAATGTGTTTTGTGTCTGTTAGAATGGTCTGTTTTGCCCATATGGACCAGGATTGTTTAGCTGCATGGTTTATAGAAAATTGGGAAACTTTCTGGGGAAAACCTGGTCTTATTAGGAGAGATTATATCCATTCCACTTTGGATGGCGCAGCTCTCATTTATTTCTAGAAATCTGTCCAAATTTATTAAACCCCCAAAATGTGACTATCTAGGGTTGAGGGAAGCAGAGTTGCAGTCTCACTTTTGTCATCCCCATCCCCAAAAGCCTTGTAGCAGCATTTTGTACAGATTATAGGCAATTAATAGGTGCTTTAGACCAGCAAGGAAACAGAGCATTACAACAGTCTAAGTGGGAGAAGATGAGGGAATGATACAACAGTCCTGAGTTTAGTCTTTGGAGCTTGAAAAAAGGCAACTGGCCTTTTTAAAATTTTTGAAGATGTTTCACCCCTTATCCAAGAGGCTTCTTCAGTTCTCCATTTTTTCAGAACTGAAGAAGCCTCTCTGATTGCCTACAATCTGTATAAAATGCTGCTACAAGGCTTTTGGGGATTTCTTAACCCTTAGGAGATCCTAGGTACCATATGGATTTTTTGGGGGAGTGGAGGTGGGGTAGCTTGGTTGAATGAATATAGTTACCAGAGGGTATGAGTTTGTCAAACATTTTAGTATTGTCATCTCAGTTCCCTAAATAAGCTTTAAAAGGCTAAACTATGTAAAAAACTGACACATTTTTTCTTTGAGACAAAAAAAAATGCTGCATTGACAACATTTAAATTGCCTTTTTTGATCCCACACTTATATTCACATCAATGAATACATTCCTTCATATTAAGATTTTATTTTTTCAATTTTTCAATTTGTCGACTAGATGGTGATACTTTTTACCATTTAAAGCGTGAAGCAAAATTTGAACCTTTTACTGTTTTCTGCAAGGATGCCATGCCACTGAAATAATACAGGTGCTGGTCATAAAATTAGAATATCATGAAAAAGTTGATTTATTTCAGTAATTCCATTCAAAAAGTGAAACTTGTATATTATATTCATTCATTACACACAGACTGATATATTTCAAATGTTTCTTTTAATTTTGATGATTATAACTGACAAGTAATGAAAACCCCAAATTCAGTGTCTCAGAAAATTAGAATATTACTTCAGATCAATACAAAAAAAGGATTTTTAGAAATGTTGGCCAACTGAAAAGTATGAACATGAAAAGTATGAGCATGTACTCAGTACTTAGTTGGGCTCCTTTTGCCTGGATTACTGCAGCAATGCAGCGTGGCATGGAGTCGATCAGTCTGTGGCACTGCTCAGGTGTTATGAGAGCCCAGGTTGCTCTGATAGTGGCCTTCAGCTCTTCTGAATTGTTGGGTCTGGTGTATCACATCTTCCTCTTCACAGTAGCCCATAGATTTTCTATGGGGTTAAATGTCAGGAGAGTTTGCTGGCCAATGAAGAACAGGGATACCGTGGTCCTTAAAGCAGGTACTGGTAGCTTTGGCACTGTGTGCAGGTGCCAAGTCCTGTTGGAAAATGAAATCTGCATCTCCATAAAGTTGGTCAGCAGCAGGAAGCATGAAGTGCTCTAAAACTTCCTGGTAGACGGCCGCGTTGACCTTGGACCTCAGAAAACACAGTGGACCAACACCAGCAGATGACACGGCACCCCAAACCATCACTGACTGTGGAAACTTCACACTGGACCTCAGCCAGCGTGGATTCTGTGCCTCTCCTCTCTTCCTCCAGACTCTGGGACCTTGATTTCCAAAGGAAATGCAAAACTGACTTTGATCAGAGAACATAACTTTGGAGCACTCAGCAGCAGTCCAGTCCTTTTTGTCTTTAGTCCAGGCGAGACGCTTCTGACGCCGTCTCTGGTTCAAGAGCGGCTGACACGAGGACTGCGACAGCTGAAACCATGTCTGCATACGTCTGTGCGTGGTGGTTCTTGAAGCTCTGACTCCAGCTGCAGTCCACTCTTTGTGAATCTCCCCACATTTTTGAATGGGTTTGTTCCACAATCCTCTCCAGGGTGCAGTTATCCCTGTTTTTGGACACTTTTTTCTACCACATCTTTTCCTTCCCTTCGCCTCTCTATTAATGTGCTTGGACACAGAGCTCTGTGAACAGCCAGCCTCTTTAGCAATGACCTTTTGTGTCTCGCCCTCCTCGTGCAAAGTGTCAAAGGTCATCTTTTGGACAACTGTCAGTCAGCAGTCTTCCCCATGATTGTGTAGCCTACAGAACTAGACTGAGAGACCATTTAAAGGCCTTTGCAGGTGTTTGGAGTTAATTAGCTGATTAAAGTGTGGCACCAGGTGTCTTCAATATTGAACCTTTTCACAATATTCTAATTTTCTGAGATACTGAATTTGGGATTTTCATTAGTTGTCAGTTATAATCATGAAAATTAAAAGAAACAAACATTTGAAATATATCAGTCTGTGTGTAATGAATGAATATAATATACAAGTTTCACTTTTTGAATGAATTACTGAAATAAATCAACTTTTTCATTGATATTCTAATTTTATGACCAGCACCTGTATGTGCTGTTGTGCGTAAGTGAATGCAGTGGGAAGAATGATTATGATTATGTGTGAAAGCTACAGTGCTGTTAACTGTTAATTTGGACGGACACAGACATGAGCACTGACCAACCGCGCTCATCATGTGAGGGGTGTACTCACTTTTATGATACAATGTAAATATGCACCATGAATAATACTGTACAGAATCAGTGAATTAACCCAAGAAGTATGGTCTGACTTAAAGCTCATATCAGTAATATAGGGGACTGAATCACCTGTAAAAAAAAAAAAAATGTTGATTTGATGAAACATATTTATCTTCAAATCATATTAATCCAAAAGAGTCCAATTTGTTCATTTAAATTGGGAGTCTTCGTCACACACTAAGGTTAATTATGGGATTCCACAGGGTTCTGGGCTTGGTCCAGTTTGATTTACACTATACATAATTCCCCTTAGGCATCATTATTAAAAAAAAACATTGGATCAATTTTCATTGTTGTACAGATGATACTTAGGTTTATCTATCCATGAAGCCAGATGACACACATCACTTAATTAAACTGCAGGAATGTTTGAAAGACATAAAGGTCTGGATGACCTCTAATTTTGGGAGACAGACACCCTCACTATTTTTAAGATTAGGCTTAAAACTTTCCTTTATGATCAAGCTTACAGTTAGGGCTGGATCAGGTGACCCTGAACCATCCCTTAGTTATGCTGCTGTAGGCCTAGGCTGCTGGGGGGTTCCTATGATGCACTGAGTGTTTCTTTTCATTCACCTCTTTTCACTCTGTTTATACTTCACTATGTATTTAATTATTAGTTATTATTAATCTCTGTCTCTCTTCCACAGCTTGTCTTTTGTCCTGTCTCTCCCCCCTCAGCAGATGACCCCCCCCCCCCCCCCCTCCCTGAGCCTGGTTCTGATGGAGGTTTCTTCCTGTTAAAGGGAGTTTTTCCTTCCCACTGTCACCAAGTGCTGCTCATAGGGGGTCGTTTTGACTGTTGGGTTTTCTCTGTATTGTTGTAGGGTTTGTTGTGATTTCGTGCTATATAAATAAAATTTAATTGAATTAAAATAACTTGGACAGAGCAAAACTCCATCTGACACTCCCAGAATGTATAATGAAAGTTCATGAAATAGAAAATTGTATCTAATAATTCATCTTCAGTGACAGAAATTATAGTGATTGCAGTTTCAAAGAGCATGTTTAAAAAGTAGGAGATGGTCCTTTAAGTAAAAAGACTTTCACCTGAGGAACACGTTTGAAGCCCACACAAGAGTATCTATGCACTTCCTTTGAAATTTTTAATTGCAGTTTACTTTCATTTTTTCTTGCTGTTTAGTTAGGGCCAGTAATCACAACCACTTGGTCAGGTTAATAAAAAGATGACAGTTTTAGGTAAAATACATTCAGTGGTGTTAGAAAGCTCTATTATCTGGCTGGTGAGTCCTATCAGAGGGCAGTCAAAATAAAATATGTGTTGCTGAAATACATTTACTCCAAACTAAAATATATTTGCTCCAATCTTGTGCTAATTGTCAGGGGAAATAATTAGCAATCGAGGATAATATTTGCCATGAGCTTGAGTTGGAGGTTGAGGTGTGGTGCTAAAAGGGACACAGTGCACTGCCTTAAAGGCCATTAAGATCATTATATGTTTATGATCTAGTGATAGTTTAACTAATTGATTTGTCTCATCTGTTCTCATAGATAAATATAACTGGGCATCATCTGCATAGCAATAAAAATGTATTCAGTGTTTTATAAAAAAAACATTGCCTAGTGGAAACATGTATTATATGAAAAGTATCAGTCATAACACAGTTTCCTGGGGAAGGGCATGTATAACTTTTGCATTTGAGTAAAAGTCTTGGCTTGCCTGAACAAATGGTAGACCAAGAGAGAGGAGAAAAACATTTACCTTGTGCTGGAAAGTTGCTCTTTCAGGTCTCTGTTCCTGTTTACCAATATCACCAAAGGTTAGTTTGGTTAAAAATATAAGACCACAGACTCATTAACATCCAGGAATTTGGCTGATTATTAAATTGGCTTTCAGATGGAACCGTGATACTTGAGTTTGGAAACAAACTACTTATTTACACCTGCCAAATGATTGCAGCCTCTGATGATACAGGAGGAAATCAGGCTGGAATAATTTAATGTGTCTTTCTGAACAACTATGGCACTTCTGGCATGTTGTACAAACAGAAATTAACTGGGACTGTTTGTGCATAAAGCATAAAATGTCATTAAACATTTGATTGTTACGTAAGTCAAAGAGAAGACTGACGCTAGTTGTTTAAAGTCATTGCATGTACAGTACCTGTCCCTTAGTGAATTCAGTTCATCATCTCTTTGTTTTAGAACTGATCTGTGGAGTAAAACATGTACCATGAAAAATACTGCACACAATCAGTGAATTATCCCAAGAAGTATGGACTGACTTTAAACTAACATCAATTATATAACGGACTGAATCACCTGTTGAAAAAAACAAAATAAAAAAATAAATAAATAAAATAAATAAATAAATAAATTAAAAAAAAAAAAAAATATATATATATATATATATATATATATATATATATATATATATATATATATACACTGCTCAAAAAAATAAAGGGAACACTTAAACAACACAATATAACTCCAAGTAAATCAAACTTCTGTGAAATCAAACTGTCCACTTAGGAAGCAACACTGATTGACAATCAATTTCACATGCTGTTGTGCAAATGGAATAGACAACAGGTGGAAATTATTGGCAATTAGCAAAACACACTCAATAAAGGAGTGGTTCTGCAGGTGGGGACCACAGACCACTTCTCAGTACCTATGCTTTCTGGCTGATGTTTTGGTCACTTTTGAATGTTGGTGGTGCTTTCACACTCGTGGTAGCATGAGACAGACTCTACAACCCACACAAGTGGCTCAGGTAGTGCAGCTCATCCAGGATGGCACATCAATGCGAGCTGTGGCAAGAAGGTTTGCTGTGTCTGTCAGCATAGTGTCCAGAGGCTGGAGGCGCTACCAGGAGACAGGCCAGTACACCAGGAGACGTGGAGGAGGCCGTAGGAGGACAACAACCCAGCAGCAGGACTGCTACCTCTACCTTTGTGCAAGGAGGAACAGGAGGAGCACTGCCAGAGCCCTGCAAAATGACCTCCAACAGGCCACAAATGTGCATGTGTCTGCTCAAATGGTTAGAAACCGACTCCATGAGGACGGTATGAGGGCCCGACGTCCACAGATGGGGGTTGTGCTCACAGCCCAACACCGTCCAGGATGCTTGGCATTTGTCAGAGAACACCAGGATTGGCAAATTCGCCACTGGCGCCCTGTGCTCTTCACAGATGAAAGCAGGTTTACACTGAGCACATGTGACAGATGTGACAGAGTCTGGAGACGCCGTGGAGAGCAATCTGCTGCCTGCAACATCCTTCAGCATGACCGGTTTGGCAGTGGGTCAGTAATGGTGTGGGGTAGCATTTCTTTGGAGGGCCGCACAGCCCTCCATGTGCTCGCCAGAGGTAGCATGACTGCCATTAGGTACCGAGATGAGATCCTCAGACCCCTTGTGAGACCATATGCTGGTGCGGTCGGCCCTGGGTTCCTCCTAATGCAGGACAATGCTAGACCTCATGTGGCTGGAGTGTGTCAGCAGTTCCTGCAAGATGAAGGCATTGAAGCTATGGACTGGCCCGCCCGTTCCTCCAGACCTGAATCCGATTGAGCACATCTGGGACATCATGTCTCGCTCCATCAACCAACGTCACGTTGCACCACAGACTGTCCAGGAGTTGGTGAATGCTTTAGTCCAGGTCTGGGAGGAGATCCCTCAGGAGACCATCCACCACCTCATCAGGAGCATGCCCAGGCATTGTAGGGAGGTCATACAGGCACGTGGAGGCCACACACAATACTGAGCCTCATTTTGACTTGTTTTAAGGACATTACATCAAAGTTGGATCAGCCTGTAGTGTGTTTTTCCATTTTAATTTTGTGTGTGACTCCAAATCCAGGCCTCCATTGGTTAATAAATTTGATTTCCAATGATGATTTTTGTGTGATTTTGTTGTCAGCACATTCAACTTTGTACAGAACAAAGTATTCAGTGAGAATATTTCATCCATTCAGATCTAGGATGTGTTATTTGAGTGTTCCCTTTATTTGTTTGAGCAGTGTATATATATATATATATATATATATATATATATATATATATGTGTGTGTGTGTGTGTGTGTGTGTGTTGACTTCACAGAACTTGGAGACACAATAAAACTCCTTCTGACACTCCCACAAAGTATAATAAAAGTTCTGAAATAGTCATAATATTATAGATAATAATTCATCTTCAGTGACAGAAATTGTAGTGATTGCAGTTTCAAAGAGCATGTTTAAAAAGTAGGAGATGGTCCTTTAAGTAAAAAGACTTTCACCTGAGAAACACGTTTGAAGCCCACACAAGAGTATCTATGCACTTCCTTTGAAATTTTTAATTGCAGTTTACTTTCATTTTTTCTTGCTGTTTAGTTAGGGCCAGTAATCACAACCACTTGGTCAGGTTAATAAAAAGATGACAGTTTTAGGTAAAATACATTCAGTGGTGTTAGAAAGCTCTATTATCTGGCTGGTGAGTCCTATCAGAGGGCAGTCAAAATAAAATATGTGTTGCTGAAATACATTTACTCCAAACTAAAATATATTTGCTCCAATCTTGTGCTAATTGTCAGGGGAAATAATTAGCAATCGAGGATAATATTTGCCACGAGCTTGAGTTGGAGGTTGAGGTGTGGTGCTAAAAGGGACACAGTGCACTGCCTTAAAGGCCATTCAGACCATTATATCATCACGATGTAGTGATAGTTTAACTAATTGATTTGTCTCATCTGTTCTCATAGAGAAATATAACTGGGCATCATCTGCATAGCAATAAAAATGTATTCAGTGTTTTATAAAAAAAACATTGCCTAGTGGAAACATGTATTATATGAAAAGTATCAGTCATAACACAGTTTCCTGGGGAAGGGCATGTATAACTTTTGCATTTGAGTAAAAGTCTTGGCTTGCCTGAACAAATGGTAGACCAAGAGAGAGGAGAAAAACATTTACCTTGTGCTGGAAAGTTGCTCTTTCAGGTCTCTGTCCCTGTTTACCAATATCACCAAAGGTTAGTTTGGTTAAAAATATAAGACCACAGACTCATTAACATCCAGGAATTTGGCTGATTATTAAATTGGCTTTCAGATGGAACCGTGATACTTGAGTTTGGAAACAAACTACTTATTTACACCTGCCAAATGACTGCAGCCTCTGATGATACAGGAGGAAATCAGGCTGGAATAATTTCATGTGTCTTTCTGAACAACTATGGCACTTCTGGCATGTTGTACAAACAGAAATTAACTGGGACTGTTTGTGCATAAAGCATAAAATGTCATTAAACATTTGATTGTTACGTAAGTCAAAGAGAAGACTGACGCTAGTTGTTTAAAGTCATTGCATGTACAGTACCTGTCCCTTAGTGAATTCAGTTCATCATCTCTTTGTTTTAGAACTGATCTGTGGAGTAAAACATGTACCATGAAAAATACTGCACACAATCAGTGAATTATCCCAAGAAGTATGGACTGACTTTAAACTAACATCAATTATATAACGGACTGAATCACCTGTTGAAAAAAACAAAACAAAACAAAACATCTTGACTTGACCCAATGTGATAAAACAGAAAAACTCCATCTGACACTCCAACAAAGTATAATAAAAGTTCTGAAATAGTCATAATATTATAGATAATAATTCATCTTCAGTGACAGAAATTGTAGTGATTGCAGTTTCAAAGAGCATGTTTAAAAAGTAGGAGATGGTCCTTTAAGTAAAAAGACTTTCACCTGAGGAACACGTTTGAAGCCCACACAAGAGTATCTATGCACTTCCTTTGAAATTTTTAATTGCAGTTTACTTTCATTTTTTCTTGCTGTTTAGTTAGGGCCAGTAATCACAACCACTTGGTCAGGTTAATAAAAAGATGACAGTTTTAGGTAAAATACATTCAGTGGTGTTAGAAAGCTCTATTATCTGGCTGGTGAGTCCTATCAGAGGGCAGTCAAAATAAAATATGTGTTGCTGAAATACATTTACTCCAAACTAAAATATATTTGCTCCAATCTTGTGCTAATTGTCAGGGGAAATAATTAGCAATCGAGGATAATATTTGCCATGAGCTTGAGTTGGAGGTTGAGGTGTGGTGCTAAAAGGGACACAGTGCACTGCCTTAAAGGCCATTAAGATCATTATATGTTTATGATCTAGTGATAGTTTAACTAATTGATTTGTCTCATCTGTTCTCATAGAGAAATATAACTGGGCATCATCTGCATAGCAATAAAAATGTATTCAGTGTTTTATAAAAAAACATTGCCTAGTGGAAACATGTATTATATGAAAAGTATCAGTCATAACACAGTTTCCTGGGGAAGGGCATGTATAACTTTTGCATTTGAGTAAAAGTCTTGGCTTGCCTGAACAAATGGTAGACCAAGAGAGAGGAGAAAAACATTTACCTTGTGCTGGAAAGTTGCTCTTTCAGGTCTCTGTCCCTGTTTACCAATATCACAAAGGTTAGTTTGGTTAAAAATATAAGACCACAGACTCATTAACATCCAGGAATTTGGCTGATTATTAAATTGGCTTTCAGATGGAACCGTGATACTTGAGTTTGGAAACAAACTATTTATTTACACCTGCCAAATGACTGCAGCCTCTGATGATACAGGAGGAAATCAGGCTGGAATAATTTCATGTGTCTTTCTGAACAACTATGGCACTTCTGGCATGTTGTACAAACAGAAATTAACTGGGTCTGTTTGTGCATAAAGCATAAAATGTCATTAAACATTTGATTGTTACGTAAGTCAAAGAGAAGACTGACGCTAGTTGTTTAAAGTCATTGCATGTACAGTACCTGTCCCTTAGTGAATTCAGTTCATCATCTCTTTGTTTTAGAACTGATCTGTGGAGTAAAACATGTACCATGAAAAATACTGCACACAATCAGTGAATTATTCCAAGAAGTATGGACTGACTTTAAACTAACATCAATTATATAACGGACTGAATCACCTGTTGAAAAAAACAAAACAAAACATCTTGACTTGACCCAATGTGATAAAACAGAAAAACTCCATCTGACACTCCAACAAAGTATAATAAAAGTTCTGAAATAGTCATAATATTATAGATAATAATTCATCTTCAGTGACAGAAATTGTAGTGATTGCAGTTTCAAAGAGCATGTTTAAAAAGTAGGAGATGGTCCTTTAAGTAAAAAGACTTTCACCTGAGAAACACGTTTGAAGCCCACACAAGAGTATCTATGCACTTCCTTTGAAATTTTTAATTGCAGTTTACTTTCATTTTTTCTTGCTGTTTAGTTAGGGCCAGTAATCACAACCACTTGGTCAGGTTAATAAAAAGATGACAGTTTTAGGTAAAATACATTCAGTGGTGTTAGAAAGCTCTATTATCTGGCTGGTGAGTCCTATCAGAGGGCAGTCAAAATAAAATATGTGTTGCTGAAATACATTTACTCCAAACTAAAATATATTTGCTCCAATCTTGTGCTAATTGTCAGGGGAAATAATTAGCAATCGAGGATAATATTTGCCACGAGCTTGAGTTGGAGGTTGAGGTGTGGTGCTAAAAGGGACACAGTGCACTGCCTTAAAGGCCATTCAGACCATTATATCATCACGATGTAGTGATAGTTTAACTAATTGATTTGTCTCATCTGTTCTCATAGAGAAATATAACTGGGCATCATCTGCATAGCAATAAAAATGTATTCAGTGTTTTATAAAAAAAACATTGCCTAGTGGAAACATGTATTATATGAAAAGTATCAGTCATAACACAGTTTCCTGGGGAAGGGCATGTATAACTTTTGCATTTGAGTAAAAGTCTTGGCTTGCCTGAACAAATGGTAGACCAAGAGAGAGGAGAAAAACATTTACCTTGTGCTGGAAAGTTGCTCTTTCAGGTCTCTGTCCCTGTTTACCAATATCACCAAAGGTTAGTTTGGTTAAAAATATAAGACCACAGACTCATTAACATCCAGGAATTTGGCTGATTATTAAATTGGCTTTCAGATGGAACCGTGATACTTGAGTTTGGAAACAAACTACTTATTTACACCTGCCAAATGACTGCAGCCTCTGATGATACAGGAGGAAATCAGGCTGGAATAATTTCATGTGTCTTTCTGAACAACTATGGCACTTCTGGCATGTTGTACAAACAGAAATTAACTGGGACTGTTTGTGCATAAAGCATAAAATGTCATTAAACATTTGATTGTTACGTAAGTCAAAGAGAAGACTGACGCTAGTTGTTTAAAGTCATTGCATGTACAGTACCTGTCCCTTAGTGAATTCAGTTCATCATCTCTTTGTTTTAGAACTGATCTGTGGAGTAAAACATGTACCATGAAAAATACTGCACACAATCAGTGAATTATCCCAAGAAGTATGGACTGACTTTAAACTAACATCAATTATATAACGGACTGAATCACCTGTTGAAAAAAACAAAACAAAACAAAACATCTTGACTTGACCCAATGTGATAAAACAGAAAAACTCCATCTGACACTCCAACAAAGTATAATAAAAGTTCTGAAATAGTCATAATATTATAGATAATAATTCATCTTCAGTGACAGAAATTGTAGTGATTGCAGTTTCAAAGAGCATGTTTAAAAAGTAGGAGATGGTCCTTTAAGTAAAAAGACTTTCACCTGAGGAACACGTTTGAAGCCCACACAAGAGTATCTATGCACTTCCTTTGAAATTTTTAATTGCAGTTTACTTTCATTTTTTCTTGCTGTTTAGTTAGGGCCAGTAATCACAACCACTTGGTCAGGTTAATAAAAAGATGACAGTTTTAGGTAAAATACATTCAGTGGTGTTAGAAAGCTCTATTATCTGGCTGGTGAGTCCTATCAGAGGGCAGTCAAAATAAAATATGTGTTGCTGAAATACATTTACTCCAAACTAAAATATATTTGCTCCAATCTTGTGCTAATTGTCAGGGGAAATAATTAGCAATCGAGGATAATATTTGCCATGAGCTTGAGTTGGAGGTTGAGGTGTGGTGCTAAAAGGGACACAGTGCACTGCCTTAAAGGCCATTAAGATCATTATATGTTTATGATCTAGTGATAGTTTAACTAATTGATTTGTCTCATCTGTTCTCATAGAGAAATATAACTGGGCATCATCTGCATAGCAATAAAAATGTATTCAGTGTTTTATAAAAAAAACATTGCCTAGTGGAAACATGTATTATATGAAAAGTATCAGTCATAACACAGTTTCCTGGGGAAGGGCATGTATAACTTTTGCATTTGAGTAAAAGTCTTGGCTTGCCTGAACAAATGGTAGACCAAGAGAGAGGAGAAAAACATTTACCTTGTGCTGGAAAGTTGCTCTTTCAGGTCTCTGTCCCTGTTTACCAATATCACAAAGGTTAGTTTGGTTAAAAATATAAGACCACAGACTCATTAACATCCAGGAATTTGGCTGATTATTAAATTGGCTTTCAGATGGAACCGTGATACTTGAGTTTGGAAACAAACTATTTATTTACACCTGCCAAATGACTGCAGCCTCTGATGATACAGGAGGAAATCAGGCTGGAATAATTTCATGTGTCTTTCTGAACAACTATGGCACTTCTGGCATGTTGTACAAACAGAAATTAACTGGGTCTGTTTGTGCATAAAGCATAAAATGTCATTAAACATTTGATTGTTACGTAAGTCAAAGAGAAGACTGACGCTAGTTGTTTAAAGTCATTGCATGTACAGTACCTGTCCCTTAGTGAATTCAGTTCATCATCTCTTTGTTTTAGAACTGATCTGTGGAGTAAAACATGTACCATGAAAAATACTGCACACAATCAGTGAATTATTCCAAGAAGTATGGACTGACTTTAAACTAACATCAATTATATAACGGACTGAATCACCTGTTGAAAAAAACAAAACAAAACATCTTGACTTGACCCAATGTGATAAAACAGAAAAACTCCATCTGACACTCCAACAAAGTATAATAAAAGTTCTGAAATAGTCATAATATTATAGATAATAATTCATCTTCAGTGACAGAAATTGTAGTGATTGCAGTTTCAAAGAGCATGTTTAAAAAGTAGGAGATGGTCCTTTAAGTAAAAAGACTTTCACCTGAGAAACACGTTTGAAGCCCACACAAGAGTATCTATGCACTTCCTTTGAAATTTTTAATTGCAGTTTACTTTCATTTTTTCTTGCTGTTTAGTTAGGGCCAGTAATCACAACCACTTGGTCAGGTTAATAAAAAGATGACAGTTTTAGGTAAAATACATTCAGTGGTGTTAGAAAGCTCTATTATCTGGCTGGTGAGTCCTATCAGAGGGCAGTCAAAATAAAATATGTGTTGCTGAAATACATTTACTCCAAACTAAAATATATTTGCTCCAATCTTGTGCTAATTGTCAGGGGAAATAATTAGCAATCGAGGATAATATTTGCCATGAACTTGAGTTGGAGGTTGAGGTGTGGTGCTAAAAGGGACGCAGTGCACTGCCTTAAAGGCCATTAAGATCATTATATGTTTATGATCTAGTGATAGTTTAACTAATTGATTTGTCTCATCTGTTCTCATAGAGAAATATAACTGGGCATCATCTGCATAGCAATAAAAATGTATTCAGTGTTTTATAAAAAAAACATTGCCTAGTGGAAACATGTATTATATGAAAAGTATCAGTCATAACACAGTTTCCTGGGGAAGGGCATGTATAACTTTTGCATTTGAGTAAAAGTCTTGGCTTGCCTGAACAAATGGTAGACCAAGAGAGAGGAGAAAAACATTTACCTTGTGCTGGAAAGTTGCTCTTTCAGGTCTCTGTTCCTGTTTACCAATATCACCAAAGGTTAGTTTGGTTAAAAATATAAGACCACAGACTCATTAACATCCAGGAATTTGGCTGATTATTAAATTGGCTTTCAGATGGAACCGTGATACTTGAGTTTGGAAACAAACTACTTATTTACACCTGCCAAATGACTGCAGCCTCTGATGATACAGGAGGAAATCAGGCTGGAATAATTTCATGTGTCTTTCTGAACAACTATGGCACTTCTGGCATGTTGTACAAACAGAAATTAACTGGGACTGTTTGTGCATAAAGCATAAAATGTCATTAAACATTTGATTGTTACGTAAGTCAAAGAGAAGACTGACGCTAGTTGTTTAAAGTCATTGCATGTACAGTACCTGTCCCTTAGTGAATTCAGTTCATCATCTCTTTGTTTTAGAACTGATCTGTGGAGTAAAACATGTACCATGAAAAATACTGCACACAATCAGTGAATTATTCCAAGAAGTATGGACTGACTTTAAACTAACATCAATTATATAACGGACTGAATCACCTGTTGAAAAAAACAAAACAAAACAAAACATCTTGACTTAACCCAATGTGATAAAACAGAAAAACTCCATCTGACACTCCAACAAAGTATAATAAAAGTTCTGAAATAGTCATAATATTATAGATAATAATTCATCTTCAGTGACAGAAATTGTAGTGATTGCAGTTTCAAAGAGCATGTTTAAAAAGTAGGAGATGGTCCTTTAAGTAAAAAGACTTTCACCTGAGAAACACGTTTGAAGCCCACACAAGAGTATCTATGCACTTCCTTTGAAATTTTTAATTGCAGTTTACTTTCATTTTTTCTTGCTGTTTAGTTAGGGCCAGTAATCACAACCACTTGGTCAGGTTAATAAAAAGATGACAGTTTTAGGTAAAATACATTCAGTGGTGTTAGAAAGCTCTATTATCTGGCTGGTGAGTCCTATCAGAGGGCAGTCAAAATAAAATATGTGTTGCTGAAATACATTTACTCCAAACTAAAATATATTTGCTCCAATCTTGTGCTAATTGTCAGGGGAAATAATTAGCAATCGAGGATAATATTTGCCATGAGCTTGAGTTGGAGGTTGAGGTGTGGTGCTAAAAGGGACACAGTGCACTGCCTTAAAGGCCATTAAGATCATTATATGTTTATGATCTAGTGATAGTTTAACTAATTGATTTGTCTCATCTGTTCTCATAGAGAAATATAACTGGGCATCATCTGCATAGCAATAAAAATGTATTCAGTGTTTTATAAAAAAAACATTGCCTAGTGGAAACATGTATTATATGAAAAGTATCAGTCATAACACAGTTTCCTGGGGAAGGGCATGTATAACTTTTGCATTTGAGTAAAAGTCTTGGCTTGCCTGAACAAATGGTAGACCAAGAGAGAGGAGAGAAACATTTACCTTGTGCTGGAAAGTTGCTCTTTCAGGTCTCTGTCCCTGTTTACCAATATCACAAAGGTTAGTTTGGTTAAAAATATAAGACCACAGACTCATTAACATCCAGGAATTTGGCTGATTATTAAATTGGCTTTCAGATGGAACCGTGATACTTGAGTTTGGAAACAAACTACTTATTTACACCTGCCAAATGACTGCAGCCTCTGATGATACAGGAGGAAATCAGGCTGGAATAATTTCATGTGTCTTTCTGAACAACTATGGCACTTCTGGCATGTTGTACAAACAGAAATTAACTGGGTCTGTTTGTGCATAAAGCATAAAATGTCATTAAACATTTGATTGTTACGTAAGTCAAAGAGAAGACTGACGCTAGTTGTTTAAAGTCATTGCATGTACAGTACCTGTCCCTTAGTGAATTCAGTTCATCATCTCTTTGTTTTAGAACTGATCTGTGGAGTAAAACATGTACCATGAAAAATACTGCACACAATCAGTGAATTATCCCAAGAAGTATGGACTGACTTTGAAATAACATCAGTAATATAAGTTGATTGAATCACCTGTAAAAAAAAAAAAAAAAATGTGTTGATGTAATAACATTTATTAACTGGCAACTAGCTTTGGGAGGCCATAACATAAAAAGGTGGTGGCCACCTGAGTCTTTTATTGGCATGGACGTTTAGGATGTTGCATAATCTGTTACGTACACTGCCAGGTTCCAGAAAGAGAGACATGCTTTACTGCTATAACACGAATCCTCATCAGTTTACTGGGGAAGCTCCTTTCTTTCTGATGTTTGGGCAGGAACCGCGGTTGCCAGTTGATTTTTTGCTCAGTGGAGTAGAGAATCCTGTGGCTGGGGATATTCATGAGTACGTTCAGGAGCACCAAACTCGATTGCATATTGCCTTTGAGGGGGTTAGAGAACAACTGAGGTGCCGTTTACACGAGACTGTTTTCATTTTGAAACGGCGTCGTTTTGATGCGTTTCGGCCTTCCGTTTACACGACAAGAGTGAAAACGATGTGTTTCGGAAACGGGGTCCAGAGTGGAGCGTTTCAGAAACGCACCGGCTTGCGTTCTCGTGTAAACACTTGAAACCGGGGTGATTTGAAACCGCTGGACTCGCACATGCGCACTATGGTTGCGACGGCCACAGTTTTTCGCGCACGCGCAAATTGATAAACAGTACTCGCGGATTCACGAGTGCTTCTTATGCTTTTCTTGTGTTTTTACCGTTTTGTAATTCAGCGTTGTGTGCAGCAGCGATCCAACCTCATCGTCAGTCCACACAAAACCTCTCACATTGGCCGTTTTGTAAGTAATGAACAATTTGCCGCACTACCTACTGTGTCCCTCCAGGCATGCGCGTCTTGCATAAACAAACTTTGCAAAGAGAAAACCAACGCCAACTTGTGGCCTGGCATGGGAACTACATCGTTTTCATCGTTTCCATCGTTTCACGTGTCATCGTGTAAACACGGATCGTTTCTGAAATGCCATCGTGTAAACGAAAGGCTGAAACGCATCAAAACGACACCGTTTCCAATGAAAACGGCTTCATGTAAACGGCACCTCAAGATGTCAGCTAACCGCAGATCCCAGAGCCCATTGCAATAGCAACACCATCCATCTCTTGTAGGATATTTTTATCACTCTGGTATTGATATTTCACTGTCATTAATCTATATCATTTATTAGTACCTATATTAATCACACACACTGAATTAATGGTCACATTTTATATTGTCACTCACACACTGGAACACTGCATGCTCTAGGTGTGTGGAAAGGACTGAGGCCTGTTCAGCTCAGGGCCTCATTTTCTTCCCTTAGTAAAGGGAAGAAAATGAGTCTCACTTTTGACACTGTATTGCCAATATGAAGGTCAAGTCGCTGGGAACTGTGTGTCCCGAATCTGGGGTTTGATGTCCCACCTGAATTAATTTAATAATGTAAGGGAGTAAATTTGTATACTAAGATAAGACTGCCCTAAAAGTGTTTTTAGTAATGAGAAATTATGGACAGCTGTGCGGGCGAATGTTTCTGTGGGAGGTATTTTCACGTGGCAAAGTTGTTTATTGTGACAGCCCCAAAGAACTGTCTCGTGGAGCCTGTGCAAAGGAATCGAACTAGTATGGTTCGTAGTGGATTGGAAGCGCCACTCTGTTCCTACTAGCCGATGAAAAACGAAAAGGGAGGGGTGAGCTTTGGGGGATGAAATGCAGTGGTAAAGTTGAGAGAGCGCTCTTCTTGCTCACTCTCTATCTCATTTGCTACGGCGCTAAGGCACTCACTCATGGGAGGGCTATTTGCTTTCTTGTACCCTGTTTAAATCTGTGCTTCTCACATCTTTCACCCTTTTTACTCACTTTTTCACTCACTTCTGTTTTCCACTCTTTTTTACTTAACTTCTCACTTCTTACTTTTTAACTTCACTCACTTACGGTCCTGTCCTCTCCTTCTACTCTTTCTGTTCTTGCACCTTTCTCTGTCTCTGTGTGTGTGTGCATATCTTAGTCTTAACTAGGGATGCGCTGATCCGATATTCAGTATCGGTATCGGTCCAATACTGGCCTAAATTACTGGATCGGATATCGGAAAGAAATAAAATGAAAGCCGCAAGCGGCGATAAAGGCCCTCGCCACCTGCGCGCCCACCAAACCCGTGCGAGCCGCCCGTGAGCCCCCGCGAACCCCCAGCAAGCCACCTACGAGCTCCGCAAACCCCCAGTCAGCCGCCTGCGAGCCCCACAAACCCCCAGCGAGCCACACGCAAGCCTCACAAATCCTCAGCGAGCCGCTTCTTCTGTGAATGTAAAATTTCAGTTAGAGCTGTTACTGCAGGTGTTTCCAGTAGGTGGCGCTACAACTGGCATTGAATAATGTCGTGCATGTGTTCAGGAGTGGATCCTTATCACACTTGTGAAGTTTGGTGCAGTTTGGACAATGAGTGTTTAAATTACAGCAACTTCCTGTTTCCACTAGGTGGCGCTGTCACTGTCATTCAATGTCATATGGATGTGTGCAGGGGTGGGTCCTTATCACACTTGTGAAGTTTGGTGCAGATTGGACAATGACTGTTTGAATTAGAGCAACGTCCTTGTTCCACTAGAGGCGCTATAGCTCCACTCAATAATGTCATATGGATGTCTTCAGGGGTGGGTCCTTATCAGACTTGTGAAGTTTGAGGGCAATCGGACAAAGTATATGAGAATGAGAGGCAATCGAAATGTCACGGCGAAGGATCGAAGCTCGCCATGGCGCCAGGGCCACGCCCCCTGCAGTGTGACATCATCATGGGCTTTACTGGAATTGTCTGTGGTCATTATACAGCTCAAAAGACGTGAATAAAGTGTCTCATACAGAAATGTGAGGTTTTCCATTGAAAATGAATGGGGAATTGAGGGCGTGGTTACGGGGGCGTGGTGCAAAATGAGGCATGGGTGTGACTGACTTTTTTGATCAGGGTCATATACAGAATGTGTAAACCAAATTTCATAATTGTAGGAGTAACTAAAATTTTGGAGCTCCATGTAAATTTTATTTCGATTATGTAGGGGGCGCTATTGCAGGAATTGGCATTGTTTCTTCATTTATGGATACAGGGGGGGAGACTACATAAGTTATTAAAGTTTGGGAGAAATCGGGCAAAGCATGCACGAGTGATGACAGAAAAGGTGAGGGTAAAAAAGGCTAAAACGAAGGCCAAGTTCAGCACCCCCTTGTGAAAAGACCATTTAATATTCTACAAAACCATGAATATCTTTTGATGCCCTACTTGTGTAGATTATGCTGAGCAATTTTGGTGACTGTAGGTATAACGCCCTAGGAGGAGATGTTGCAAATACGAGGCGTGGAAAATCGCTGACTTGGAAAAGGTGAAAGTTCAGGCCAAGATGGCTGACTTCCTGTTTGTTGTGGGGGGGTGGTCCAAGAGGATTTTTTGCTTGGCTTGACCTGATCTGTGGGTCACGCGAATTTTGTGGTTCTAGGAGAAAGTTGACCTTGGCCTCTCCCATAGAGGGCTGAAAAACGAAATTTCCGGGGGGCGCCATAGAGCCCCCTTTGAGAGTTTGGTCTTGGCGATAGTAAAAAACAAAATTTTTCGCCAGACCTGACGTCTGTAGCAAAAATGGTGAGTTTTCGAGTATGTTTAGGGGGTCAAATTTGAGGTCAAACTGGCAGAAAGAAAAATTAAAGCCGCAAGCGGCGTTAAAGGCCCTCGCAGCCTGCGCGCCCGCCAAGCCCCGCGCGAGCCCCCCACGAGCAGCCAAGAACCCCCCAGCAAGCCACCCGCAAGCTCCGCAAACCCCCAGACAGCTGCCTGCAAGCACCGCAAACCCCCAGCCAGCCGCCTGCGAGCCCCGCAAACCCCCAGCGAGCCGCTTCTTCTGCGAATGTAAAATTTCAGTTAGAGCTGTTACTGCAGGTGTTTCCAGTAGGTGGCGCTACAACTGGCATTGAATAATGTCGTGCATGTGTTCAGGAGTGGATCATTATCACACTTGTGAAGTTTGGTGCAGATTGGACAATGAGTGTTTAAACTAGAGGAACTTCCTATTTCCACTAGGCGGCGCTGTCATTGTCATTCAGTGTCACTTGGATGTGTGCAGGGGTGGGTCCTTATCACAGTTGTGAAGTTTGGTCCAGATTGGACAATGAGTGTTTGAATTAGAGCAACTTCCTTGTTCCACTAGGTGGCGATGTCAGTTTCACCTGGATGTGTGCAGAGGTGGGTCCTTATCACATTTGTGAAGTTTGGTGCAGATTGGACAATCAGTGTTTGAATTAGAGCAACTTCCTTATTCCACTAGGGGCGCTATATCTGCATTAAATAATGTGATGTGGATGCGTTCAGGAGTGGGTCCTTATCACACTTGTGAAGTTTGAGGGTAATCGGACAAAGTATGTGAGAATGAGAGGCAATCGAAATGTCATGGCGAAGGATCGAAGCTCGCCATATCACCAGAGCCACGCCCCTCTGCAGTGTAACATCATCATGGGCTTTACTGGAAATGTTTGTGGTCAATATACAGCTGAGAAGACGTGAATAAAGTGTGTCATGCAGAAATGTTAGGTTTTCCATTGAAAATGAATGGGGAATTGGGGGCGTGGTTACGGGGGCGTGGTGCAAAATGAGGCAGGGGTGTGATTGACTTTTTTGATCAGGGTCATATACAGAATGTGTAAACCAAATTTCATAATTCTAGGAGTAACTAAATTCTTTGACCTCCATGTAAATTTTAGTTTGATTATGTAGGGGGCGCTATAGCAGGAATTGCCATTGTTTCTCCATTTATGGATACAGGGGGGGAGACTACATAAGTTATTAAAGTTTGGGAGAAATCGGGCAAAGCATGCACGAGTGATGACAGAAAAGGTGATGGTAAAAAAGGCCAAAACGAAGGCCAAGTTCAGCGCCCCCTTGTGCGAAGACCGTTTAATATTCTACAAAACCATGAATAACTTTTGATGCCCTACTTGTGTAGATTATACTGAGCAATTTTGGTGTCTGTAGGTATAACGCCCTAGGAGGAGATGTTTCAAATACGTGGTGTGGACAATCGCTGAATTGGAAAAGGTCAAAGTTCAGGCCAAGATGGCTGAGTTCCTGTTTGTTGTGTGGGGGTGCTCCAAGAGGATTTTTTGCTTGTCTTGACCTGATCTGTGGGTGACGCGAATTTCGTGGTTCTAGGCCAAAGTTGACCGTGGTCTCTCCCATAGAGGGCCGAAAAATGAAATTTCCGGGGGGCGCCGTGGAGCCCCCTTTGAGAGTTTGCTCTTGGCGATAGTAAAAAACAAAATTTATCGCCAGACCTGACGTCTGTAGCGAAAATGGTGACTTTTCGTGCATGTTCAGGGGGTCAAATTTGAGGTCAAACTGGAAGAAAGAAAAAGAATAAGAATAAAGAAAAAAAAAAATAAAAAAAAAAATAATGAATAACGCTAACAATTCCAATATTCCGCCTTTCCAGTCACCCACATATATACCTTTTCGGAAACGTCTCGACATGGCGCACGTCCCCATGAGGTCCGGGGACACTTGCGACCGCGTCCCATGCGACCGCCCCCATTTTTGCACCGCCACCCCCTTACAATCACTATAGGCTCCTCGCCGAGACTTCGTCGGCTCGGGCCTAATAAAGAAAAATTAAAGCTGCAAGCAGCGATAATAGGCCCTCGCCGGCCGCAGCCCAGGTGCTGGTGAACCCAGCTTTTCCGGCCGTGCCAGCTTTAGCCGGGGTTTTTTGGCTGCTACATGTGAAATTTTGAAATGGACGAATTGGCTAACTCAAGGAAAAAGATGCCATTTTACGGACTTTGCCATGGCAACGTCTTACATATTACATCATTTTGAGCTGTAGGTTTTTTATTCAGGGAGATGTGAAGAATGCGTGTACCGACTTTCGTGCCTTTCTATGCATTTTTGAAAAAGAGAGGGTCATTTTTCCATCGCAGAAATTTCAAGTTTTTTCCCATAGGGATAAAATGGGGTAGTTTTGGGATCGTCATGGCAACAAAGTCCAAAATATGATATAGGTGTGATTGACTTTTTTGATCAGGCTGACATACAGAATGTGTGTATCAAATTTCATGTATTTCGGGGAAACTAAGCTGAAATTTTAGAATGGGGGAAATTTTGCTTTTTCCCATTAGAATAACATGGGGAATTTCGGGCTCCGCCATGGCAACGTGGTAGAAAATAGACTATGGGTGTGATTGGATTTTTTGATCGGGATGATGTCAGGAATGTTGACATAAATTTTCATGCATTTCAGACAAACGAAAATTGTGGACCTCCATACAAATTTTCGTTTGCTTCTGTAGGGGGCGCTATTGCACCTAGGATCTTGATTCCCTAATTGTTGATTCAGGCGGGTTCAGTAAACAAGTGATAAAATTTTGAGGCTGATCGGCCAAAGATTTCGCGAACGAATGCGCGACGAAATTTGCGGCGAGACACAAAAACGAAGGTCAAATTCATGGAGTTGCCATGGCAACACCGTTGAATATTCTATAAAACCACGCAGAACTTTTGATGCCCCACTTGTGAAGATGATCCTGATCGATTTTGGTGGCAGTCGGTTAAACGCCTTAGGACAAGTTAATTAAAGTACGAGGTGTGCAAAAATGCTGAATCGGCAAAGGTCAAAGTTCAGTCCAAGATGGCCGACTTCCTGTTTGTCAGGCGGGAACTTCATAATGTAATTTTTTGTTGGTCTTCATATGGACTCTGTCTGACTCGAATTTTCTGATTCTACAGCAAAATTTATTTTTGCCCCGCCCATAGGAATGCAAAATTTGCATTTTCTAGGGGGCGTGGCTTCACCACTTTTTTGACTTTTTTAATGGCGCCAATAAAAAACAAAATTTTTCACCAGACCTGGCTTGTATGCAAAAGTTTAGGACTTTTCATATATGTTAAGGGGGTCAAATTAGCGATCAAAGAGGAAGCAAGAATAATAATAATAATAAGAATAATTAAAGCCGCAAGCGGCGTTAAAGGCCCTCGCCGTCCGCGCGCCCGCCAAACCCCGCGCGAGCCGCCCGTGAGCCCCCGCGAACCCCCAGCAAGCCACCTACGAGCTCCACAAACCCCCAGCCAGCCGCCTGCGAGCCCCGCAAACCCCCAGCGAGCCACATGCAAGCCTCACAAAACCTCAGCGAGCCGCTTCTTCTGCGAATGTAAAATTTCAGTTAGAGCTGTTACTGCAGGTGTTTCCAGTAGGTGGCGCTACAACTGGCATTGAATAATGTCGTGCATGTGTTCAGGAGTGGATCATTATCACACTTGTGAAGTTTGGTGCAGATTGGACAATGAGTGTTTAAACTAGAGCAACTTCCTATTTCCACTAGGCGGCGCTGTCATTGTCATTCAGTGTCACCTGGATGTGTGCAGGGGTGGGTCCTTATCACAGTTGTGAAGTTTGGTCCAGATTGGACAATCAGTGTTTGAACTAGAGCAACTTCCTTATTCCACTAGGGGCGCAATATCTGCATTCAATAATGTCATGTGGATGCGTTCAGGGGTGGGTCCTTATCACACTTGTGAAGTTTGAGGGTAATCGGACAAAGTATGTGAGAATGAGACGCAATCGAAATGTCATGGCGAAGGATCGAAGCTCGCCATGGTACCAGAGCCACGCCCCTCTGCAGTGTAACATCATCATGGGCTTTACTGGAAATGGTTGTGGTCAATATGCAGCTGAGAAGACGTGAATAAAGTGTGTCATGCAGAAATGTTAGGTTTTCCATTGAAAATGAATGGGGAATTGGGGGCGTGGTTACGGGGGCGTGGTGCAAAAAGAGGCAGGGGTCTGATTGACTGTTTTGATCAGGGTCATATACAGAACCTGTAAACCAAATTTCATAATTCTAGGAGTAACTAAATTATTTGACCTCCATGTAAATTTTTGTTTGATTATATAGGGGGCGCTATAGCAAGAATTGCCATTGTTTCTCCATTTATGGATTCATGGTGGGACTGTACATAAGTTATTAAAGTTTGGGAGAAATCGGGCAAAGCATGCACGCGTGATGACAGAAAAGGTGACGGTAAAAAAGGCCAAAACGAAGGCCAAGTTCAGCGCCCCCTTGTGAGAAGACCGTTTAATATTCTATAAAACCATGAATAACTTTTGATGCCCTACTTGTGTAGATTATGCTGAGCAATTTTGGTGTCTGTAGGTATAACGCTCTAGGAGGAGATGTTTCAAATACGAGGTGTGCGCAATCGCTGAATTGGAAAAGGTCAAAGTTCAGGCCAAGATGGCTGACTTCCTGTTTGTTGTGTGGGGGTGCTCCAAGAGGATTTTTTGCTTGCCTTGACCTGATCTGTGGGTGACGCGAATTTCGTGGTTTTAGGACAAAGTTGACCGTGGCCTCTCCCATAGGAGGCCGAAAAATGAAATTTCCAGGGGGCGCCGTGGAGCCCCCTTTGAGAGTTTGCTCTTGGCGACAGTAAAAAAATAAATTTTTCACCAGACCTGATGACTCTAGCGAAAAAAACTGAGTTTTCGTATATGTTCAGGGGGTCAAATTTGAGGTCAAACTGGCAGAAAGAAAAATAAGAAGAAGAATAATAATGAATATCGCTAACAAATCCAATATTCCGCCTTTCCAGTCACCCACATATATACCTTTTCGGAAACGTCTCGACATGACGCACGTCCCCATGAGGTCCGGGGACACTTGCGACCGCGTCCCATGCGACCGCCCCCATTTTCGCACCGCCCCCCCCTTACAATCACTATAGGCTCCTCGCCGACCCTTCGGTTGGCTCGGGCCTAATAATGAAGAACGCCAACAATTCCAATAATGCGCCAATCCAGTCACCTTCACATATACGTTTTCGGAAACGTCTCGACCCGACGCACGTTGTCGTGAGGTCCATTGTCAATGACGAGCGCGTTGCGCTCGTCATTGACCCACTTTCGTCGCGCAAGCTAGCTGCTGACCCTAACGATTTCAATTATGGGCTGCTCCAGTCACCCCCATATTTACGTTTTCGAGAAGCGTTCGACCTGACCTACCTTGTTTGAGGGTCCGTTGTCAAAGTCGAGCGCTTCGCGCTCGACTTTGACCTTTTTTCGATTTTCGCGCGAGCGAATACAATAGGCTCCTCGCCGATCACTTCGTGAGGCTCGGGCCTAAAAATAATGAATAACGCTAACAATTCCAATATTCCGCCTTTCCAGTCACCCACATATAAACCTTTTCGGAAACGTCTCGACATGACGCACGTTCCCATGAGGTCCGGGGACACTTGCGACCGCGTCCCATGCGACCGCCCCCATTTTTGCACCGCCACCCCCTTACAATCACTATAGGCTCCTCGCCGACCCTTCGGTTGGCTCGGGCCTAATAAGAATAAAGAAAAAGAATAATAATAATTAAAGCTGCAAGCAGCGATAATAGGCCCTCGCCGGCCGCCGCCCAAGTGCTGGTGCCGATTTGAACCGTGCTTTTCCGGCCGTGCCAGTTTTAGCCGTTTTTTTGCACGCTACGTGTGAAATTTTGAAATGGATGAATTGGCTAACTCAAGGAAAAAGATGCCATTTTCCGGACTTTGCCATGGCAACGTCTTACATATTACATCTTTTTCACCTGTAGGTTTTTTGTTCAGGGTGATGTGAAGAATGCGTGTACCAAATTTCATGCCTTTCTATACATTTTTGAGAGAGAGAGGCTCATTTTTCAATCGCAAAAAATTTAGGTTTTCTCCCATAGGGATAAAATGGGGAATATTTGGGATCGTCATGGCAACAGCGTCCAAAATATGATATAGGTGTGATTGACTTTTTTGATCAGCCTGACATACAGAATGTGTGTACCAAATTTGATGTATTTTGGGCAAAGTAAACTGAAATTTTAGTATTGGAGAAATTTCACTTTTTCCCATAGGGATAAAATGGGGCATTTCTGGCTTCGCCATGGCAATGTGGTAGAAAAGAGAGTATGGGTGTCATTGGCTTTTTTGATCAGGATGATGCCATGAATGGTGACACAAATTTTCATGCGTTTCAGACAAACTAAAATTCTGGACCTCCATACAAATTTTTGTTTGCTTCTGTAGGGGGCGCTATTGCACCTAGAAACTTGATTCCCTAATTGTGGGTTCAGGCTGGTTCAGTAAACAAGTTATTAAATTTTGAGGCTGATCGGCCAAAGATTGTGCGAACGAATGCAGAAACAAAATTGCGGCGAGAGACAAAAACGAAGGCCAAATTTATGGGGTTGCCATGGCAACACCGTTGAATATTCTATAAAACCACGCAGAACTTTTGATGCCCCACTTGTGTAGATGATTCTGAGCGATTTTTGTGGCAGTCGGTTAAACGCCCTAGGACAAGTTAATTAAAGTACGAGGTGTGCAAAAATGCTGATTCGGCAAAGGTCAAAGTTCAGTCAAAGATGGCTGACTTCCTGTTTGTCAGGTGGCAACTTCATAATGTAATTTTTTGTCAGTCTTCATATGGTCTTTTTCTGACGCGAATTTGGTGGTTCTGTGGGCAACTTTTTTTTCGGCCCTCCCATAGGAATGGAAAATTTCAATTTTCTAGGGGGCGCTGTTTCGCCACTTTTTTGAGGTTTTTAATGGCGCCATTAAAAAACAAAATTTTTCACCAGACCTGACTTGTATACAAAAATTGGGGACTTTTCACATATGTTAAGGGGGTGAAATTAGCGATCGTTTACTCAGTAAGAAAAATAATAATTAAAGCCGCAAGCGGCGTTAAAGGCCCTCGCCGCCTGCGCGCCCGCCAAACCCCGCGCGAGCCGCCCGTGAGCCCCCGCGAACCCCCAGCAAGCCACCTACGAGCTCCGCAAACCCCCAGCGAGCCACATGCAAGCCTCACAAATCCTGAGCGAGCCGCTTCTTCTGCGAAGGTAAAATTTCAGTTAGAGCTGTTACTGCAGGTGTTTCCAGTAGGTGGCGCTACAACTGGCATTGAATAATGTCGTGCATGTGTTCAGGAGTGGATCCTTATCACACTTGTGAAGTTTGGTGCAGTTTGGACAATGAGTGTTTAAATTACAGCAACTTCTTGTTTCCGCTAGGGGCGCCATAGCTGCATTCAATAATGTGACATAGATGTGTGCAGGAGTGGGTCCTTATCACAGTTGTGAAGTTTGTTGCAGATTGGACAATCAGTGTTTGAATTAGAGCAACTTCCTTCTTCCACTAGGGGCGCCATAGCTGCATTCAATAATGTGACATAGATGTGTGCAGGAGTGGGTCCTTGTCACTGTTGTGAAGGTTGGTGCAGTTTGGACAATAACTGTTTGAAATAGAGCAACTTCCTGTTTCCACTAGGTGGCGCTGTCATTGTCATTCAGTGTCACCTAGATCCGTGCAGGGGTGGGTCCTTATCACACTTGTGAAGTTTGGTGCAGATTGGACAATGAGTGTTTGAATTAGAGCAACTTCCTGTTTCCACTAGGGGCGCTATAGCTGCATTCAATAATGTCATGTGGATGTGTTCAAGGGCGGGTCCTTATCACACTTGTGAAGTTTGAGGGTAATTGGACAAAGTATAAGAGAATGACAGGCAATCGAAATGTCATGGCGAAGGATCGAAGCTCGCCATGGCGCCATGGTACCAGGGCCACGCCCCTCTGCAGCGTAACATCATCATGGGCTTCACTGGAAATGGTTGTGGTCATTATACAACTGAAAATACATGAATAAAGTGTCATGCAGAAATGTTAGGTTTTCCATTGAAAATGAATGGGGAATTGGGGGCGTGGTTACGGGGGCGGGGTGCAAAATGAGGCATGGGTGTGATTGACTTTTTTGATCAGGGTCATATACAGAATGTGTAAACCAAATCTCATAATTGTAGGAGTAACTAAAACTGTGGAGCTCCATGTAAATTTTAGTTTGAGTATGTAGGGGGCGCTATAGCAGGAATTGCCATTGTTTCTCCATTTATGGATTCATGGTGGGACTGTACATAAGTTATTAAAGTTTGGGACAAATCGGGCAAAGCATGCAGGAGTGATGACAGAAAAGGTGAGACAAAAAAAGGCCAAAACGAAGGCCAAATTCAGCGCCCCCTTGTGAGAAGACCGTTTAATATTCTACAAAACCATGAATAACTTTTGATGCCCTACTTGTGTAGATTATGCTGAGCAATTTTGGTGTCTGTAGGTATAACGCCCTAGGAGGAGATGTTTCAAATACGTAGTGTGGACAATCGCTGAATTGGAAAAGGTCAAAGTTCAGGCCAAGATGGCTGACTTCCTGTTTGTTGTGTGGGGGTGCTCCAAGAGGATTTTTTGCTTGTCTTGACATGATCTATGTGTGACGCGAATTTCGTGGTTCTATGAGAAAGTTGATTGTGGCCTCTCCCATAGAGGGCCGAAAAATGAAATTTCTGGGGGGCGCCGTGGAGCCCCCTTTGAGAGTTTGCTCTTGGCGATAGTAAAAAACAAGATTTTTCACCAGACCTGACCTCTGTAGCGAAAATGGTGACTTTTCGAGTATTTTTAGGGGGTCAAATTTGAGATCAAACTGGCAGAAAGAAAAATAAGAATAAAGAAAAAGAATAATTAAAGCCGCAAGCGGCGTTTACGGCCCTCGCCACCTGCGCACCCGCCAAACCCAGCGCGAGTCTCCAGTGAGCCCCGCGAACCCCCAGCGAGCCACCTACGAGCTCCGCAAATCTCCAGGCAGCCACCTGCGAGCCCCGCAAACCCCACCGCATGCCGTCTGAGAGCCGCTGCTCCTGCAACTTGCGAACAACCTGCCCTGCAAACAGCCTGTACCCCACCTGCGAGCCACCTGAGATCCCCCTGCAAGCTGTCATAGAGCCACTTGTTCTGCCAAATGGAATCCCCACTGGCAAAAGTGGAAAGTCTTGGCAAGAATAGACATGATAACACTGTGGAATCTATCCGACTGTGGCGAAGTTTTCAACCTTTTTTCATGCATTTCAGAGAACCTAAATGTGATTCTCACCATCTAATGCTTTTGTTCCATCTGTAGGGGGCACTAGTGCACTTGTTGCTCTGAATCCATGAATGTATTTTAAGTCTTGTGCTGTACATAAGAGAAAAAAAACTGGCAGGCAAAGCGCAGAAAGAGTGCCTGAGTGATTGCGCAATACGTGTGACAAGGTTGTGGTCTCTCCATAGTGACGTGATCTTGACATTGGGGTGGTGGTCACGGCTGCAGTGTGAAAAATAAGGCATGGGTCTGATTGACTTTTTTGATCAGGAGAATCCACAGAATGTGTAAACCTATTTTCATGCAGATCGGGCAAAGCATGTGCGATTGATGGCAGGAAAGAGGACGGGAAATTGTGGTCAAACGAACGCCAATTTCAGGGGCCTAGTGTGACAAGACCGTTGAATTGAATACGAAGCCTTCGATAACTTTGGATGCCCTATGTCTCTAGATAATGCTGAGCCATTTTGGTGTTAGTGGGTCAAATGCCCTAGGAGAAGTTCGCGCAAATATGAGGTGTCCAACAGTGCAAAATTGGCAAAAACAGAATTTCAAGCCAAGCTAGCGGATTTCCTGGGGGAATGTGGGCATGGGCCTAATTGACTTTTTTGATCGTGCTGGCGTACAGAATGTCTGTGTCGAATTGCATACATGTCTGAGAAAGTAAATTGTTGGCTCCCCATATAAACCCAACGCACATTTGCGGTGTGGTGGCGTGTGTGGCGTGCAAAATTGGGCATAGGTCTCATTGACTTTTCTGACCAGGAGGATCTGAAGAACGTGTAAAAAAATTTTCATGCATACCAGAGAAACTAATTTGTTGGACCCCCATACAAATTTTCATTTTGTTCTGTAGGGGGCGCTATTGCATCAATCGACGTGGTTTCTTCACTTATGGATTCAGTGTAGGTGTGTTCATAACTGATTCCATTTTGGTGCAGATCGGGCAAAGCATGTGCGATACATGGCAGGAAAGAAGACCGGAATTTTTGGTCAAACGAAGGCCAAATTCAGGGGCCTCGTGTGACAAGACTGTTGAATTGAATACGAAGCCTTCGATATCTTTAGATGCCCTATGTCTCTAGATGATGCTGAGCCATTTTGGTGTTAGTGAGTCAAAAGCCCTAGGAGAAGTTCGAGCAAATACAAGGTGAGCGAAATTGCTGACTCGGCAAAAGCCAAATTTCAAGTCAACCTGGTGGATTTCCTGTGGGTCATGGAGGGGTGCCTCAAGAGGATTTTTTGTTTGTAGTGACATGCTCTATGTGTGACGAGAATTTCATGACTCTAGGGCAAACTTGAATTTGGCCTCTCCCATAGGGGCCCCGAAAAATGAAATTTCCAGGGGGCGCTGTGGAGCCGTGTTGTGGAGTTAGTTTGTGGCGACATTAAAATACGTAATTTTTCGCCAGACCTGACCACCATGCAAAAAATGGTGACTTTTCGCGCATGTTCAGGGGGTCAAAATTGGGTTCAAAGAGAGAGAAAGTATAATAATAATAATAATAATAAAGAATAATGGAGAATTCGAGCAAAAACAATTAGGCGTTTTTCCAGTCACCCCGAAGCATGCCTTTTCGGAAACGTCTCGTCCTGACCCACGTCCCTATGAGGTCAGGGGTCACTTGCGACCGCGTCCCATGCGACCGTGGGGATTTTAGCGCATTTTGGGGTATGTGGCATAGTGAATCCAATAGGCTCCTCGCCGAGACTTCGTCGGCTCGGGCCTAATTAAAGCCGCAAGCGGCGTTAAAGGCCCTCGCAGCCTGCGCGCCCGCCAAACCCCGCGCGAGCCGCCCGCGACCCCCCAGCAAGCCACCCGCGAGCTCCGCAAACCCCCAGACAGCTGCCTGCAAGCACCGCAAACCCCCAGCGAGCCACATGCAAGCCTCACAAACCCCCAGCGAGCCCTTTCTTTTCCCGAATGTAAAACCGGAGTTACAGCTGTTATTGCACACCTTTCCACTAGGTGGCGCTGTTACCGTCATTCAATGTCATGTGGATGTGTGCAGGGCAGGGTCCTTATCACGCTTGTGAAGTTTGGTGCAGATTGGACAAGGAGTGTTTGAATTAGAGCAACTTTGCTGTTCCACTAGGGGCGCCATCGCTGCATTCAATAATGTGACATGGATGTGTGCAGGGGTGGGTCCTTATCACACTTGTGAAGTTTGGTGCAGATTGGACAAGGAGTGTTTTTATTAGAGCAACTTTGCTGTTCCACTAGGGTCGCCATCGCTGTATTCAATAATGTGACATGGATGTGAGCAGGGGTGGGTCCTTATCACACTTGTGAAGTTTGGTGCAGATTGGACAAGGAGTGTTTTTATTAGAGCAACTTCCTTGTTCCACTAGACGCGCTATAGCTCCACTCAATAATGTCATATGGATGTCTTCAGGGGTGGGTCCTTATCAGACTTGTGAAGTTTGAGGGCAATCGGACAAAGTATATGAGAATGAGAGGCAATCGAAAGGTCACGGCGAAGGATCGAAGCTCGCCATGGCGCCGTGGCACCAGGGCCACGCCCCTCTGCAGTGTAACATCATCATGGGCTTCACTGTAAATGTTTGTGGTCATTATACAGCTGAAAAGACGTGAATAAAGTGTGTCATGCAGAAATGTTCGTTTTTCCATTGAAAATGAATGGGGAATTGGGGGCGTGGTTACGGGGGCGGGGTGCAAAATGAGGCATGGGTCTGATTGACTTTTTTGATCAGGGTGATATACAGAAAGTGTAAACCAAATTTCATAATTGACGGAGTAACTACATTATTTGACCTCCATGTAAATTTTAGTTTGATTATGTAGGGGGCGCTATAGCAGGAATTGCCATTGTTTCTCCATTTATGGATTCATGGTGGTACTGTACATAAGTTATTAAAGTTTGGGACAAATCGGGCAAAGCATGCACGAGTGATGACAGAAAAGGTGACGGTAAAAAAGACGAAAACGAAGGCCAAATTCAGCGCCCCCTTGTGAGAAGACCGTTTAATATTCTACAAAACCATGAATAACTTTTGATCCCCTACTTGTGTAGATTATGCTGAGCGATTTTGGTGACTGTAGGTATAACGCCGAAGGAGGAGATGTTTCAAATACGAGGTGTGCGCAATCGCTGAATTGGAAAAGGTCAAAGTTCAGGCCAAGATGGCTGACTTCCTGTTTGTTGTGTGGGGGTGGTCCAAGATGATTTTTGGCTCGTCTTGACATGATCTGTGTGTGACGCGAATTTCATGGTTCTACGACAAAGTTGACCGTGGCCTCTCCCATAGAGGGCCGAAAAATGAAATTTCCGGGGGGCGCCGTGGAGCCCCCTTTGAGAGTTAGCTCTTGGCGATAGTAAAAAACAAAATTTTTCGCCAGACCTGACATCTGTAGCGAAAATGGTGACTTTTCGTGCATGTTCAGGGGGTCAAATTTGAGGTCAAACTGGAAGAAAGAAAAAGAATAAGAATTAAAGCCGCAAGCGGCGTTAAAGGCCCTCGCCGTCCGCGCGCCCGCCAAACCCCGCGCGAGCCGCCCGTGAGCCCCCGCGAACCCCCAGCAAGCCACCTACGAGCTCCACAAACCCCCAGCCAGCCGCCTGCGAGCCCCGCAAACCCCCAGCGAGCCACATGCAAGCCTCACAAAACCTCAGCGAGCCGCTTCTTCTGCGAATGTAAAATTTCAGTTAGAGCTGTTACTGCAGGTGTTTCCAGTAGGTGGCGCTACAACTGGCATTGAATAATGTCGTGCATGTGTTCAGGAGTGGATCATTATCACACTTGTGAAGTTTGGTGCAGATTGGACAATGAGTGTTTAAACTAGAGCAACTTCCTATTTCCACTAGGCGGCGCTGTCATTGTCATTCAGTGTCACCTGGATGTGTGCAGGGGTGGGTCCTTATCACAGTTGTGAAGTTTGGTCCAGATTGGACAATCAGTGTTTGAATTAGAGCAACTTCCTTATTCCACTAGGGGCGCAATATCTGCATTCAATAATGTCATGTGGATGCGTTCAGGGGTGGGTCCTTATCACACTTGTGAAGTTTGAGGGTAATCGGACAAAGTATGTGAGAATGAGACGCAATCGAAATGTCATGGCGAAGGATCGAAGCTCGCCATGGCACCAGAGCCACGCCCCTCTGCAGTGTAACATCATCATGGGCTTTACTGGAAATGGTTGTGGTCAATATGCAGCTGAGAAGACGTGAATAAAGTGTGTCATGCAGAAATGTTAGGTTTTCCATTGAAAATGAATGGGGAATTGGGGGCGTGGTTACGGGGGCGTGGTGCAAAATGAGGCAGGGGTCTGATTGACTTTTTTGATCAGGGTCATATACAGAACCTGTAAACCAAATTTCATAATTCTAGGAGTAACTAAATTATTTGACCTCCATGTAAATTTTTGTTTGATTATATAGGGGGCGCTATAGCAAGAATTGCCATTGTTTCTCCATTTATGGATTCATGGTGGGACTGTACATAAGTTATTAAAGTTTGGGAGAAATCGGGCAAAGCATGCACGCGTGATGACAGAAAAGGTGACGGTAAAAAAGGCCAAAACGAAGGCCAAGTTCAGCGCCCCCTTGTGAGAAGACCGTTTAATATTCTATAAAACCATGAATAACTTTTGATGCCCTACTTGTGTAGATTATGCTGAGCAATTTTGGTGTCTGTAGGTATAACGCTCTAGGAGGAGATGTTTCAAATACGAGGTGTGCGCAATCGCTGAATTGGAAAAGGTCAAAGTTCAGGCCAAGATGGCTGACTTCCTGTTTGTTGTGTGGGGGTGCTCCAAGAGGATTTTTTGCTTGCCTTGACCTGATCTGTGGGTGACGCGAATTTCGTGGTTTTAGGACAAAGTTGACCGTGGCCTCTCCCATAGGAGGCCGAAAAATGAAATTTCCAGGGGGCGCCGTGGAGCCCCCTTTGAGAGTTTGCTCTTGGCGACAGTAAAAAAATAAATTTTTCACCAGACCTGATGACTCTAGGGAAAAAAACTGAGTTTTCGTATATGTTCAGGGGGTCAAATTTGAGGTCAAACTGGCAGAAAGAAAAATAAGAAGAAGAATAATAATGAATATCGCTAACAAATCCAATATTCCGCCTTTCCAGTCACCCACATATATACCTTTTCGGAAACGTCTCGACATGACGCACGTCCCCATGAGGTCCGGGGACACTTGCGACCGCGTCCCATGCGACCGCCCCCATTTTCGCACCGCCCCCCCCTTACAATCACTATAGGCTCCTCGCCGACCCTTCGGTTGGCTCGGGCCTAATAATAATAATAAACGAAGCAAAAACAATAGGGCCTTCGCACGTTTAGTGCTCGGGCCCTAATAATGACTAACGCTAACAAATCCAATATTCCGCTTTTCCGGGCACCCACATATATACCTTTTCGGAAACGTCTCGACATGGCGCACGTCCCCATGAGGTCCGGGGTCACTTGCGACCGCGTCCCATGCGCCCGCCCCCATTTTCGCACCGCCACCCCCTTACAATCACTATAGGCTCCTCGCCGACCCTTCGGTTGGCTCGGGCCTAATAATAATAAGAAGAAGAAATAATAATGAAGAACGCCAACGATTCCAATAATGCGCCTTTCCAGTCACCTTCATATATACGTTTTCGGAAACGTCTCGACACGACCCACGTTTTCGTGAGGTCCATGGTCAATGACGAGCGCGTTGCGCTCGTCATTGACCCACTTTCGTTGCGCAAGCTAGCTGCTGACCCTAACGATTTCAATTATGGGCTGCTCCATTCACCCCCATATATACGTTTTCGAGAAGCGTTTGACCTGCCCTACCTTGTTTGAGGGTCCGTTGACCTTTTTCGTTTTCGCGCGAGCGAATACAATAGGCTCCTCGCCGATCCCTTCGGGAGGCTCGGGCCTAATTAAAGCCGCAAGCCGCAAAGTCCAAGTTCCATATTAACTCTGTTCCTTTCATAGGATATATCATTGAGAAGGGCAAAATCCATATGGACCTGGCAAAAGGATAAGCAGTGCTGGAATGACTTATTGCCACATCCTGGAAACATCATTATCAAAAGCTGCACTGAGGTCCAACAGGACAAGAACAGAGATGAGTCCACTGTCAGAGGCTGTAAGAAGATCATTGGTAACCTTCACTAATGCTGTTTCTGTACTGTGATGAATTCTGAAACCTGACTGAAACTCTTCAAATAAACCGTTCCTCTGCAGATGATCAGTTAGCTGTTTTACAACTACTCTTTCAAGGATCTTTGAGAGAAAAGGAAGGTTGGAGATTGGCCTATAATTAGCTAAGACAGCTGGGTCAGTGATGGCTTTTTAAGTAGCGATTTAATTACAGCCACCTTGAAGGCCTGTGGTACATGGCCAACTAATAAAGACAGATTGATTATTTTTAAGATAGAAGCATCAATAAATGGAAAGACTTCTTTGAACAGTCTAGTAGGAATGGGATCTAATAAACATGTTGCTGGTTTGGAGGAAGTCAATGTCAATGTCAATGTCAGTTTTATTTCTTGAGCACATTTAAAAACAACATTGTTGACCAAAGTGCTTCACAAGATCAACTACAAAGCAACAAAGAAATTCCATTGATGAATAAAATAGAATAAGACATAAACATAAAACAAGGAATAAAATAAATATGATGCAATAAAAGAAAACTAAAACTAACACACTAAAACAAGACACCACAACATAAAATCTGATGGGACTCAAACTGAACTCGAATTAAAAGCCAAGGTAAAAAGGTGAGTTTTTAGACATGATTTAAAAGACTGTATGGACTCTGCAGTACGAATATAAAGTGGCAAATTATTTCACAGTCTAGGGGCTGCGACTGCAAAAGCCCGATCCCCTCTATGTTTAAAATGAGACCTCGGTTGCACTAAGAGCATCTGGCTAGATGATCTCAGTGCTCTCTTGGGGTTATAAAGTTTGAGCAGCTTAGTCAAATAGCTGGGTGCTGTTCCATTTAAGACTTTAAAAGTAAGTAAAAGAATCTTAAAATCAATACGAGTCTGGACAGGGAGCCAGTGTAGACCTGCTAAAACTGGAGTGATGTGTTCATGCTTTCTAGTACCTGTTAAAAGACGTGCAGCAGCATTTTGGACTACCTGCAAACGATGGAGAGATGATCCTTCAAGACCCAAATACAGAGAATTACAGTAGTCCAATCTAGAGGTGATGAAAGCATGAATAATTTTTTCAAGGTCCTTTGGAGGAAGATAGGGTCTAGCTTTGGCAATCAGCCGTAACTGATAGAAACTGGTCTTTACAACTGTATTCACTTGCTTCTCAAATTTAAACGAACTATCAAAAAACACTCCAAGGTTTCTGACGGCCGAGGAACAATAAGATGCAAGAGGGCCAATAATACCAGTTAGCTTATCCACAGGGATGCGGCTTCCAAACACAATAGTTTCTGTCTTGGTTTCATTTAAAGTAAGAAAGTTCTGTGTTAACCAGTCTTTGACATCATGAAGACAGTTAAACAGAGGCTGCAGCGGGACAGAAGCATCCAATTTAATAGGGAGATAAATTTGGATGTCATCTGCATAACAATGAAATGGAATATTGTACTTCCTAAATATCTCTCCTAAAGGCAGCATATATAATGAAAACAAGACTGGACCCAAAATGGACCCCTGAGGCACACTACAAAAATATTGGCTGAGGGAGAGGAATATTCCCCCAGGGCTACAGAAAAAGACCTCTCAGATAGATAGGATCTAAACCAAGACAAAACTGTGCCTTTAAGACCAACAGCATGTTCAAGTCTCGACAAAAGAATGTTGTGATCCACCGTGTCAAAGGCAGCAGTTAAGTCTAAAAGAACCAAAACAGCAGAACAACCCGAGTCAACAGTTAAAAGAAGGTCATTAAAAACTCTTAAAAGTGCTGTCTCGGTGCTGTGATGGGATCTAAAACCAGACTGAAACTCTTCACAGATACCATGAGTAGTCAAAAAGGTTTGAAGTTGATTAAAAACAACCTTTTCCAAGATTTTGGACATAAAAGGTAGTTTAGAAATTGGCCTATAATTGGAAAGAACATATGGCTCAAGATTTTTCTTTTTAATAATAGGCTGCACAACAGCATGCTTGAAGGCAACTGGTACACAGCCTGATAAAAGTGAGGCATTCAGTATGAGCAAAATACTGGGCCCAATGATGTGAAGAGTTTCTCTAAGCAGGGAAGAGGGAACAATATCCTGAGGGGAATTAGAAGGCCTTAGTTGAGATACCACTTCCTTTAAAACTAAAAAAGTCACAGGCTCAAACTGCTGAAAAACAGCTGAGGAATTAGAAGATGAATCTTGGTCTAAAACAGTCTGTGAGTGTGAAAGCTGTAAAGAGGAGATTTTATCTACAAAGTGTTTCAAAAACTGATCGCAAAGTGTAGAAGAAGCCTCCATAGGAAGAGCATCACAGGGGTTAATAACTGAGTTAAAAATATTAAAAAGAACTCGAGGTTTGTGACTCTTCCTGGAAATCAGGTTAGACAGGAAAGCAGATTTTGCAGCTTTAACAGCCCTCTGATATTCTGATAAACGGTCACGCAGGAGCCCTAAAGACACCTGGAGTTTGTCCTTCTTCCACTTTCTCTCGGCGCGCTGACATTCGCGTCTGAGAGCGCGAGTGGTGTCATTCAGCCAGGGCTGATGTGATGATTTGTTACGTTTGATCCTGAATGGAGCGACAGAATCCAGGATATCAGAGCACGTTGAGTTAAAAACACTAACTAACTCTTCGACATGTAGGTCAGCGTGGAGGTTGGCATCACAAAGGACAGAGTTAGTAAACGCGGAGGAAAACTGAGCAGCGGTCGTGGCATTTATCGTACGCAAACGCTGCACAGGTCTCTCGCTGTCCAGTCCCTGGTTACAAACCACAGTATTAAAAATTACAGTAAAATGGTCTGAAATCCCACAGTCCTTAATATCAGTGATACAGACGTCCAGACCATATGAAAGAACCAAATCAAGTGTATGTCCCTTTTCATGAGTTGGATCACTCACCCACTGAGTGAGATTAAAAGAGTCAATAAGGGCGAGGAAATCCCTTACCAATGGTCCAGACTCAAAACAAACATGGATATTAAAATCACCGACAATTAAAACACGGTCGTATTTCAACATGAGACTCCCCAATAAGTCACCAAAGTCCTGAATAAAGTCCTTAATGCATTTTGGTGGACGATACAACAATGCGCAGAGGACTGAGGGAGAAGAGTTCAGTTCCAAGAGCTGCACCTCAAAACTGGGGTAGAGGACTGGTGATAACTGCTGGCAGCGAAATTCAGATTTAAATATCGATGCTAACCCTCCGCCTTTGCCAGTGGTCCGAGGAGAGTTAAAAAATGAACAATCGGGGGGGAGAAGTTCTGAGAAAGAAGACGACTCACCAGGTCGAAGCCATGTTTCCACCAGGAACATAAAATCCAGATCTGAGGAGTGGAACAGGTCATTTAAGATGAAAGTCTTGTTAACCAGTGACCTGGTGTTCAGCAGAGCCATCCGAAGCCTGGTCATAGTAGTACTAGGAGGTGCGCGCTCCAACAGGCGAAGGTTTCCGGGATTCACACCGCGTCTGGAGGACCGTACCCACCGCCAGACAGGAGGACGCCCCTCTGGCCGGCCCGACAGAACAGGAGGACCAACAGGCTGGATCCAGCGATGACACCTAAATCTGGACCAGTGCCAGAGCGCAGGAAAAGAAGGGAACGCAACCCTAATAATATGACAGTTTGTCGATCCAACAGCTTTCAGGTAAGTCTTGATGCGCACCCGGATACCACCTCGTTTTCCCCGTCTTTTCGAGCGCCTTCTAGGGGGAAAGGGAAGTGGTAGGCGGCGTAGACCCTCCGGTATACCCGCCAAAAAAGGAGGAAGATTTCTTGGCGTATTTTGCAGATTATATGTTCGCAATGTAGTCGGACGAAGACTCAGAAGTGTTATGCGATCATAAACAAGTAGAGCAGAGCCATCACTACAACACAGAAGGAGAATGAACAACAACAAACAAAGGAGCCCAGGGAGACGAAGACTGCTCGCCGTACACACTGGCGCCATCTTGGAAAGGAATCATGAAACACGAGGAGGAAGTAACTATTGAAGTTAACTCTGAAAGATCAACTGGAGCGAAAGAGTCTAAACAAATACCAGCAGTGCTGAAAGCAGCCGAACATGAAGATAAATATTTGAGATGGTTATGAATAATTTTTTCTCTAATGTCTAAAATTTTATTTGTAAAGAAATCCATGTAGTCACTACTAGTTAAAGTGAAAGGAATACTCGGCTCTACAGAGCTCTGACTCTTTGTCAGCCTGGCTACAGTGCTGAAAACAAATCTGGGGTTGTTCTTATTTTCTTTAATTAATGATGAATAGTAAGATGTCCTAGCTTTACGGAGGGCTTTTTTTTATAGAGCAACAAACTCTTTTTCCAGGCTAAATGAGCATCTTCTAATTTCCCTCTCCAGCTTACAGGTTATCTGCTTTAAGCTGTGCGTTTGTGAATTATACCACGGAGTCAGGCACTTCTGATTTGAAGCTTTCCTTTTCAGGGGAGCCACAGTATCCAAAGTCGTACGCAGTGAGGATGTAAAACTCTTGACGAGATAAGGTTTCAAGGTTTGAAAAGTGCATTAATTTTGGGTATAGTGCTTGAAAGTGCTTGAAAAAATAATAAATAAAAAAAATAACTATCTGATTGAATAGTTCGCTTATGAAACGGAGAAATAAAATGAGTTGTACACTGTAAACCCAGATTTTGATTCCACTTAAAAATACTGAGTTCATATTACTTAAAATTGCCTAGAATGTGAACATTACTTGTTAATGCTGAGTAGACTGTACTTTTTGATGGTCTATCTTATTGTAATCATGTGTTTGAGTTCAAACAACTTAATATCATCAAGTTTTGCACCTGCTAAAAATCTAGTTTATACCAGTTTTAACAGACTGGATTAATGCCCAGCTGCATGGTGGCATGATGTTTAGCACTGCTGCCTCACAGGTCGAATACCTTCTAGAAGTTCTGGGTTCAATTCTGGCTTGGCCCAGGCCTCTCGCTGTTTGGAATAGAAGACATTTGGTGGTTTTGTTGGTTTTTGTTCACAATGCTCTCTCGTATAGTTTTTTATTGTTCAAATGTTATTTGTAAATGTTAATGTACCAGTGTTCAGCAGGGCTGAGTTTTATCATGTTTGTTTATTTACCAAATTTAAACAGACACAGTTCAACACTGTAAAAAATATTTGTGTTACTTGGCAGCATTGTGGTGTGGTGGTTAGCACTGCTGCCTCACAGCTAGAATAGTTATCTGATAGTCTGGGTTCAATTCCACCTTAGCCCAGGACTCTTGCTGTGTGGAGTTTGTATGTTCTCCCTCTGTCTGTATGGGTTTTCCTCCATAATCTGAAGACATGCAGTTACTGGGGTTAGGTTAACTGGTCTCTCTAAATTGCCCACAGGTGTGAATAGTTGTCTGTGTCAGCCCTGCAACAGGCTGGTGACCTGTATGGGGTGTACCCTGCATCTTACTGCCTTGTCAGCTGGCATAGGCTCCAGCCCCCCCACCCCCCACCCCCACACAACCATGAAAAGGATAGGGGGATTGATTGATCAAAAGACATTTTATTTTTTCATGAACTATAAAAGATAAGTTTGGTCAATGAGAACATACAATTTAGTTCAATTGGATATGGAGTAGTGCTTACTTAATAGGCTGAGTTAAATGAACTGTTTCATTACTTAAAAAATTTAAGGCAACGAGTTACCTTGGTTCTTTTAAGTAGATTCAACTTATCCGGGTTTACAATGTACACTCTACACTCTGAAAATTTTTCCACCTGGCCTGCCCGTCTGTTTGTGACCCCGCCCCTCCCCCGAAGACAGAGTGTCGCCGTTTTAATGAGTGTTCATTTGGAAAACTACAAATTCCATTTATGGATAAGACGAATAAGGAATTATACTGAAGTCAAAAGTCACGCCCGAGAAAAAACATAATCCGCGCAAATAATGTCATTCCGCCAGCGCAGGTATCCATTCCTCACGAGTAAATTCAACAACGTAGAAGTAAGCTGTGCGCATCCATCGAGGCCTCCACTCTCTTTCACTTGTACACCACTGCGCCATTGCGTGGTCTGCAGCGATGTGGCCTCCGGTCTGGTGGATCAGTTCAAAAGCCTCATTGAATTCTCTAATTCAATTCACAAAATGACTCTACTGACGATATTAGACAGGAACAAGCTGTGAGTGCCGCGCAGCAGGTGTGGAAAGCAGCCAAAGCCGCTGGAGATAAATTAAACAAGTGGAAGTATTGTTCCAAAACACTGAATCAAAAATGGAAACTGTACGCAGTAAACCACAGAAAACGATGATGGATTTTATTCAGAAGGTATGTACATTAATTCTACAAGGGCCTGCCGGTTTTTCATCTATGCTGGCCTGGATATTTGTGCGTAATCTAGTGATTGGCAGCCACCGGCACTGTTGGCAAGTTTTGTGTAAGAAAACTTGCTGTTGGCTGTCTCAAAAGCTGCTAGAAGTCGCTAAAGGACGAATCGATATCCAGGGGGTGGGGTGTCAAAGCAAGATCCAGATGATCAGAGGTGGTAAAAGAACTAACATTCTATACTTAAGTAGAAGTACAAGTACTTGTGTTAAAAACTACTCTGGTAAAAGTCAAAGTACGGGTTCAACTTCTTTACTTAAGTAAAAGTAAAAAAGTACAGGCTCTGAAATGTACTCAAAGTAAGAAAGTAAAAGTAGCTCTTTGGAGGACGTTTCTACCTGCTATTTTTGTGTAAAGCTGACTGAACCTTATTATATATTATTGTAATAATATAAAATAATACATGATAATACAAATGTTATTCCAATCTAAATTTTAATCCTAATGAATGCACTCAGCTTGAATCTGTTCTGTAGGACACAAACTGTGAAAGGGAATTTAAACACAGCTCTGTTCTCTGTGTCCTCCATAGTAGAGGGTGACTGTGCCTCCACCTGAACACCAACATGAGGATACTCAGGGGTTACAGTGGGATTCAGAAGGTGGAGGAACCCTAAGATCAGCTGTAGTGGCTCTGCATGGGGAGAAGAACCACAGCTTTCTATTGTAGCTGCAGTAAATGATGTTGGTGTGCAGGCTGTGATCAGCTGACCTGCTGCTGCTGCTCTCTTTCCTCTTTCTTACATCTTTCTCCATCTGCATGAAGTTATCGCTCATTCTATACACTCACATAAGCAAGTTTTCACATCCATAAATGACTCAGAGCAGCAATTAAATGATTTAGGGGGTCTGTTTTTTTCTAAAGTCTTGTGATGAGCAGGAGTGTAAATCAAGCTAAATAAATGAAGACAAATGGTACCGAAGATATTTTAGATGTTTTATGTTGGAAATGCAAAGAAATCAAGTGTTAAATGATTTTTGTTATCTGATCAGAAACATAAAATCAGAGTTAATAGTAAAGCTTTACCTCTCTTCCTGTGGTTCTTCTGGGTGACGACTGAAGCAGGGACAACATTTCCTACAGAGCCAAGTAAAACAAATAATAAATAAAATGAAGATTTTATAAGGCATCTCTACATGCTGTTCCTGTTTGATACTTATATTAAACCATTTGTATTGAAGAAAACACTTTAAATTTATCATACATTTATTGTAAATATGCTGTAAGTTGATGAAATTTGAATGTGTCCTCTGTATTTACCTGAAAAAACTCATTTTGCTGCTGTTCCGTCTTGTCCAGGAGCAAAGTGTTCAGACAGCCTGTCAACAGCGTTTATGGACTCTACACACCCCTGTGTGTATTGAGTGTTTCAGGGTTGGCACTTCAGTGAGCCCCGCCTCCTGTGTAAATAATAAATATACTTTCTGTATTTCAGCACACTTACTCTTTTCCTCGTGTTGAATACCTGGAGTGGCTTCTACAATGAAAAACTCATTTATCATAGCGATAGACTTTGGCACTGCATACAGTGGATATGCCTTCAGTATTAAACCCAGGCAAGAAGAGATTGAGCCCCATTTAAAGAAGTGGGGAGAAGAGCTTGCTCTGGACACCCCAAAGACTCCAACCTGCATCCTTTTTGATGAACATGAAGAATTTCTCAGCTTTGGTTATGTAGCCAGAGACAATTATCTTAAAATGCGAGGTGATGAAGCCAGAAATAAGTTCTTCTTTGACTGCTTTAAGATGTCTATCTATGGGAAGGTAAGATTATCTAACGGTGTTATTGTTCTTCTTATGAAGATCATTTGCATGTTTTCTGTTGAATAGTTTTGATTTTTGATAAAATGCATTTAATATATTGTCTTAATTGAACAAATATAGGTATTCTATTATTCTACATTTATTAATAATTATATTTAGTTTTAAAATGTCTGACTCATTCACACAGAGAAAGTAACTCAAATACTTTCAGGACACTCTAGTCCAAACACTTGTTCTGTGTGTTTTTTTCCAAACATGAATTTATTAACATCTTGTTAATCATCTATAGAAAGTCAATCGCAATCTGACAATTCAAGCTGCAAATGGGAAGTTAATGAAGGCCCTGAAGGTGTTCACAGAAGCTCTGAGATTCCTGAAGGAACACGCACTGAAAACCATTGCAGAGAACACAGAAGGGAGTCAGTTCATAGCCTCTGACTTCACCTGGGTGCTGACTGTACCTGCCATCTGGGATCCTTCAGCAAAGCAGTTCATGAGAGAAGCTGCAGCTCAGGTAATGATGAGAATGTAAAGAGGTGGGGTATCTTACACTTTTCCTCAAGTAAAGGAATGTTTTTCCACTTCATAGGCTGGGATTGTGACTGAAGGAAATGAAGAAGGGCTGGTGATTGCACTGGAACCAGAAGCAGCCTCAGTGTGGTGTAGGAAGCTCCCAGCTGACGGTTTCATAGCAGAAAACTATGGAGAAGTCACACTAGATCAAACTAAAGGAACACAATACATTGTGGTTGATTGTGGAGGTATTATATGACATGCTTAAACATTATTCTTTTTGACTCAAAAAGATCTGAATAAATGTCATACTTATTCATTTAGGCTGCACGGGGGCAAAACTGAAACAGTGAACATGCAGTTGAAGCACAGACTCTCAGCATTATTCTGAGGTGTGGAACAAAAATATTACATGAATTGTTCGGGAATTACAGAACATGGACATTACCACAGAATGGGTTTCCTCCATTGTAATCCTTATGTTTTTTGTTTTGTTTTATTTTATTTTTGTTTTTAAAGCCTGTCATGTCTGGCAGTTTTTGCAAATGGAATCATGATCCAAATGCATTATTGTACCAAACATATTTGCTTTTACAAGAAGAGTGCTATAAGTTCTCTATAGGCTACTCTTGTTAATATTTTCTATTTCTTTTAATCATTCATTTTGTTTATTGTCCACTAAATATGACTGGCAGCTCTGACAGGCAGAAAGGGGGTTAAGAAAACAAAACAAATAAGGGTGTAGGGTATATATATATATATATATATATATATATATATATATATATATATATATTTATACATACACACATATATATAGACACACATATATGCAAACACAATCTTGTTTTGTTATGTTTTCATGTATGTGTGTGTCTCTGTCATGAACCGTACTCAGTAATGAGGCTGAGAAGCTGAAACCACGCCCCCAGGAGCTAGAGGTAAACAGGGAAAGACCTAGAGGACCCAGGCCATCCACAGCCCACCCAGAAGTCAGGAGACCTGCAGTCACACATCTCAATGACATCTGCAAGCACACCCCAGAGGAGGAAGGAGGGAGACCCTAGGCGGAGCTCCCACAGTCAAAAGGCAAGAGCCCCAGAGAGTCAGAGGCAATGAGCAGAGTCCCCCAGCCCCCACCTCCCAGGCCGGCCCCCCAGGCACCTGAGAGCTGCCCAAACGCCAGCAGAGCCCCACCATACCGGACAGGCCCGGGCCCAACTGTACATGTGCACACACATATATACCAGTCGCACACTCCTGCACACACTCATGTATTTAGTGGGAAGAATGATTATGACTGTGTGAAAGTTACAGTGCTGTTAAATTGGAGGGACACAGACATGAGCACTGACCAACAGCACTCATCCACACTGCGCCAACCCCCCCCCCCCCCAGACCCTCAATGTCTAAGTTGTAAATAAAATTGAGGAGCAGGCAACAGTGAGGAGACAAGTTGGGCCACCACAGCAGCTCCACCCACCAACCACTGTGTGATACACCTGCCCCCCAAGGCCTTGTGTGTACCTGAATGTGTCTTGAGCCATAATGTCTATAATATAATTTAAAAGGAGGGATGTAATGATTTGTTTACTGCAATTGTTTTTGTGGCTCTTTCAGCCTTTAGTTTGTTCTTCAGCAGCTCAATTAGCTTCACATCAGCTCACTGACTATTCTGCCCTTCAAAAACTCACGGGCTTCTTTCACAAGTTTTTGCAATTTACAGTTTCTCAGTTGATAATTTGATAAATTACTTCAACCCCTCAAATTATTGCTGAGTTTGTCCATCAACTGCATCTTCATTATTTTTCAAGACAAATCTTGTGCTGGCATGAAGCCATCACAAGACTTACAAATCAAACTTTAGAACAATGATTTTCTTTTTTTACAAAGGCTTCTGGCCATTGGATATACAAACAGATGAGACCTCTCACAGATGATTATACAGACTGTTGCTATCACTTTTCTTCACTTCCTGTGTGTGTTACAGGTGGAACCATTGACATCACTGTTCATGAAGTTCTGAAAGGAGGAGCCCTGAAAGAGCTGCACAAGGCCTCAGGAAATGATTTGGGGGGACAAAGCGTGGACAGGAAATTCAAAGAGTTCCTCAAAGAAATCTTATTTGATGGTGTCTGGGATGAATATGAACAAAAGCATCCCAGTGAGATCCAGAAAATAATGTATGATTTCACACTTTTCAAAAAAAAGGATGAAGATGTGGAGTTCAGCTGCCCTTTTAATCTGGGAAATTTGGCTCAGAAAAGGCAGGAAATAGAAAAGTTCTTTGAATCAGTGCAAGGAGCTTCCTGGGATGAGGGAGCAATCAAAATCTCTAAAGAGAAATTGAGGTCTTTCTTTGCTGAGAGTCTGAAGGGCATCACTGACAGTCTCAGAGAAATCTTGAAGAAAGACCTAAACATTGAGTACATTCTGTTAGTGGGGGGCTACGCTGAAAGCCAGATTCTACGTCAGCATGTTATTGATCAGTTTGGTGATCAGTGTAAAATTCTCTGTCCTGTTAGGCCTCAAGAAGCAATCCTGAAGGGAGCTGTACAGTTTGGAATAAACCCAGCAGTGATGGCATCTAGAAAAAGTGCCTTTACTTACGGGTTTGCTGTGGCTGAGAGGTTTAACGCATCCAAGCACAGGGGAGGAAAACAATTAATAAATGCAGATGGTGTGTGGTGTGTTGACATTTTTCTACAACTGGTAAAAATTGATGAGGATGTGGCCTGGAATGAAACCAGAAAGTACATCTTAAATCCAGCTAAAACAGATCAGACTGAGATGACCTTGGCATTTTATCGCACAGAGTGTGAAAATCCAATGTATGTCAGTGAGAAGGGAGTAAAGGTCATTGGTGTGACTGTGGTTAGCATGCCTGACACAAGAAGTGGCAGAAATCGTCTAGTCGAATTGGAAATCAAATTTGGCTCCACAGAAATGACAGCATCAGGTACTGATATTAATTCTGGGTTAAAAAAATCCATCAAGCTTGACTTCATGACTAAGATGTAAAGAAACATCAGACTAATTCTTCTGAAATGAATCCTTCATACCTCCTGACCACAGGTGACAAAATGGGGTGAAAGCTTACTGAGGGTTAGATCCAATGGAACAGACTGGACTTTAAGAATCATTATGATCACTGGTCTTCAGTTATGATATACTCTACTTTATTATTTTCAATTTTAATTTTAAAAAATATTATTTTTCAAACTTTAAGATATTGACACTTTTTAGTATTGCCATCCAATTGTTTATTGTAGTCTAATTACTCTTGTTATAACAAAGTGTATTTTTTTTGTTCACAAAATGCAGATTGATGGAAATTATTTTCTATTTCAGTGAATTCTAAATTAAACACAAATAATTTCATACACAGAGCTGTTTTGAGTCAGTGCTGCTGTAAATAATTAGCAAATCATGTTGCAGCTTTGGTACTTACTGAGAAAAATGGTTTTGATTGTTTGGTGTGCAGTTAGCATTGATCAAAAATCAAAGGCAGAGAAACGTAAGAAAATGTGCATCAGAGCACATAATGCTGCTTCCCTTATGTATCAATTGAAAAATGCAAATGTTTTCATATGTTTGGATTTAATATACATTTCAATGTGTCCATTACAGATTTCTGTAAAGTTGAATTTTTGGATAAAACTGGCTCTCAGTAGTCAATTAAAACACTGAAAGACACTTAGATATAACTTCAATTCCTCATGTCTGAGTAAATATTATACCAATTGGATTGCAGTAATGAGAGTGGTAGTTATTCAGGAATAAGGCCTGAAATGGTAACGCTTTATAATATGAGTCATGCCCAAGACCGTAAGTACACGTATTTTACAGGGATTTACCCTGTTAGTACTTTTATGTTCTGTGTAAGTACCATGACTAAGGCCGTACTAGTTTGACTGGGGCTGTAAGTACTGTGACTAAAGCTGTACTACTGTGAGTAAGGCTGTACTACTTTGACTATGGCTATAAGTACTGTGACTAAAGCTGTACTACTGTGACTAAGGCCGTAAGCAGAGATGTGACTAACGCATTACTCTAATCTGACTACTTTTTCTTGGTAACGAAAGTAATCTAACGCGTTACTATTTGCAGTCCAGTAATCAAATTAAAGTTACTTATCCAAGTCACTGTGCATTACTCTGTCATTTTTCTTCTTGTCTCTGGGAGTGATGACTGGCCTATGCGACAATTAAGTAGCGCTGTCACTTGGTGTTGGCTCTCACAGCGGTATTGTATCACTTCCTGTTCCTGTTTCGGAGCACAGTGGTGTTTTGCTGTCTGTTAGTCTCTTTGCTGAATCACCTGTATTCACATTATTCACTTTATTTGTTTTTAGAAATTCGCTAGCTTAGCGCAGCTAGTAGCTTAGCTCTTAGCCGAGTCACTACCAGCATGGCTTCTTCTCCTGTCTCTCCTGCACTTTCCTGCTCTGGGTGTCACATGTTTAGTTACTCCTCGGCCTCCTTTAGCAGTAACGGTACTTGTAATAAATGTAGTCTGTTTGTAGCTCTGGAGGCCAGGCTTTCTGAACTGGAGACTCAGCTCCGCACCCTGGAAAATCCTGTATCTAGCCAGGCCCCTGTAGTGGGTGCGGACCATGGTAGCTTAGCTGCCGTTACCTCCCCCAAACAGATCCTGAGCAGCAAAGAAAACAGGCCAGCTGGGTGACGGTGAGGAGGAAGCGTAGTCCTAAGCAGAAGCCCCGGGTACACCACCAACCTGTTCACGTCTCTAACCGTTTTTCTCCACTCGGGGACACACCCGCCGAGGAACAAACTCTGGTTATTGGCGACTCTGTTTTGAGAAACGTGAAGCTAGAGACACCAGCGACCATAGTCAAATGTCTTCCAGGGGCCAGAGCAGGCGACATTCATGGAAATTTGAAACTGTTGGCTAAGGCTAATCGTAGATTTGGTAAGATCGTTATTCACGTCGGCAGTAATGACACCCGGTTACGCCAATCGGAGGTCACTAAAATTAATATTGACTCGGTGTGTAACTTTGCAAAAACAATGTCGGACTCTGTAGTTTTCTCTGGGCCCCTCCCCAATCAGACCAGGAGCGACATGTTTAGCCGCATGTTCTCCTTGAATCGCTGGCTGTCTGAGTGGTGTCCAAAAAACGACGTGGGCTTCATAGATAATTGGCAAAGTTTGTGGGGAAAACCTGGTCTTGTTAGGAGAGACGGCATCCATCCCACTTTGGATGGAGCAGCTCTCATTTCTAGAAATCTGGCCAAATTTATTAACCCTAAAACCTGACTACCCAGGGTTGAGACCAGGAAGCAGAGCTGCAGTCTTACACGCCTCTCTGCAGCTTCTCTCCTCCTGCCACCCCCCCAAAACCCCATCCCCATAGAGTTGGTGCCTGCTCCCAGACCACCAAAAAACAAAGCTAAAATCAGCAAAAAGCTATTTAAGCATAAAAATTCAAAAACAATAAATAATACAGCTTCATCAACTGCACCAAAAAATAAAACAATTAAATGTGGATTATTAAACATTAGGTCTCTCTCTTCCAAGTCCCTGTTAGTAAATGATTTAATAATTGATCAACATACTGATTTATTCTGCCTTACAGAAACCTGGTTACAGCAGGATGAATATGTTAGTTTAAATGAATCAACACCCCCGAGTCACAGTAACTGTCAGAATGCTCGAAGCACAGGTCGAGGAGGAGGAGTAGCTGCAATCTTCAATTCCAGCTTATTAATTAATCACAGACCCAGACAAAGTTTTCATTCTTTTGAAAGCCTGACTCTTAGTCTTATCCATCGTAACTGGGAAAATCAGAAACCTGTTTTATTTGTTATTATCTATCGTCCACCTGGTCCTTACTCAGAGTTTCTGTCTGATTTCTCAGACTTTTTATCTGATTTAGTGCTCAGTTCAGATAAAATCATTATAGTGGGTGATTTTAACATCCATGTAGATGCTGAGAATGACAGCCTCAACACTGCATTTAATCTATTGTTAGATTCAATTGGCTTCTCTCAAAATGTAAAGGAGCCCACCCACCACTTTAATCATACTCTGGATCTTGTCCTGACATATGGCATAGAAACTGAAGACCTAACAGTATTCCCTGAAAGCCCCCTCCTGTCTGATCATTTCTTAGTAACATTTACATTTACTTTAATGGATTACATTTTTGCACCCCCCCCCCCCCCCCCCCCCCCTTACAATTCCAATAGGCTCCTCGCCGACCCTTCGGTTGGCTCGGGCCTAATGAATAACGCTAACAATTCCAATATTCCGCTTTTCCAGTCACCCTCAAATATACCTTTTCGGAAACGTCTCGACCTGGCGCAAGTCCCCATGAGGTCCGGGGTCACTTGCGACCGCATCCCATGCCACCACCCCCATTTTTGCACCTCCCCCCCCTTACAATCACTATAGGCTCCTCGCCGACCCTTCTGTTGGCTCGGGCCTAAAAATAATGACGGAAGCTTACGATTCCAATTATGCGCTTTTCCAGTCACCCACATATATACCTTTTCAGAAACGTCTCAACCTGACACACGTCCCCATGAGGTCTGGGGTCACTTGCGACCGCGTCCCATGCGACCGCCCCCATTTTTGCACCTACGCCCCTTGCGATTCCAATAGGCTCCTCGCCGACCCTTCGGTTGGCTCGGGCCTAATTACATTATTAAATACTGATTATAAAATTTTCACTTTGGTTTTTGCAAACAGACTAAAAACAAACTTGCATCAAATCATCAGTGATACACAATCCGGTTTTATGAAGGGTAGATCTATCCACAATAATATTCGTCTCATTCAGGACATTCTTAATTACAATCATCTTATAGAGGATGATGGGTTTATTCTTTTCTTGGATTTTTACAAGGCTTTCGACTCAATCTAACGCTTTTGTTTTTCACAGTTTGCGACTTTTTGTTTTGGGACTCGTTTATTGAATATCATTGAAAGTTTTTATAAGCATACAACATCATCAGTCTCTCTGCCAGGCAGCATTTCCCCTCGGTTCTTTATTGAACGTGGGATTAAACAAGGTTGTCCTATCTCTCCTTTCCTCTTTATAATAGCTGCTGAAATGTTATCTATTTTTATTAAAAACTCTAATATTGCCCCTCTTAATATATTAGGAAAACAATTTATCATAAGTCAATTAGCTGATGATACCACTATTTTCATGAAGAATATAAATGAGACCCCTAAAATATTTCAGATAATTAAAAATTTTTTCAAAAGCTTCTGGTCTTATGTTGAATTTAAACAAATGTGAACTGATGTCTATTCATCCTACTCATCTGACTGAATTTTACAACATCCCAATAAAAATGTCTATCAAATATTTGAGTATATTTATTTCTAAAAATGTGGATGAAAACGAAAAGAAAAATATATGGATGGTGACTAAGAAATGTCAATCTAGACTCAATTTGTGGTTATTAAGGGACATTAGCTTATTTGGCAGAATATATTTGACCAAAATGGAATCCTTATCTAGATGTATTTATCCAGCTTACTCCCTCTCAATCCCTAATAAAGCCAAAAAAAAAAAAAAACGAGATTAATTATGACTGTATTTGGAAGAAAAAGATACACTACATTAAGAAAACAGATATGACCAAATACTATGAGGATAGAGGACTTCAAACTATCGACTTTGATTTCATCAATGGTACTCTTAAAATAAATTGGTTAAAATCATGTCTTAATTCTAATTGTCTATGGTTTCATATTCCCAGGTCTGTATTTGATAAAATGGGTGGTATCGAATTTATCCTGAAATGCGATTTTATGATTCAACATCTCCCTGTCCAATTTTCACAGTTTCACCAGCAAGTATTGTTGTGTTGGAAAATTTTGTACAATCGTAATTTTACACCGCACAATTCATCCATATGGAATAACTGTTATATCACTGTAAAATACAAATTGTTGTTTAATAAGGACTGGATGGAAAAAGGTGTTTGGTCGATACTACATTTAGTCGATAGATATGACCATCTTTTGTCTTATAATGCTTTTTGTTGTAAACACAAATTACAAACAAACCAAAAGACTTTTAAACTTATTATTAATGCCATTCCTAAAGCTATATTATGTTTCGTTGCAGGTGTTTTGGCTCAGTCAACTATTGTTCCTTGTTTACCATAACGTCTGATTGGAAATTGTTCCTTTAAGGATTCTACCTTAACTAATAAAATCATCAGACACACACCGGATAATATTTTGTATCCAACTATTCCATTTAGAAATTCCATACGTCAATTCTTCCAATTACAAGCAATTCATAAACTGCGTACCAAATACCTCAAATATCCAGTTGCTCCAAAAGCCAAAGAGATTCACTTTAAAACCTTAAATGGAATTTATCCATCCAGTGACTTTATTCAAAAACGATTTGGTATTGAAACCAAAAATTGTGTTTTCTGTGATGCTATTGAAACAACTGAGCATCTATTTTTTCAGTGCATTTATGTTGAGGCTTTGTGGGCTGATGTTTTTGACTGGTTGTTCCCTAAAATTCCCTCTCTCAATATGTTCTCTGACAGAGACATAATATACAGCCTTATTTTGGACAATCTAAACAATGACTTTCTTATAAACACTATTATCATCCTTGGGAAATTTTTCATTCATAAGGCCAAATTCCATAAAACCCAGCCAAAGTTTTATGTATTTCATAATGACTTTCTGTTATATCTCAAAGCTCTTAGTACAATGCACAATAAAAATGCCCTTAAACGGTTCTCTTTAACTGAAGAATATGATTTAAAAGCTAAACCCAAGCCCTTTTATTTTGGATTTATTTTTTTTTTATTGTCTTATTTTAGCTTTTTTTTTTTCTTACTTATTGCACCCTTTTTTAACTTGAACTTTGTTATACTTATATTATGCCTTGTTGTTTGTAAATGAACAAAATATTTGTGTTCTTGCTTTTTTCTGAATAAAGAAAAAAAAAAAGTAAACTCCATCCACCGGATGTAAAGATCCCCAGCATCGAGGCCGAACGGAAGTTGTGTGAAAAGGGTCTATACTAAATGAATAATGCAGATGAAACTCAGTAAAGATAACAAGATTATTTTTTGTTGTGTGGATGAACTTAAAAAGATTGGCTCCTAGTACTTAAACAATTTATTTTCTGAAAAAAATTAGTGTCTTTTATGTTGAACAAATGTTTTTGACCTCAGTACTATGTATATTTGTGTAAATTTTTTATTGTTGATTTCACAGATTCAGTTATGTTAGATTTACTTCACCACAGAATCATTTTTATCAGTGTACAAAATGCTTTTGCAGGTTTCCAGACAGAAAACTCAGCTTTGCGTTAATGTAAATATTTATAATTTCATCTAAAATCAGCTTCACTGATAGATGATGGCTCTCTGACACCCACAGCAAAGTTTTTAATTTATTAACACAAGCCCACTTTTACTCTTTAACATTGAATAAAAATGGCAGAGTTTCTGCAGCTGTCAGTGTGCCAGTGAGAAACTTCCATATTACTCTGGAGGAGGCTGGAAAACTTTGTAAAAGGAGTTCAATACAAGAGAAACTCTGCTGACCAGTGTCAGTGATACTGAGGTGAGCTGCTGGGGACATCCTGACCTCTTTCTGTCTGTGAGCCCTGGTGTTTATGCTGCTGTCAGCCTCTGTTAGTGACACTGTCTTTGAAGTGGATCCATCCTCACAGACCTGCAACACTTAGAATAAACTCATACAAGTGATAATGTGATCAGAAAGATCGGAGAGAAAGTGGGATTTTAGGACACTCGAGTCTAAAGTTAGCTGGCATAATGTTAGCTTATAACCAGCTGTTGCTGCAAGCTGTCCGGACAGCTGACAACAAGCCACAGAGAGCAATCCAGGTCATATCGGTGAACAAACTTGGAACGGCACGCTACGGATCCAAAACAGATCGTGAACAGATCCAGGCCAGATGACATGCTACATAAACGGATCCAAAAGGGATTTGGCCCGGATGAGCTGGGAAGTGACAGGGTTTGCAAATTATGCCGGCGGCAGGTGCATTTTCCACCTACTCCACCACTCTGCGCCGTCTACTTTTTAATTTTCCTAAAAAAAAAAAATTTTCTCCATTTCCAGTGCCATGTGGACACACGTGGCAATATTTACGTTCTTTCAATCTGAGCCATTTGATTGGTTCACGACTGCCATGTGACTATTCATATCGTCTGCTGCTGTCATGGCTTTGGTCTCAGTCATAAGGCGCCTGCTACTTTGGCATGCCCCCCTGCTACTCCAAAACAATTTGAAAGCCCTGAAGTGACCGGAGCCATTTCGGGTCCAGTCCTGTGCTTTTCCTGATCCGTAATTCTGATCCATTCCAGATCTGGCACGGTGCATTCCGATCTGGACCGATTTTGCAGGTCCGTTATGGAGTCGGTGGCAAATCGGGGGCGGAGTCATTTTGCTGTCTGGGTTCCTGTCATAGGCAGCCTTACCAAGGCCCAAACGACTGCCCAGACTTCCCAAATTTCACAATAAGCCAGGCATCCCCAAGTCCAAACAGGAGAAATCCTGGTATCGATAAGACAAATATATATGTCGCTACTTAATCGACAGTACAGCCAGGCATGAAAGAGGGTTCTCCTTTGCCCAGTCTCCTCATGGTGAAAATTTGATCAATCAATAGCATTGTGAGATCAGTTGACCAGATCCATAATTTTAATTTCCAGTTTGGAAAATGTGTGAAGAGAGGCTCTAAAGCAGCAAAGCAGGGTAAATAAGGAAGGGGTAGGGAGAGAAGAAAAATGCATCCGTGTCCGCTGAGAGCAAGAGAGACAGAATATTCAAGATTTGTATGAGTTGTCCTACTAGACTGTTCAAAGAGGTCTTTCCAATTATTGATGCTTCAATCTTAAAAATGATCAATCAGTCTTTATTAGTTGTACCACAGGCCTTCAAGGTGGCTGTTATCAAACCGCTACTTAAAAAGCCATCACTGACCCAGCTGTCTTAGCTAATTATAGGCCAATCTCCAACCTTCCGTGTCTCTCAAAGACTCTTGAAAGAGTAGTTGTAAAACAGCTAACTGATCATCTGCAGAGGAACGGTTTATTTGAAGAGTTTCAGTCAGATTTCAGAATTCATCACAGTACAGAAACAGCATTAGTGAAGGTTACAAATGATCTTCTCACAGCCTCTGACAGTGGACTCATCTCTGTTCTTGTCCTGTTGGACCTCAGTGCAGCTTTGATACTGTTGACCATAACATTTTATTACAGAGATTAGAGCATACTACAGGTATTAAAGGTACTGTGCTGCAGTGGTTTGAATCATATTTATCTAATAGACTCCAATTTGTTCATGTAAATGGGGAGTCTTCTTCACACACTAAGGTTGATTATGGAGTTCCACAGGGTTCTGTGCTAGGACCAATTTTATTTACCTTATACATGCTTCCCTTAGGCAGTATTATTAGAAAGCATTGCATCAATTTTCATTGTTATGCAGATGATACTCAGCTTTACCTATCAATGAAGCCAGATGACACACATCAATTAGTTAAACTGCAGGAATGTCTTAAAGACATTAAGGCCTGGATGACCTCTAATTTCCTGCTTCTAAATTCAGATAAAACTGAAATTCTTGTACTCGGCCCCACAAATCTTAGAAACATGGTGTCTAACCAGATACTTACTCTGGATGGCACTACTTTGGCCTCCAGTAACACTGTGAGAAATCTTGGAGTCATTTTTGACCAGGATATGTCCTTCAATGCACATATTAAACAAATATGTAGGACCGCTTTTTTGCATTTGTGCAATATTTCTAAAATTAGAAACATCCTTTCTCAGAGTGATGCTGAAAAGCTAATTCATGCATTTATTACTTCTAGGCTGGACTATTGTAATTCGTTATTATCAGGCTGTCCTAAAAGCTCCCTGAAAAGCCTTCAGCTGATCCAAAATGCTGCAGCTAGAGTACTGACAGGGACTAGAAAGAGAGAGCAGATTTCTCCCATATTGGCTTCTCTTCATTGGCTCCCTGTTAAATCTAGAATAGAATTTAAAATTATTTTCCTCCTCACTTTAATAATCAGGCCCCATCTTATCTCAAAGACCTCATAGTCCCATATCACCCCAACAGAGCACTTCACTCTCAGACTGCTGGCTTACTTGTGGTTCCTAGGATACTTAAGAGTAGAATGGGAGGCAGAGCCTTCAGCTTTCAGGCCCCTCTTCTGTGGAACCAGCTCCCAGCTTGGATTCAGGAGACAGACACCCTCTCTATTTTTAAGATTAGGCTTAAAACTTTCCTTTTTGATCAAGCCTATAGTTAGGGCTGGATCAGGTGACCCTGAACATCCCTTAGTTATGCTGCTATAGGCCTAGGCTGCTGGGGGGTTCCCATGATGCACTGTTTCTTTTCATTCACCTTATTTACTTTGTTTATACTCCACTCTGCATTTAATCATTAATTTATTTTAATCTCTGGCTCTCTGCCACAGCATGTCTTTTTTCTCTCCCCTCAGCCCAACCGGTCGCGGCAGATGACCCCCCCTCCCTGAGCCTGGTTCTGCTGGAGGTTTCTTCCTGTTAAAGGGAGTTTTTCCTTTCCACTGTCGCCAAGTGCTGCTCATAGGGGGTTGTTTTGACTGTTGGGTTTTCTCTGTATTATTGTAGGGTCTTTACCCACAATACAAAGCGCCATGAGGCGACTGTTTTTTGTGATTTGGCACTATATAAATAAAATTGAATTGAATTGAATTGAATCAGGTTAACTGTATTAATATTGGTGCTGCCAATATCAATGTAATCATCATGTTACGCCATCACTGATTCATCTGCAGGTTAATTTCTCAATGAAAATCCTTGTTAATTTAATTAAATCTTTTGTTCATTCTGTCATGGTCCGAGGTCCTTTGGATCCCATGTGTTTTGTTTTATCTTGTCTGTTCTGTCCTGGGTTTCTTTTGGTTGTGGGGTTTATTTAGTTATTTCTAGTTCCTTGTGTTCTCCCAGTATTCTGTGTCAAGTCTGTGTCTTGGTTCCCCTGTCTGTCTTCCTGTTTTATTTTGATAGTCGTCTGGTCTCTGTCTGTGTTCAGTTTTGTTTCCCCTGGTCTCGTCTTGGTAATCAGCGTCACCTGTGTTCCCACCTGTTTCCTCTTCCCTCATCAGTCCCCCGTGTATTTTAGTCCAGTGTTTTCAGTGCCTGTTGTTGCGTCGTTGTCTTATCCTCGTCTCGTCTCACTGCTGTGTGTCCTGTTCTGCCTTTGTATTAAGTCTGGTATTTTGACACTGAGTTTTTCCACTAGCCCTGCCTAGTCCAGCCTTTTGTTCAGCACCTGCAAATAAAGTGAAATACCTTTTAACTTTGCCTGGTGTGTCCTGTATTGGGGTTCTCCTTCCTGCCTGCCACACAGATGCTACATGACACTTTCTCTTTTGGACATTCTGTAAACCAAAAGCAAGCACTTTTTTCTTTTGCTTCCAGAAAATAAAAATAATATATAATAAAATAGCTGTGGAGACGAGTTCTCTGGAGTGATGAATCACACTTCTCCATCTAGCAATCTGGAGGATGAGCCAGTTTGGTGTGGAAGAACTTGACTGGCCTGCACAGAGTCCTGACCTCAGCCTGATAGAACACCTTTGGGATGAATTAGAGCGGAGACTGTGAGCCAGACCTTCTCTCCAACATCAGTGTCTGACCTCACAGATGTGCTTCTGAAAGAATGGTCAGAAATTCCCATAAACACTCCTAAACCTGTGGAAAGCCTTCCCAGAAGAGTTGAAGGTGTTATAGCTGCAAAGGGTGGGCCCACATCATATTAAACCCTCTGGATTAAGAATGGATGTTACTCAGGTTCGTGTGTGTGTGTGTGTGTGTGTGTGAAGGCAGATGAGTGAATACTGTTGGCAGTGTAGCGTATGTTTAATTGTATTGTTGCTGTGTGTCCAGCAGAGGGCAGAGCAGCACTGTGGAAACATTTTAAAGCACAGAGACAAACAAATGGTCTCCATCTGTGAGTCTAACACAAACACGCAAAAACAAACTGATTTTATGCTAAAAGCTTTGTCAGATTTTTATCTTTAATATTTAACTCATTTGATCAAATACCGATCAATGACCTGTGAATGTCACACTGTAAAAAACAGATTTTATTTAATTATTTCTCAAATTCTTTAAACCTCCTTCACGAGATTGCAGTTCTCAGTAAAAGTAGAAAAGTATAGTTTAAGCAGTGGCAAATTAAAAACCACAAATCTGAAAACTCCTGAAAATTATCATCATGATGATGATGAATTGTCTTTATTTAGGACATATAAAACAACAAAACAATATACATATATTGGCATATAAGTATACACACAGATGTGCCTATGCATACACATACACACATACCCAGAAACGTGCACAGACAAAATCAAGCAAAATCCCCATGCCCAAAATGGAGTAGGAAGAAGTATGTACATCAGGGGTGTCCAAAGTTGCAGCCCGCGGGCCACTTCCAGCCCCGCCCAATTCCAGCCCGTGAATTGATGTCAAAAATAACATACAATTTGGCCCTTTAAGTTACTTTTTTGACATTTTGCTTAAACCTCTTAATTGGAGGGTTTCAAACTATTAACTCTTAACCCACTCTAAGACCACACCTCTAAAGGCCTTTGCAGACCGGATGCCTAAATTTCGTGCAAATGTCTCATGCGTTAAAAATATTTTTCTGACTCGCCTGTTCTTAATGTAGTCATTCGCACCGACCGTGCCATTTTACAGGACGAATTTGCGGCATTTATTTTTTCGGATCAAGTTCGATTTTTCTGACTTTTGCAAACAGGTCTGACCAATCAGAGCGCTGCATTTAGCAACATGTGAGCTTATAGCTCAAAACATGCACCGATGTACTGAATATACAGTGATGTAGAAACAGTAAAATCATACTATTTTACCTCAGACACACAGCTACACGCTGCTCCAGGTCAGTCAGCTCTCTGAAATTATTCTCTGCCTCCTCATATGTTATCCCAACTCTGCCAATAATAGCTCAAACTGCCCACTGATATCATGAAATATGCACGAAAGCAGCCATGATGCTGCTTCAGCTCTGGGATCAAACCATGAAACTCTCCCTGCTGCTGCTTTCTTATGAGTTGGTTGAACCCAGAATCTCTGTTTCTTCCTTGCCTTGTTTAGAAGCATCAGGACCTCATTACATCATCGCTTGAAGTGACTGCATTTTTTTTCACACTGTGTTTTATGAGGACGATTTATTCGAAAAAAACGCAACGCATCCAGTGTGTATGTTGGTTACAGGACAGGTTCACATCTGAACGATTTGGAATTTCATGTCGTTTTTACGCAACGCATCCGGTGTGAAACAGTCTTAATACCATAGTGCTCCAGTTTATCAAGTAGTATTTCATGATTAATTGTATCAGCTTTTTTTTAGGTCAATGAAAATTCAAACTGTACATTATCTTTGATCTGTATTATTAGTTATATTTTTGATTAGTTCCATTAATGCCATAGATGTTGATCTGTTTGATCTGAAACCATAATGACTATCTTTTAATATTTTATGTTTATCAATAAATTTGTCAAGTCTGTTGACAAAAACTTTTTCCAGTATTTGGGAGAATTGTAGAGAAACAGGCCTGTAATTTGTGAATTGGTGTCTATCTCCACTTTTGTACACTGGTATTCCTTTATATGTTTTCACTGGTGACGGGAATTTACCGGACTGAAGAGACAAATTGCAAATGTATGTTAAAGGTTTTGAGATACCATCAATAACTTAATAAACAATTTTCATATCAATGTCATTCCAGTCTGTAGAAGTTTAATTTTGCAATTTCTCAACAATGTCAGTTATTTACTTTTTTCTACCACTGTTAAAAACAAAAATAGATTTTTAACAACATTCATCCAGCCATTCTATGCTTATCCGGGGCCGGATCGCGGGGGCAGGAGCCTAAGTAGAGAAGCCCGGGCTTCCCTCTCCCCAGCCACCTCCACCAGCTCATCCGGAGGGACCCCAAGGCTTCCCAGGCCAGCTGAGAAATATAATCTCTCCAGCGTGTCCTGGGTATACCACGGGGCCTCCTCCTGGTGGGACATGCCCAGAACACCTCACCCAGGAGGCAGCCAGGGGGCATCCGAATCAGATGCCCGAGCCACCTCAACTGGCTCCTCTCGATGTGGCCCCTCCCCACCTTATCTCTAAGGGAGAGGCCAGCCACCCTTCAAAGGAAACTCATTTCTGCCGCTTGTATTCGCGATCTTATTCTTTCGGTCACTACCCAAAGCTCATGACCATAGGTGAGGGTAGGAACGTAGATCGACCGCTAATTCGACAGCTTCGCTTTTACACTAAGCTCTCTCTTCACCATGACAGACCAGTGCAGCGTCCGCATCACTGCAGAAGCAGCCCCGATTTGTCTGTCGATCTCCCGCTCTCTTCTTCCGTCACTCGTGAACAAGACCCCGAGATACTTGAACTCCTCCACTTGGGGCAGGAATTCGTCCCTGAGCCAGAGATTGCACTCCACCCTTTTCCGGCTGAGGACCATGGCCTCAGACTTAGAGGTGCTGATTCTCATGCCAGCTGCTTCACACTCGGCTGCAAACCGTTCCACTGCGAGCTGGAGGCCACCCCCTGATGAAGCCAACAGGACTCCATCATCTGCAAAAAGCAGAGATGAGACTCTGAGGCCACCAAGGAAGAAGCCTTCCGCCACCTGGCTACGCCTAGAATTCTGTCCATAACGAAAACAAGACTGGACCCAAAATGGACCCCTGAAGCACACCACAACAAACGGGCTGAGGAAGAGGAATATTCCCCAGGGCTACAGAAAAAGACCTCTCAGACAAATATGATCTAAACCATGACATGGTGTTGCCTTTAAGACCAACAACAAGTTCAAGTCTCGACAAAAGAATGTTGTGATCCATTGTGTCAAAGGCAGCAGTTAAGTCTAAAAGAACCAAAACAGCATAACAACCCGAGTCAACAGTTAAAAGAAGGTCATTAAGAACTCTTAAAAATGCCGTCTCAGTGCTGTGATGGGATCTAAAACCAGACTGAAACTCTTCACAAACCCCATGAGTATGTAAAAAGGCTTGAAGTTGATTAAGTACAACCTTTTCCAATATTTTGGACATAAAACGTAGTTTATAAATCAACCTATAACTGGAAAGAACATTTGTCTCAAAATTTTTCTTTTTAGTAACAGCACAACAGCATGCTTGAAGGCAACTGTTACACAGCCTGATAAAAGTGAGGCAAATTTAGTATGAGCAAAATACTAGGCCCAATAATGTGAAGAGTTTCTTTGAGCAGGCAAGAGGGGTTCCAAGAGGTTCCTTAGATGAGACACCACTTCCTTTAAAACTAAAAGTCACCTGCTCAAACTGCTGAAAAATAGTTGAGCATTTAGAAGGTGAATATTGGTCTAAAACAGCCTGTGAGTGTGGGGACTGTAAAGAGGAGATTTTATGTGTTTTAAGAAGTGCAGAAGAAGCCTCCATATGAACATTGTCACAGGGGTTAATATCAGAGTTAAAAATATTAAAAAGAACTCGAGGTTTGTGACTCTTCTTGGAAATCAGGTTAAACAGAAAAGCAGATTTTGCAGCTTTAACAGTCCTCTGATATTCTGATAAATGGTCATGCAGGACCCCTAAAGACACCTGGAGTTTGTCCTTCTTCCACTTTCTCTCGGCGCGGACATTTGCATCTGAAAGGGCGGGTAGTTTCATTCAGCCAGGGCTGATGTGATGATTTGGTACATTTGATCCTGAATGTAGCGACAGAATCCAGGATACCAGAACATGTTGAGTTAAAAAGACTAATTAACTCTTTGCTGTGCAGGTCAGCACAGAGGTCGGCATCACAAACACTGTTGCCAACTCCTCAGCAAGGAAAGTAGCTATTGGCTGTCCTAAAACTCGCCAGAAGTCGCTATATGACGTCATCACCTAATTTGCATAATTGGTTATTTGCATGTAGTTGCAATTGAAGCTGTAGGAGTGAGGAATAACATCTTTGGAGAGAGAAAAAGTGAAGAAAAACACCCTAAATATGTTTAGAACTACTAGGGCTGGGCGATATGGAAAAAATAATATCTCAATATTTTTTACCTGAATGTTGATATACGAAATATATCTTGATATTTTTTTTCTTCCCAAAGGTATAAACAAAAAGGCACTTCTGAGTCAAAGCTACATGTCCAAAATGTCACACAGACACTTTTATTAACATTCAGCTGTGGATGTACATGAGAAATTGCTCAAAAATAAACCAATGGCATATTTAATTAATAATGCTCCTCAAATAAATTAATGCTTTTTTTATCCATAACTAAAGACTCACAGCCGTGCTATTAAAATGTAAACATAAAAGATACAGAAATATATAAAGCAGCAAACGGCTGACTGATTCTTTAACCCTTTATGACCTACAATAGAACAGGTCCGCCAGGCCATATCTTTACATTTTTACATGCTGTAGTGCCATTTTTTGGAATATTTCAATTTTCTATACATCAATAGAATCTTTATATCCTAAATTTTCAAAATATGTATGAAAGAAATCCATAGTACCTACAGAAATTAGCTAAAAAGTCCAGTAGCCCCCCCAAAAAATTGAAAATCGTTTTTTACTTTTACATATTTTTCTAGATACAGAAAAGCCATAGCTGTATTCTTCAAAAGTGTAAATGAGAAAAAGATGCACAGAGGCCTTTCAAACCACAGAAAATAAATTTTGAGTCTGTTCATAACTTCATTTGTAAGATACACTCATTTTATAAACTGTAGGAAAAACGAAAAAAAAAATGAATACTGTGCAGAATTTGCAAAAAGACAGTATGTGCATCAAAATAAACTACTTTCAATAGTGTAATCAAAGTTCTAAGTGTCTCTGGAACGTATACAGGAAGGTCTAAAGTCAAACATGCAGTGGTTTCTGCTGTGCCAGGCCTAGGAGAATAAAACTACATTTCCTGGCAAGAATATGAGCGACTCGCGGGAAAATGACGTCACTTCGTGTTGCTGCAGGTAGTGGCTTGCATGAAATCATGTGATAGTTCGTGTGACAACGTGATGACAGACTTTCCAATGTAGGAAGTGCTGTTAGCAGCTAATCAAAACAATGACCGCAAGGATTATAATGTTTTGTTGTTTGCGCTTTATATGCGTTTTTAAATGATTTCTGCGAACCTGCTGGAGGAAGGATATAGCGCTTATATACAAAAAGAATTACTGCTCTCTCTTATTTGGTTGCAGTTCAAGCGTCATTACAAAATGCGCATGCAAATGAGGACACGGGCCCGCCGGTACAAAGAGGTTAAAAAGCCAGTCTGCGAAGTAGACTTCACCAAAGTGCTTCCTCCTGTGTAAGATAACAAAATATGTAAACAGACTGAATGAACTTTCATTCCTTCAGTCAGCAGGATCTCAGCCAGCTCTGTGAATCCATACGCTGACGTATAACAGCAACGGGCCCACCCGCTCAATGCGGCGTCGTATCTACCAGCTGCATCACAGGACACGAACCCACTTCAGCTATTAAAGTCACGTGACTCACGGTACATACCAACAGCCAGGTACTCTTGGGGGTCTGAGCGATGCCAAAGCGTCTGAACAGATGCAGTACGAAAGCTGTATGTACACAAAACACGGCGATAGCGGAGGATTTAAGGATAACAAAAAACTCTCCAAAAGTCGCCGACGTCACCACTAAAACTCGCTAACTTTGTCGCTAGTCGCTTTTTGGAAAAAAAACTCGCTAGGGGGGTCTGAAAAACCGCTAAATCTAGCGACAAAGTCGCCAAGTTGGCAACACTGAGCACAAAGGACAGAGTTAGTAAAAGCGGAGGAAAAGTGAGCATTGACCTTACATTAAATATTTTGTCGTGTTTTTACCCGAGATAGTCGCACCACATGGTTTACACATTGTTTTGTTTGTCACGACATCAAAGGACAAATGTGTCCATACATCGGCTCTTCTCTTTCTCCCTGCTGACATTGTTTACATAACTTAGTTCTATCGGAAGTAACGACCAATCACAGGCTAGTTTGTTCTTCCTGGGTTTAGAGCAAATTTCTGCAACTGTGCGTTTGATTGGATGTTTTCCTAACTTGCCCCGCCCTATCACAAAAGAAAAAAAAAAACTCAATTCTGATTAGATGTTTTCCTAATTTGTCCCACCGTGTCACAAAATTAAATAAGTTCTGATTGGATTTTGTCCCCGCCAAGCATTTTCGTCTCGTTTTCATTCATTGACAAAAGTGTCAATTAATTTCGTTATCGTTTTTACCCTTTTAGGTAGTTTTTATTTAGTTAGGTCACTTGGTGTTGGCTCTCACTGTGGTATTGTATCACTTCCTGTTCCTGTTTCGGAGCACAGTCGTGTTTTGCTGTCTGTTAGATGTTAAGTCTGTATAGCTCGATTTATCTGGATAACAACATATTTTAGTGTAATCTTCACCTACTTTATCTAGAGCACACTCTTTGCTGAATCACCTGTAGTCACATTATTCACTTTATTTGTTTTTAGAAATTCGCTAGCTTAGCGCAGCTAGTAGCTTAGCTTTTAGCCGAGTCACTACCAGCATGGCTTCTTCTCCTGTCCCTCCTGCACTTTCCTGCTCTGGGTGTCACATGTTTAGTTACTCCTCGGCCTCCTTTAGCAGTAACGGTACTTGTAATAAATGTAGTCTGTTTGTAGCTCTGGAGGCCAGGCTTTCTGAACTGGAGACTCAGCTCCGCACCCTGGAAAATCCTGTATCTAGCCAGGCCCCTGTAGTGGGTGCGGACCATGGTAGCTTAGCTGCCGTTACCTCCCCCAAACAGATCCTGAGCAGCAAAGAAAACAGGCCGGCTGGGTGACGGTGAGGAGGAAGCGTAGTCCTAAGCAGAAGCCCCGGGTACACCACCAACTTGTTCACGTCTCTAACCGTTTTTCTCCACTCGGGGACACACCCGCCGAGGAACAAACTCTGGTTATTGCCGACTCTGTTTTGAGAAACGTGAAGCTAGAGACACTGGCGACCAAAGTCAAATGTCTTCCAGGGGCCAGAGCAGGCGACATTCATGGAAATGTGAAACTGCTGGCTAAGGCTGATCGTAGATTTGGTAAGATCGTTATTCACGTCGGCAGTAATGACACCCGGTTACGCCAATCGGAGGTCACTAAAATTAATATTGACTCGGTGTGTAACTTTGCAAAAACAATGTCGGACTCTGTAGTTTTCTCTGGGCCCCTCCCCAATCAGACCAGGAGCGACATGTTTAGCCGCATGTTCTCCTTGAATCTCTGGCTGTCTGAGTGGTGTCCAGAAAACAACGTGGGCTTCATAGATAATTGGCAAAGTTTCTGGGGAAAACCTGGTCTTGTTAGGAGAGACAGCATCCATCCCACTTTGGATGGAGCAGCTCTCATTTCTAGAAATCTGGCCAAATTTATTAACCCTAAAACCTGACTACCCAGGGTTGAGACCAGGAAGCAGAGCTGCAGTCTTACACGCCTCTCTGCAGCTTCTCTCCTCCTGCCATCCCCCCAAAACCCCATCCCCATAGAGTCGGTGCCTGCTCCCAGACCACCAAAAAACAAAGCTAAAATCAGCAAAAAAATATTTAAGCATAAAAATTCAAAAACAATAAATAATACAGCTTCATCAACTGCACCAAAGAATAAAACAATTAAATGTGGATTATTAAACATTAGGTCTCTCTCTTCCAAGTCCCTATTAGTAAATGATTTAATAATTGATCAACATATTGATTTGTTCTGCCTTACAGAAACCTGGTTACAGCAGGATGAATATGTTAGTTTAAATGAATCAACACCCCCGAGTCACAGTAACTGTCAGAATGCTCGAAGCACAGGTCGAGGAGGAGGAGTAGCTGCAATCTTCAATTCCAGCTTATTAATTAATCAAAGACCCAGACAAAGTTTTCATTCTTTTGAAAGCCTGACTCTTAGTCTTGTCCATCCTAATTGGGAAAATCAAAAACCTGTTTTATTTGTTATTATTGTTGGATTCGAGGCCGACACTCCCGTTACCTTTTTGGCAGGAGAAAAATAACCCCAATGGAGTGAGATGGCTCCTCAGCCGGAGAGCTAGACTTCTTAAAAATCACTGGAGATGGGCAGGTTTTGTTACCAAGGTTTATTAACAGACAAAGTTTCAAAAAAGCAAAAGCAAGCAGAAGCCTCCCGGGAGTTTGTGCCTTAGCAGTTAGCAAGAGAAGAACGGACAGTAACAGCACCCACACCACACGTACACACTGCCCCACTTACTGATACTCATCCTCTTATATACTCTCTGCCGTTCTTTGTCTAAGGTTTTGTGCACAGTCAGCGATTTACAAACATTCATTAGAAACTGTCATTAATACTACTGTCATTATCTGAAAGGGCACAAACATCCCGGAGCATTTTCAATACATCAACAAGACAGTAAGAAAAATTCATCACAGTAATTGTCAGCCACAACCTCCTTGAGGCCATCCCAAGGCACTCTTGGAGAAGGATTTACAACCCCTCACACATATGCTTGACCAGATATGAGGGAGAAGGACCAGATATGAGGACGAAAATGAGGCCCATTTTGCCCCCGGACCTGTTGCATGGACAGATTTATACTTTCTTGATTTGCATTTCCAAAGTTTTTGGCTGTGCTACACAAGCAAGTTAGCCTTCGGCTAGGTTCACTGGACAGAATTATCCCTATATCCAGTATAAATCAAAAAATGGGCAAACAGGATGACTGGTGTCCTGTACACGAACCCAAAATTGGGCAGTTTTATGAGTTGAGACCCCTTAGCATGAATTTAATGAGCAACAGGTTCATCACGGGGCTAGGGCAGAAGATGAGTATGCTCTGAGGATGGTCTGAGAGGGCCTGCTGGGTGACAGCAGACTATTAGGGAGGGGTAGCAGAGCTTCTAGGGCCCTGAACACAAATAAGAGCAACTCAAACAGGCCTCAAAATTTCCTGCTACTTTTAGACACACAATATGCATTTATTACATTGTGGAAAGCAGTTTAGCTGCAAATAAACAGAAGTGGGAATAATAACTTGAAATGTCAGTATTAGGTGATTAAAAATAAATCCCAACATTCCCCCCTTGATACCCTTCTTAGGGTATCACCTACAAAATATGATGTCAATCTTTGACAAACAAGGTGAACTTCAAAACTACTGCGTGAGCTTTGTTTGGTTAAAATACTTTTTAGCAAGCTTCAGAGACTACATAACCATAGACAGGTAACAGAAACTCTTAAGCACAAAGCATAAAGCTTTGGGTACAGACTACTTGATAAAATACTTGTTGCATATTATATATAAAATGTGAGGCATATGATATATAAAATGTGAAAAATATAATCCACTAAATATTTAATATATAAATTGAAAAAATACATGTTATAAGAATACATGATGCAAGCTTCTTGATATAGAAATTCATAGCATAAAACCTTGGCAAGAATGCAGTGATGGCCACACCCCTGGTGTGGGACAGGTCAGACTTCAGGACATCATAATCATTTTTGAATCATCACTCAGTCCTTATGGTGTTACAGCTGCTTCTCCTTGCTGTGCCATGTCCAACTGGACATGAGTGATCTGGAACTTGGCAAGCTTCTCAGTAAGCTTGTGGATGGAGCTGGCCTGCTCTCCGATGGTACTTATGGCTGTGGCCAGCTGTTCGGCGGCACAATCTCGAGTACGGCTGACTTCCTCAACCTTAGTCTGCCACTGGTTCAGCTCACGGCGCAGGCTTTCGATCTTTTCTGCATAGCGAGCCTGTGAGACCTTTACCTCTCCCAGCTCGCGGTGGGCTTTTTGACAGGCACTCTCCCATTTGACGTTCTGCCGAAGCAGGTGAAGCTCATACCGCCCATTAGTGCGTTCTGTCTCCAGCACCTTTTCCTTGCGGCGTGCATACTGGCAGCGGGAGAGAAGATTGTGCCTCCGGCGTCGTAACACGTGTGCCAACTCCTGGGGCAGCTTGAGCAATTCAGCTCGAAAGGCGTCAGATGGCAGGCGCATGTACCACTCCTGAACTGCTGGATCTCTTAAATTATCCCACGCAGGTTGCATGGGTTCCGGTGCAGCTCCATAATCTATGGCGTCAGGTGGATTCGGCCATACGTTGTCCTCAGATCCACCACTCGTGGGGGAGCCGTCCTCCATGGGCCAGGGATACGATGTCACCATGTTGCGCAGATCCGGTAGGGGCTCTGGGCCGGGTTCTAATGGGGTCCTTCGGTCACGCTGCTCCCTTTCTGCTGTTCCTCCTCCTGCTGTTCCAGATGGTCCCGGGAGCCCAGGGGACACCCAGGCTGCTGACTCCCCTCTCCCCTGCAGCTGTAGCATGATGGGTGGCGTATCTGCCCTGGGAGGGGTCCTCGGCCGAACTCCTCCCGCCGAGTAAGCAGGCTGGGCTTCCTGCGGAACACCTCCATCTGAGTAGCCAGTCTGGACCATCACAGGGCTGGTGTGGGGCTGGCTGGAACTGTCAGAAAACTCTATCCTTTCACCAGTGTTTTCCATACTGCTTATCTGGATAACAAACACAAAATTAATAATCTCCATACTGCACGCTAAGTTTGCTTTATAAGGGAAAAATTACACACACTTCCCGTTTTTTTTTTTTTTTTTTTTTTTGTATTATTATTTTTATTTATTTATTTACTTATTTATTTCTCATTTAACTATACTCGCTTTGTGTGATATAAGGGAGGAGACGGTGCCAAGACAGACAAGTTTTCCTTTAAGATCTCATCCCGACATACTCATCCAGCTCCCTCCTGTCCATTGGGACATAACACAGCATGTCATCAGGCATCTCATACTCTTGTGTTTCCTGCAGTGCCACATCTACAGGTGTATCCATACGGGGTCGCTCGAGGGCCACTGCTAGTTTTACCCTCTGATCAACCCTCACAGGAAACTGCGTCACGGCCTTTATAGCCTTGGCAACCAGAACCTTAATCAGGGGAAGAACGCAGCAGACCAATAGACTCAAAATCACAAAGAACAGGGCAATGGCTATTCCTATGTTACGGAGCATCTGGGTTATAGATAATTTCCGGAACCACTCCCAAACGGAGTAAGTGGAAGAATTTCAGCTAGAGGCTCTAACATGCTCATCCCTCATTCGTTTTAATTTATTCATTATTTTAGTAACATTCCCGGCCTCCCCAGTGTTCAGTGGAATAACAGTACAACAGTCATCCCCAAATCTATCACACACCCCCTGCTCCTCTGCTAACAGGGTTTCTATCAGGAGTCTATTTTGCATGGCCATTATAGAAGTTGCATGCAGCTGCTCAGTCACCCCTTGCAATGCAGCAATTGTCCAATTTAAAAATGTTTGTTGATTATACCATAAAAAATTAATCCACCTAGAGTTTTTAGAAATGTATTGTGCATTTACTATAGTACCTGCAATTGGTATAGAGCCTGCTACTTGTCCCGATACAATCCAGTCCTCCCCTATAGCCTGAAATTCAACAGGAATGCCAAAAGGCATTCGGTCAGCTGAGATGTAAACATCAGCATTCTGTTCCCAGGGAAATTTAAACTCATCCGTTCCTCTTTTTACTCTTTTCCTCTCCACATTTTCTCTGTTACTGTTGACATCTATCACATACATTTGGCCTGTTAACATTATCGGTGCACAGATTCCAGTCCATTTATTCGGTAATACTGATCTGATCTGTCTGTTCTCCTCACATATCCAAAACACGTCAGCTAAAGGCAATGTGCCATTAGACACATCATAGACCCTCAACCACTGTGCATTGGTCTTATTTTTCCCCATAATAAAAGTCGAGGCTCCTCCCTTGCCCCCAACTACCATGGCACACTGGATCCCAGCCCGAGCAGTTGTGTTGCACCTCTTCAGGACCCACGTTTGGTTGCTGGCCGGGGAATAGTATGACTGATATTCACATTGAAGCAAGTTGTTGCCCATAGAAGCAGAATAGTTAGTCATTACCTGCTCGTGCATCCTTCCCACAGCTATGCAGAAGGGAAACACCACATCTTCTGCTATGTGAACTACAGGAGGTATTTGATATTGTTCTGAATCTACCAACCTCATGGGACAATCTCCCGGCTTTTCTTGGCACGTGGTCCATGGAACTCCGCCTCTGGCTCTCCAAGTTGCCATGCAGTATGGTTTGTACGAGTGGGCCTTCCACATAACACAATGAGCAAAACAATGCTTCCCTGCCTTTGACACACACTGCTCGACTCCTTCAAAGGGAACCGGCAGGGCCTGTGGTATTGACCACTTATGACAAACTATGCAATCTCCTTTCCCCGCTATTTTTGCTGAAAATTTTAACCACTGATAAAAGGTATTGGTTTCCAAGGTTGCTGATTTTGCAGGGATCATCTGATATAGCTGTTGAGTCACCTGCCTCCTATATCTACCCCCCAGTGTCACCCAAAGCCTCGCTTTCTCTAAAGTCAGGGTTTTGCCGCTTGCAACATTTAAACATTGTTTTGAACCACACATGATCTGTGCTGAGATCATCCCCTCCCCATCACACATTCTGGTTTTGGCATAAGCTTTTATCTGAACTCCTCTATCGGAGTCAGAGACACTAATCAGGTCATAACTATCGGATTTAACATAAGTCAGGGTAATGTTTTGATCAACAGGGAGCTTTCCTATTTCTGCTGCTCGAATTGCCACTGCTAGCAAACAATCATGTATCCAAGCGTTTTTCTTATCATATTTGGGCAACGAAGGCTTCGCCTTCTGCACAGTGTTGCCTATGCAGAGCGGAGTTATTAGTAGCATGTAAATCAGCAGCCTCAATTTCCAATTTCCCCCCTTTCTCCCCCCTTGAGGCTGATGATTGCATGCTTCTGGCTTTTTACTCATGTTCCGCTGTTGTCTGCTCATACTGACCCTCCTCTGCAGGCAGTGTGTTCTGCTCCAGTAAGGTGTCACTGTGTAGGGTTCCACCCACTGGGCAGACAGAGTCAGTACCCGCCGGACCACTTTCTATGTTCCCTATTTGTTTGTTATCTGGCTCCTTTTTACCACTACTTTCAAGATTAGCTGGAGTAAGGGATGGCTCTCTGACTGAACCTTCACCCCGCCCCTGTTTAGCTGCCAGCCTCTGAGACCTCCTGGCAATGTATGGGCCAGAAGTCCTTTGTGTGGGCGCCCCAGCTCCTTTCTCCTCACTCTCTTGTGGTGTGCCTTGGGTAGATAGCTGAGCTTTCACACAGTGGTTCAAGTGGTACCATCCAGTTTTACCTGCGACTTTTACGGCTGACGGAGTGGCTAGGATAACTGTGAAGGGTCCTTCACGTCTGGGTTTGTCCCACTTCCTTTTAAACACCTTCAGGTATACCCGCTCACCAGGTTTTACAGACAGCAGCTGCTCTGGGATGTCTGCGTCTCTGCTCTCGGTTGCTCCTTTAACCTGTTGAAAGATACGTTTGTGAATATTAGATAATTGTCTCAAGTAGCTGCCCATCTCCTTTTCGAGTTGTTCTAAAGAGGGGCCTTCATATGGCCCGCGAAAGAATGGTAATGGCATCGGCCTGCCAGTAACCATCTCATGTGGCGTCAGGCAAGTAGTTCTGTTTGCTTGGGACCTCATGCACAGCAAAGCCAAAGGCAAGGCTTGTACCCAACTGAGCTTCTCTCCACTCTCCTTCACCACATCTGCAATAATCTTAGCAATTTTAGCCTTCAGGAAACCATTTTGACGCTCCACGGCACCCTGGGCCTGTGGGTGATAAACACAACCAAATTTCTGTTTGATTCCCAACATTTTCAACATTACCTGAATGACTCTGGATACAAAATGAGGCCCATTGTCAGAAGAAATTGTGTCCGGTAAGCCAAACCTAGGAAATACCTCTCTGCTCAGGAACTTTGCTACTGTTTTGTGATCTGGGTGTCTTGATGGAGTTGCTTCCACCCACCGGCTGAATCTGCACACCACTACAAGAATATATCTCATTCCTTCTCTCCTGTTTTCCATCCCCATGTCCACAAAATCAATCACCAGGTGTCTGAATGGGCCGTCTGGGAGAGGGGCATGTGCTGTTGGAGCTGAAATGTTTTTTCTAGCGTTATAGCGGATGCACACGTCACATACATTCATACATCTGTCCACTTCAGCTCGTAAGAATGGTGACCACCACACATCCCGCATTTTCCGGAGCACTTCGATCCTACTACAATGATCAACTCCATGTGCTTGTTTAATAGCCACACCCAGCAAGGAGGATGGTATGACAAACAATCCCTTTGTACTTCTCCACAAACCTTCGTGAGGAGGAGTGGTACTTCTTGTAGCGCCCCTACGCACCCACTCCTGAGCCTCCTGAGGGGAGACGCTGTTCTGTGCCTGTATCAGTGACTTTAGGGATGTTAGTGGGGATTCTTGTGACTCATTTAGCAAAACAGGAGCAAAAATGTTTCCCACGGCTGCCTTTTTAGCTGCTTCATCAGCAAAGTTATTTCCCTTGGCTATCAAAGTACCTGTTTTCTGATGTCCTGGGCATTTAATTATTGCCACAGCACTGGGGAGCTGCAATGCCTCAATTAACTGTGATATAGCTTCTCCATGTGCCACAGGAGCTCCATCAGCTCGCTGAAACCCCCTCTGTTTCCATATGTTAGCACTAACGTGGCAGACTCCGTATGCGTAAGCGGAGTCTGTATACACATTAAGTCTCTTACCTGCACCTAGTCTACATGCTGCTGTTAATGCTTTTAACTCTGTGAGCTGTGCTGAGCAAGGCTGATCAACCTTCCGAGCTTCTAGAGTGGTGAAACTTATTTCCCTGGGATTGTATTGAACAACGGCATATCCGGCCCGGCAGCCTTCAGCATCCCTAAAGCAGGAACCATCCACAAACAATGTTAGGTCAGCTACGATGGGCTCATTAAACAAATCCTCCCTGGCTCGCACAAATTTATCAGTTTGCAACACACAATCATGTGGCAGCCCATCCTCTGGTAGCATCATTCTAGTAGCTGGATTAACAGTATCACATCTAGATATGGTTAATTCTGGAGCAGATAAAATTACCTCATATCCTGTCTGTCTGGCTTGGGTAATGACAAACCTTGGACTGGAAAGTAAGGCGTGCAGTTGATGTGAAGTGTACAGGGTTACCGGATGTCCCATGGTTAAAGACCCCGCTTTCTGGAAGGCAAACACAGCGGCAGCCAACCCCTGATAACAGGGCACAGCAAATTTTGCCTTTTGGAATAAACTCCCTGTGAGTCAAAAACAACTCAATTTTAGTGTACATGTGTGACCATCACATAGACTCCAGAGATGAGTAAAAATAACTATTATTTTGGAGTTGATCTTGAACCCCTTTTTCTGAGTTAAAATTTTACTCCTCAGGTGTTAAAGTTCTACACCAATATAGAGTATATGCAACACTAAAACTGAGTTAATTTCAATATTTACTCACTGCCAGTGTTAGGAGGAACACAAAATAGATTTCATTCAACCCTTTTTTACAGTTAACAATTTTATATTAGTCATATTTTTATGTAAAAATTACTGCTGCATAATGCACTGTTTTGATATTTTTATTCAAAACAAATCATTTACATTCAAACATCTTCAAGCTCACAACAGTGAAGTTTAAGTTGTATAAAGTCAATAACATAAATGCTGCATTAGATTGTCAGAAAATAAAAACATAACAGCAATGTCTATCTAGTGCAATTTTGTGCTAAGGTAAACTTTTCCATTTACTCTTGCTGAAGTGCATAAAAACAGGAAAGAACAACTGCACATGGATGCCATTCAGATAATAGAGTTTTATGACACAACATAAAATTGGGAATCACACCCATATGACATTTGAGCATCAGAACACTTCAAATGTCTGAGCTGCTCCCTTTCTATAACCAATATCTTCCTCAGTATGCTTTCACTCACTTGATAAACATGGAAATGGACATGAAAAAAGTTTCATGCTCTATCAAAACAAAAAACAACTTTATTATTGTGCAAAATGATTGAGGCTATTTTGCTGAAAAGTAGTGAGTTTTCCTGAGTGCGAGCACAAACAAAGAGTCCAACACAATACTGTGCTCCACAACATTTTACCCACTTTGTGAGGTTGACGCTGGCTTGTGGATCAACATGAAGATATGCTTTTACATCTTCTGCAAATTCTAGTGTTTCAAGTAAACATATTTTAACTGGACCAGATTCAATTGATTTTGAAGCCAAGCATTCCCAGTGATAGGCTACTGCAAACTGATGTTTATTTGCAAGTGATACTGTCAAATTTTTAAAGTTCTTCACACAATCTTTAAAAAATTTGTGCTTCGCTTCAAACCTCATGGTCCATATATGAATGAGTGGGCCAATCTTTCTGATGCACCTTGGGTAGTGCACCATGAAATGATGTTTTGGAAGTAAGTTTTTTGATGGATACAACTCTTTCAAAAGTTGATGATGTTCAACAATAAGGTGCTTTAAATATATGGTCATTCCCTCAGTGATTGAGTATGAAAACACAATGTTTATAATATTTAGCAACAACAGCAACAAGCGCCAGTGCAAATCATCCTCTGGTACCAGGTCCCCAAATATCAAAGGTATGTTTACGAGTAAACATAGTGTTTGCGAGGCATTTAACCCTATTCCATGCCCTCCACAGTCAAGGTTAACGTGTTGGTTTGTTTTTACTTTGCAAATAGCCATAGTTAAAAGCATATATCCTGTTTAACATGCTTTCTCTAGAGATAAACTGTTCAATCAAATATTCAAAAAGAAGTTTGACTTCATATTGGCCAACCCCTTCCAAAATGTCATGCATGATGTCAACAGCATAGTTCTCAGCAGTATTGAAATACTGCAAAGTATTAAGTATGCTTTTTCTCTTGATGCCAAAGGAAGATGTTAACATTGGATCATCTGCCAAACTGGTGTAGTGTTGTTCATTCAAGTCAGGAGACCTTAAAGTCAAACTTGGGTCATCCTCTGAGAAAACTGATTGTGCTGAACATTTGTCAATTAAGCAAAATCGACAGAAATAATTTGCTCTAAATGACTCATTGAAACCAAGAATGGTATGCATACCTAAATTATCTCCTGTAATCTGTGCAAGTGTACCACATATAAGTTGTTCAGCAAATGGAACAGGAATCCCATCAGTTTCAAGTATTTTCAAGTCCCTTATTAAAGGTTTCAGTATTTCATCAATACCATATTTCTTGGCATCTTGTGCATGAAACAATGATAACAAGTGGATGTTAATCAGGGCAGAATTTAGCTTTGGAGGAAGGTTTCTGAGAATGAAGTAAAGGCAGCCAACTTTATGTATACCCTTTTTTGACCCAAGAGGATTTGCACATTCAAAGTCATCATAGTATAATTGTATTTGGAGAGCCGATCTATGAACAGAAAACAAAGGATGACTTTTAAAGTAGCTTCCATCACAAAAGTCTTCATAAATGTGAGACTGACTGAATGTTTGCATCATCTCACAAATATTTTCATTTCTGAAAATGAACTGGAATGTTTTTAGAATGGGAATATAGATGAATTTATCACTGACAGGAACTTGTTCGTAAGACCCAGTTGTATTATTTCGTCTGGTTTCATACCTAATACCAAGGTGCTGTTCAACTGGCTGGACTATACCCCATTTGTCCTTGAAATACTTCTTCCATTTGGTATCAGAGTTCAACTGGCTAAAAGGGTTTTCCAAACTTTTAAATATCTCTTCTATGGCTGACCTGCATGGATTGTCCTCTGGGACTAAGTTCAATATCTTCTCCTGAATATTAGATTGCAGATCTTCCACAAATTCCTGTAAATTCTCAATAGTAGAAAGAACTACACTATTTGGTACTCCACGTCCCAAAAGCTGGGCTACAATGGAAGCACATATATCTTTCTTGTGCGTGGGCACTGGAGTGATTGTTTCAGCATTCTGGCACTGAGATGAAGTTGAGGGTAGTTCACTTATAGACTGAGAATTGTTGCATTCTTCTGTGTCACAGTTAGAAAGTGTTTCATGAGGCACGTGTATGTTATCATTTGAAGCATGTATCTTAATAAGATGTCTCCTAAACCCAGAATAACTAGAAAACTGTAAAGAACAACCTGTCTGACCGCATTTTAGTCTGAAACTTTTCCCTGGATACATTCCATGAATTAGTTTTAGGTGCCTGAACAAAAGCAAAACTGTACCAAAGGATGAAGTGCAGCGGAAACAACTGAACATTTTGGCTAAATAAACTAGTTAATGCTTGTTCAGCAGCCTTGCTCTTAGCTCTTTGACTCTTGGAGTTTCTTCAGTTTTACCTATGTCAATATTGTACACAGTTGTCTGCAAAAATGTATACAGGCTGGACAGAGAATCATCATACTTCACACCGAAGACAAAATGAGACTTAAATAGCTCATCAAAAGCCCCCAGGGAGGTAGATGACTGACATGGTACAAGCTTTCTGTCCAAGATGATGTAAAAGGCAAAAAGCTGCACTTTTGATGTCCCTGTGGCAAGAAGATATGGCTGAGAGTCTCCTTCGGTGGTCATCAGATGATCCTCAAGGCTTTGACACGACTGAAACACAATAAAAATATCCCCTTATAAATAATTTGCTCAAAAAATGTTAGATTTACATAAGTATTTTTAATGAAATACTGTTATTCACAAACCTTTTGAAATTTGACCAGATGATTTGTTGCCTCTTCAATGCTGATTTTCTTGGCTCGCTTTCTTCCAGTCGGTTGTGGTGTAAGAAGATGGAGCAGGACAAGAAGAGATGACAAATCACTGTCCCACTCTGGAAATGGAGTAAATATAATTATTTAAAAATTAGCTCTTTTGTGCATCTATAAATTCCATCATACTTTGCATTTGTTATATGATAATCTTTTAAAATAAGTAAAAGTGTACTATGATTGTTAGAAACCACAACATTTATGTTAAATGTTAAATCACAAAACTTTTATGCAAACAGTTTGTCGTGGTTCGAGGGTGCAGGCCATGTGGTGTGGAAAGGTGGTGAGGACCCAAAAGCAGAATGCAGGAGGGGGTGTTAAATGATGAACTAAACTGAGCCTTCATTAAGGCAAAAGAACAAAAGGAATGGCGAAAAATAAACTAAAGCCGCTAAACTAAAAGGAAACCTAAACTAGAAAAATAACAAAAGATTCCAGGAGGTCTGAAGATCTGGAGAGGACATGGAAACACAGCCACAAGGCCACAAGACTCTGACATCTGACCAAGTGAAAACTCAGACAATAAATACACAGAGGAGACGATGTGTGAGTGGAAACAGCGAGGGCAAACAGGTGAACTGAATAACACAAATGAGACTCAGGGAGGTAACGCAAAACACAAGCACACAGGACAAGGAACTGTCAAAATAAAACAGGAAGTAACCCAACATGGTACACATAGACTTGACACATAAGGAGACTGGCACACAGAGGGAATCTAAACATGACTAAACAGAATCCAATAACACCTGAGCTGACACCAGACAGGGAACAACTGAACAGGGAAGACAGACACCTGAGACACAAACAATGAAGACAAACACCAGCACACAAGAACATGGGGAGACAGATACACAGAGGAGCACAGACACAGGAGCATAAAGACACAGGAAGACGGGAACTCAGGAAAATATGAATAACCTATAATTAACAAAAAACCAAAACAATACAAAACTGCAACTGAGAAACTAGACTAAGAAAAATTAACAACCAGAAGATACAACAAAACAGACCATCACTAAAAGAACTCAAAACGCCGGGCCACTGGCCCAGGATCATGACACAGTTAATTAACAATACAGTTTGTTCTTGTGGGAAGTAGTTAAAAAACTTCTGCATCCTGGAAATTTTATTTGAATTTGATGTACCTGGATCATCACTGGTATCAGATCCTTCATTCAGAGCAGATCTCAGATGTTGCTTTAGAAGTGAAGTCTCCTTTAAGTTTTTGGCCTCCTGGATGACTTTGTCTTTAAAACTGGTGTTCCATTTTTGCAGGAACCTTGATGCAGTCTCTTCTCCAAACATTAGTGAAAAGTCTTGCAAAATCTAATTAAAAAGGGAAGGAAAACTAATTCAGCCATCTAATAACATTTTAATACAACTTTTACAAATTAATTTTTAATGCTTACCAGTCCTTTAATATCCAAGAAGCGAGGAAACATTTGTAGTACATCAGCTGAGTGCTGTGGATTGTGCAGTATTTGCTGACGGTATTGGAAGGTATCTCTCATCTTGTGGAAGACTAAGTCACGGTCTGTTGTGTGGTTGAGAAGAGATATGGCTTCCATACAGTCATCTCCTGTTTGCTGGTCCCCTGTGGTAAGTACAGTGGGTCTTGAGGATGTGGGACCTCCTTTAAGCACCACTTTCTTGAGGGATGAAGAGGCTGTTCTGGACTGACGTTGCACAGTCTTTAAACGCCACTCAAGAAAGCCTTTGTTGCTCTGTATGTTGTAAAAGTGTTCCTAGTTAAAAGAAAAAAAAAAAAGCCATTGTGTGTTAAAAAAATGTCATGCACATCTGTTATACTTTTAGTGCTTGTGCACAAAATCATTTTACACATGAAAAGCTGTGCAAACTTACATATCCCTTGTTTAAGAATGGGTCCTTCAAAGCTGGAAACCGTGACACAATCCCGAGTGCATGAAACTCCTTTGTTGCTTTACTAACATGACTCCTACAGAAGGAAAAAAAGAGCAAAACAAACATCATTACTAAGGGTTAATGTGTCCTTTAAAAATTTAGAAAGTCATGTCTTATTCTGTGTTCTTACCCTTCTTTTTCACGCATGTGTGCGACAATGATGTTCACCATTAATCGCCTGGTGGAATCTTTCAAACTCCCAGTTTCTTCATACTCTTTAATCACAGTCATTCCTGCTGGCTTTGAGGTCAGAATTTGCTCCACAGTCTAAAAAAACATAAATTATGAATGGAAAAAAATACAAATTAAATTTTAAAATTTTTAGATAACTTATTTTTCATTTTAACTATAAGTATTATTATTTGCAAAATGCACTTGTCATGTAAGCATTTTATGTATATACTGAAAGTTATAATTACATTTCTTGCATAGTTGCTGTCCAAAGATTCACTCCTTTTACATCCCAGATCACTTGTGTCGCTGCTAAGACTGCTTGAGACAGATGCAGTGTCTGTCAGACTTGGAGAAGATGGGATTTCACCCCCTTGTTGCACAACAGATAGATCTGAAAATCACAAAACAGAGTAATGCACACAAAGGCTTAGAACAGATACCACAAATCTACCATGGCTGCAGTACTGGGTTGAAGAAAAAAACATACTGCACCTTATACTGCACTACTTACCAAGAGTCACATATTCTGTCTTGTCTGAGCAGTCAGCAGAGTTTGAGGAGGATTCAGCTAGTGGAAGTTCTGAAATACAACCCATACTTAGTTCACGAGGGAACAATTGTATATTTATTAAGATTCTTGTTATTCTCAAGACAGAATAACAACCCAGCCAGCTGTCTCTTAACTGAATCTTGCTCACACTGCTCCTTGGATGGGCTGCAGATCAATAAATCGTCAGCGTATTGCAGGACAGTACTGGAGACGTCCAGTCGCTGCAGGTCTTGTGCTAAGATTCGGTTAAAGATTCCAGGAGAGCCCGAAAACCCCTGGGGTAGCCGGGAGTACAGGTACTGATGGCCCTGATATGTGAAAGCAAAAAGATATTGAGAAGCAGGATCCAATGGGACACTGAAAAAGGCAGAACATAAATCAATCACTGTGTACCACTTAGACTCAGGTGGAATATTAGACAATAGTGTGTGAGGGTCTGGGACAACAGGTGTGTCGATATTAACAATTGCATTTATGGCGCGTAGATCATGTACTAATCTGTAACTATCAGAATTTGGTTTTGGTATAGGGAGGATGGGCGTGTTACAAGGGCTGGTGGATTTGACCAGCACCCCTGCATCCACCAATCCATCAATGGTTGGTTTGATACCTTCAATGGCATGTGATTTGAGTGGATATTGTCTAATATAGGGCAATTTAGCTCCGGGTTTTAGTTCGATTTTAACAGGTTGGGCTGATTTAACTCTTCCTACGTCTGTTTTGCTCACAGACCACAGTTGGGCAGGAACCTGCTTCAACAGCTGTTCCTGCTCAACTGTCAGTGGCATCTGAGTTGCGCCCCTTCTATTCACTATCACTTTAGTGGCGAATCCTTCATTATTACTTTTCGTTGAGATTCTAATAAACTCTTTGTTCTTTGAGATGTGTATTAGTTTGTTATTTGTTGCATCCTACTCTGGAATTTGCAAGGCCTTTTTAATCATTGGTCCCAATTCGTGAGAGTCATGTCCCCCAGCAACCAGCAAAGTAATATGTGGAACAGCGTTTGGCACCTGATACCAGTCCTTGAGTTCCTCAGGCAGGGTAACAGCAGCTGCCACGCCCTGCGGACCAATATAAATGTCATTGTGAGCAATGAGAAAAGGTTTTTTGTTGATCAGTTCATCAAAGCACAGTTCATAGTCTTTACAATCTTGTTTCTCGTCAAACAACAGTGTACAGTGTAAGGGAAGCCTGGGCTTTGCAGCGTCCGTCACTTGAGTCCACACCCAGGGCTCCCACAATCCCCACTGACTGTGCAGCGTGGAACCTTCAGCCGTAAGTTGTAACAAAAAGACCTTGGGTTGTATCTGTGACGCAACCTCTGTGTCAGCCTGCACTGCCATCATCCTGTGTAGTTCCTCCTGTGGAAAGTCTATTTGCAGTCCCTCCGCAGTGCACATGATTTTTGCTTTAAGAGCACACAAAATATCTCTTCCCAATAGATTTAGGGGCGTGTCAGCTGAATATAATAATGGTGAGACAACAGTTTTACCTGCCACTTTCATCTGAACAGGTTGGGTTAGAGGGATTACTTGTGTTTTTCCAGAGAAGCCGACGGTTTTCACTGAGGACGAGGACATTGGCAGCCTCCCCCCTTCGACCCCAATGCAGGAATATGTGGCCCCTGTATCAACCATCAAAGAATGTTCATCTCCCTGTATCTCTACAGATATAATAGGCTCACTTGATGAATCAAAGGATATTACAGGTAGCTCTTTTTTCCCGTCTGGCTTCTCCGCAAATTCCTATGGCCAGTTTGGAGCAGGCCCAGTCCAAGGGTTTGTGGGGCATTCCCTCTGGAAATGACCCACCTGACCACAACCCCAGCATGTGACAACACCTCTAGGTGGTTCTTGCATCTGCTGACCAAACTGCGGCAGCCCCTGTTGAGGGGCCGATTGCGTTTCTCCTCCTCTCCATCCCCCTCGTTGGGCCCCTCCTCTCATCTGAGGTCTGCCTCTCCCTCGGGCTTGTGGGAAAAAGCTCTCTCTCTTGTTAAGGTGTACATGTATGGTAGGTAGAGAAGATTCAGATACAGCATTAGAAAGATTCGGAGCTGGGATTCTACCTGTTACCCGAGCAGGGCCTCCCACTGGTGGAACAGGCAGCGTGTGTGAGGGCGCTGGCGCTCCATGACTCTGCCCAGGGCAGGCTGTCTGGGTTGGGACCTGGGTCTGAGTGTGCGCCGTTATCAGCGGGGCTTGACTTTTAGCTTTCTCCTTCTTCTGCTTGGTCAGCTCTCCCAGCTGCAGTTGGGTCAGCTTATTGGCCAGCTGCCTGTTAGTTTCTTCCTCTCTGTTTTTCTTTCCTGTAATAATTCACATGATGGACAACATGCTCAACAAACATCGACCATTCCATTTTATTTAATCCAACCACCTGCTCAAGTCGCTGTTGTACAGGAGTGGGCAAACCTCTCTTTATCATACTTTTAAACAGGGTTTCCGTAGACTTATTGGCATTCCATGCGCTCCCTGTTTCATTCTTCCATTTACGCTGAAATGCATACAGCCACTTAGTTGGGCACTCCTCCTCTGTTAGGACTTCCCCCTCCAGCTTAGATGGGTCGCCGTCATCTGGATACTGTTTTCTTAGAGATTCCCACAATGCAGTTCTATGCATTCCCAAATTCACATCATCCAGTAGGTTACTCTGGCAAACTCTGTTCAGCTTTGCATTCTCAAAAACATTCATGGTAGCATGTTTTCCTACAGTATGCATCAGGAGGGCCTTAATGTCCCCGAGAGCCAGAGTAACCCCTGCTGTGTTTTCTTCCAAAGCAGTAATGAACTTACTTGCACCTTGCGTCAGGTCTGGTAATCTGTCAGCCAGTCCTACCATGTCCATGAATGACCAGGGGACGTAGGTGGAAACACCCCCTTTCCTCATGATGGGACACATGGGAGCGCTATACTTTCCCTCCTCCCACTCGGCAGGCAGGTCGGGCCAGGCGGGTGTCAGCTCAGGGTTTTGGTAGCTTTGAAGGCCGTCTGGCAAGCTGTTAGCTTTTGGCACCATTCTGCCACTTCTCAGCCGCATCCCTCTTTCCTCTGGCTCCTTCCCAGGATGGCGGCTCTCCTCCTCCTCTGGCTGTTGTCGTCTGCGAAGAGCACTGTGAACAGCTGCAGCGCTATCTGTAAGAGATTTGCTAGACACATTGTTAATGTGATCGAGACAGGCTGTTGCACTAGCCCCCTCTCTCACAGGAGGATCTTCTGTGATGGTCCCCTTTAACTCAATTCTCTTAGTCCTTGGGCCGTCACATCCAGCTCTGGTTAGGGAGGACACAGGAGATGAATATCCGTTTAGATTTATTAGTTCCTCCTCTCTTACCTCTGGGGTCGGTTTTGTTATCATCTGTTCCAGGCACAGCAGTGTTTCCTCCAGCAGGGCTGTGGTGTCTGTCAGTCTGGTTGCCACAGCTGGGCTGCTCTGCAGTTCACTCTCTCGCAGCTGCTTCCCACCTTTTGTTGAGGTTACGTCTCGCTTCTGCTGTATCCTGCTTTGTCTTTGTCCGGATTCAGACACGGCCCAGGACTGACTGTCCTCTGTATCACCAGTCCCGATGGAGCACTCACTTCTCTCTTCTCGTGGCTCCTCCATTCTGCTTTCTCTCCACCTGTCTCTCAAAGTCACAGTTAGTTTTCCCTTTAAATCACATTCCATCTCTTGTGCATCTCTTCCTCCTGGCAACTGTCCAGAGGACATGCCTCTCACTGGGAACTGACCTGCATTCAGTGGGTATGGTGGGGGTCCCTCAGGCCAAGCTGGGGCTGAGGGGATCACTCTGCCCTCGCCCACCTCCTTGTGTGTCACTTGGTTGTGCTCTCTAAGTTTCTGTTTTAATCTACTCCCCTCTAGTTTAAACCACCCCAGCACCTCTTTTTCTTGAATTCTCTTATCTTCCTGCTTTCTACTATGCAGCAGATCAGCTGCCATTTTTTTATTGATGCTTAATTCCACCTTATCACAGCTGGCCTCATTAAAAGTACCAAACACCGGCCACTGATTTTCCCCTGCGGTTCTTTGATGCCACTTTTGCATGCATTTTGCCACCCTCCGTTTATGACGTGGGTGCTGTTTTATTACCAAGCTCATTGGAGTGTTGGCCGTACTCCCTTTTTTTGACTGACTTTGTCCCATAGCTCACACCTATTCTCTGAAAAAGAGGAAAGAGGCAAATTGTTAAAAATCTTTACTGTTGGAGAAAAGTCTGTGAGTACACAGTTGTTCCTGCCACTATAATCTCTATCGCTCCACTTTGATTTTTGCTTTATCCGCGCTTTGTCACTTGGTGACTCTTAACCTACACACCTGACCTATTGTCTCTAACAGCAATTGCCGGGTAATGGCAGTTCACCACACAGTTTTTTCCTTTTACTTCAAGGTTCCCTTTTACGCAAAACTCCCTCCTTTTTTTCAAACAGCAGCAGCGGATTTGGGACCCCAAAGCAGGCAGGCAACACTCACTCCACCTATTTTGTTTGCTCAACTACCCCGGTCTTTTTTTTTTTTTTTTTTTTTTTTTTTTTTTTTATTATGTCTTGTGTTTGTTTTTAATCGCTTAGGATACTCTCTAATTGGGACAAGCACTTCAGGTCAACCAGCCAGCCGCTCACAGCTCTACGCTCGATTCCTATTTACTGCTCTCCCCGAATGTTTTTGTTAAATTGTTATTTTATTTTATTACTTCCTGATAAAAATTTCTTTGTTGTCCCCAAAGATTTACCCTCGTTTCCCTTCAGTCCCTCAAATTTATAATTTATTCTTACCAATCTTTTTGAGCCCTTTAATTAAATTGACTCTTTTCCTGAATAATGTTGCTTTTATTAATATGTGTAAGCGCACACACAATTTTTTAACCACTCTAGATTTTATATCGGGGACTCATTGCAATCAAGTGGGTTATTTCCTTTGCTCATACCTCCTTTGGTTATTCGATTTTAGACCTCTTACCCTCTGCTCCCGTACCTTTGAACCTCCCTAATTAATTTTACTTCGCACTTATCTCTCTCAATTCCCTGCACTCACATCCCCCGATCATTCAAAGAAAAAGACAGACAGGCCCTATTTCTAACGCACACACAATAACTCAGCCCTAAGCCGGCTATAGTCCTCCTGCTTAGAAGATATACCCTTATACCTACCCACTGTCTTTATATAATAATATTGTTTTACTAGGGCTGTTATGGCAGAGTTATTTACCTCTCTATTGTTCTCTATTTTTTTTTTCTTTTTTTCACCCTTACTTTCCCAATCCGCCCACTTGTGCCACTTGCACCCATTTATTCTGACGCTTACCAACTTGCATTTACCTTTTCTTTTGACCAAATATTACTTACGGCGCTCAGATTACTTAATACACGATTTACTCATTGAGCTCAATCATTAAGCATTCGTACACCCGATTACTTTTCAGTTTTACACACTTTTTCCTCCTTTAGAGCAGAGAGAACTACTCAGCGACAGCTCTCTCTCTCTCTCAATCTCCCACTTGCTCACTCACACACACACACTGATGTCATACACGCACACACAAAGACATTCCACTCATTCCTGCAGCTGCGCTCTCTCATTCACACCACACACAACGTGACTAATTGTATTTACACATATATGTAAGCAACTTTACAACAGTTTCTATCAACCGATGTATTATATTTTCAAGGCAAAACTTACAGCCAAAAGTGGATCCATTCGTGCACAACTCATGCCCAAGCTAATCACGGCTTGCTCAAGCATATCATTTTCCAACCAATATCCGACGTCAGTCCTTCAGACCCGTATCGATGTCTTGTCAAAAAAATCTCAGAATTTCAATTCTGAAAAATCCAAGAGCGTATCTCAACCGCCGGTCTGTTATAGCCCCCCAACGCCCTGCGCTGGACCTCCTTCCGGACCCGGTCCTCTCCGGATGCGGAAGGACGACGGCAGCAACAGTCTTGTGGCTTGCTAGCTTTTTTATTCAATAAAACCTCCAATCCGAATCCTCGGGTTTTGTTAATTAAAAGTCTCAAATCCTAAGCCTTGAAACCCCCAAAAGCGTCCTCAGATTCGTGCCTTGGGCAGCGTCCTGATCCCCGGTGTGCAGCCCCGTTCTGTGGTGCCCGAAAAAAGTTCGGGCAGGACGAACCCGGCGGTAACCCCCGTGACGGACTGTAGCGCTATATTAACCAATACCATAAACACAGATCAACCAAGACAAGACAGACAAACACACAAAACTCCACACAAGGCAGCGATTTCAGTCACTCCCACACACATTCATTCATTCCGCACCAGAGTTCAAAGCAAGCAATATAAACCCCGGAAACAGTCTCTGCCCAATCCAGGAGTCCTTAACAATCTATTGTATTCGATATTGATTCTTAGAACAGTCGGCCCCGAAACTTTAATTTACAAATTCTTTGTCCGGAGTAAGACAGCTGTTTTACTTTGAAAGTGTAACCGGGAAATTGGGCGGAAAAACTCCACAGTCACCCGGACACACCAGTCAAGCAGAAAACTGCGTACCTTTTTTGCGCGCTATTGGTGTCTCCGTAAGCGACGTGAGGTTCCGTCCAAATCCCCCGGCACCTCTCCAGCTGTTCTTTTTCCCCGGACCCTGCTCGCAGCGCCAAATTGTTGGATTCGAGGCCGACACTCCCGTTACCTTTTTGGCAGGAGAAAAATAACCCCAATGGAGCGAGATGGCTCCTCAGCCGGAGAGCAAGACTTCTTAAAAATCACTGGAGATGGGCAGGTTTTGTTACCAAGGTTTATTAACAGACAAAGTTTCAAAAAGCAAAAGCAAGCAGAAGCCTCCCGGGAGTTTGTGCCTTAGCAGTTAGCAAGAGAAGAACGGACAGTAACAGCACCCACACCGCACGTACACTGCCCCCACTTACTGATACTCATCCCCTTATATACTCTCTGCCGTTCTTTGTCTAAGGTTTTGTGCACAGTCAGCGATTTACAAACATTCATTAGAAACTGTCATTAATACTACTGTCATTATCTGAAAGGGCACAAACATCCCGGAGCATTTTCAATACATCAACAAGACAGTAAGAAAAATTCATCACAGTAATTGTCAGCCACAACCTCCTTGAGGCCATCCCAAGGCACTCTTGGAGAAGGATTTACAACCCCTCACACATATGCTTGACCAGATATGAGGGAGAAGCACCAGATATGAGGACGAAAATGAGGCCCATTTTGCCCCCGGACCTGTTGCATGGACAGATTTATACTTTCTTGATTTGCATTTCCAAAGTTTTTGGCTGTGCTACACAAGCAAGTTAGCCTTCAGCTAGGTTCACTGGACAGAATTATCCCTATATCCAGTATAAATCAAAAAATGGGCAAACAGGATGACTGGTGTCCTGTACACGAACCCAAAATTGGGCAGTTTTATGAGTTGAGACCCCTTAGCATGAATTTAATGAGCAACAGGTTCATCACGAGGCTAGGGCAGAAGATGAGTATGCTCTGAGGATGGTCTGAGAGGGCCTGCTGGGTGACAGCAGACTATTAGGGAGGGGTAGCAGAGCTTCTAGGGCCCTGAACACAAATAAGAGCAACGCAAACAGGCCTCAAAATTTCCTGCTACTTTTAGACACACAATATGCATTTATTACATTGTGGAAAGCAGTTTAGCTGCAAATAAACAGAAGTGGGAATAATAACTTGAAATGTCAGTATTAGGTGATTAAAAATAAATCCCAACATTATCTATCGTCCACCTGGTCCTTACTCAGAGTTTCTGTCTGATTTCTCAGACTTTTTATCTGATTTAGTGCTCAGTTCAGATAAAATAATTATAGTGGGTGATTTTAACATCCATGTAGATGCTGAGAATGACAGCCTCAACACTGCATTTAATCTATTGCTAGATTTAATTGGCTTCTCTCAAAATGTAAAGGAGCCCACCCACCACTTTAATCATACTCTGGATCTTGTCCTGACATATGGCATAGAAACTGAAGACTTAACAGTATTCCCTGAAAGCCCCCTCCTGTCTGATCATTTCTTAGTAACATTTACATTTACTTTAATGGATTACACAGCAGTGAGGAATAAGTTTTATTACAGTAGAAGTCTTTCTGAAAGTGCTGTAACTAAGTTTAAGGATCTAATTCCTTCATTGTTATGCTCTTCAGTGCCAACACAGTGCAGAGCAGCTACCTAAACTCTGCTCCCAGTGAGGTCGATTATCTCGTCAAGAGTTTTACATCCTCACTGTGTATGACTTTGGATACTGTGGCTCCTCTGAAAAGGAAAGCTTCAAATCAGAAGTGCCTGACTCCGTGGTATAATTCACAAACGCACAGCTTAAAGCAGATAACCCGAAAGCTGAAGAGGGAATGGCATCTCATTAATTAGATCTTTCAGAGTTAACTTCAATAGTTACTTCCTCCAAACCAGAAACATGTTTATTAGATCCCATTCCTACTAGACTGTTCAAAGAAGTCTTTCCAATTATTTATGCTTCTATCTTAAAAGTGATCAATCTGTCTTTATTCGTTGGCTATTTACCACAGGCCTTCAAGGTGGCTGTAATTAAACCGCTACTTAAAAAGCCATCACTGACCCAGCTGTCTTAGCTAATTATAGGCCAATCTCCAACCTTCCTTTTCTCTCAAAGACTCTTGAAAGAGTAGTTGTAAAACAGCTCACTGATCATCTGCAGAGGAACGGTTTATTTGAAGAGTTTCAGTCAGGTTTCAGAATTCATCACAGTACAGAAACAGCATTAGTGAAGGTTACCAATGATCTTCTTACAGCCTCTGACAGTGGACTCATCTCTGTTCTTGTCCTGTTGGACCTCAGTGCAGCTTTGATACTGTTGATCATAACATTTTATTACAGAGATTAGAGCATACTATAGGTATTAAAGGTACTGCACTGCAGTGGTTTGAATCATATTTATCTAATAGACTCCAATTTGTTCATGTAAATGGGGAGTCTTCTTCACACACTAAGGTTAATTATGGAGTTCCACAGGGTTCTGTGCTAGGACCAATTCTATTTACATCATACATGCTTCCCTTAGGCAGTATTATTAGAAAGCATTGCATCAATTTTCATTGTTATGCAGATGATACTCAGCTTTACCTATCAATGAAGCCAGATGACACACATCAATTAGTTAAACTGCAGGAATGTCTTAAAGACATTAAGGCCTGGATGACCTCTAATTTCCTGCTTCTAAATTCAGGTCAAAGTGAAATTCTTGTTCTCGGCCCCACAAATCTTAGAAACATGGTGTCAAACCAGATACTTACTCTGGATGGCATTACTTTGGCCTCCAGTAACACTGTGAGAAATCTTGGAGTCATTTTTGACCAGGATATGTCCTTCAATGCACATATTAAACAAATATGTAGGACCGCTTTTTTGCATTTGTGCAATATTTCTAAAATTAGAAACATCCTTTCTCAGAGTGATGCTGAAAAGCTAATTCATGCATTTATTACTTCTAGGCTGGACTATTGTAATTCATTATTATCAGGCTGTCCTAAAAGCTCCCTGAAAAGCCTTCAGCTGATCCAAAATGCTGCAGCTAGAATACTGACAGGGACTAGAAAGAGAGAGCAGATTTCTCCCATATTGGCTTCTCTTCATTGGCTCCCTGTTAAATCTAGAATAGAATTTAAAATCCTTCTCCTCACCTACAAGGTCTTGAATAATCAGGCACCATCTTATCTCAAAGACCTCATAGTACCATATCACCCTAACAGAGCACTTCGCTCTCAGACTGCTGGCTTACTTGTGGTTCCTAGGATACTTAAGAGTAGAATGGGAGGCAGAGCCTTCAGCTTTCAGGCCCCTCTTCTGTGGAACCAGCTCCCAGCTTGGATTCAGGAGACAGACACCCTCTCTGTTTTTAAGATTAGGCTTAAAACTTTCCTTTATGATCAAGCTTATAGTTAGGGCTGGATCAGGTGACTCTGAACCCTCCCTTAGTTATGCTGCTATAGGCCTAGGCTGCTGGGGGGGTTCCCATGATGCACTGTTTCTTTTCATTCACTTTATTTACTTTGTTTATACTCCGCTTTGCATTTAATCATTAATTGATATTAATCTCTGGCTCTCTTCAACAGCATGTCTTTTGTCCTGTCTCTCCCCCATCAGCAGATGACCCCCCCCTCCCTGAGCCTGGTTCTGCTGGAGGTTTCCTCCTGTTAAAGGGAGTTTTTCCTTCCCACTGTCACCAAGTGCTGCTCATAGGGGGTCGTTTTGACTGTTGGGTTTTGTCTGTATTATTGTAGGGTCTTTACCCACAATACAAAGCGCCTTGAGGCGACCGTTTGTTGTGATTTGGCGCTATATAAATAAAATTGAATTGAATTGAATTGAATTGAATCATCGTCTCGTTATCATAATGAAAAAAGGTCGTCGACGAAAACTATGACGAAAATATTTCGTCAACGAAATTAACACTGTTTATTAGTTACATTCAGCTGCCGTGTGGTGCCAAAAAGTGATCGTCTGCCATAAAGTGATTCTCATGTTTCTGTGTGCTTTTATGTGTAATGTCTTTGCTTATATTGGTAAACAGAGTGCAGTCAGCATGATTTATGAAGGGCTTATATATAAAATGAAGAAATAACCTGTCTTCAAAAATCTTTAGGAGTCTTTGTTATTGTACCAACATTATAATCAATCCAGCTGTTGGTGTTCTTTTTGGACCCATATAGCCTTGTTTCATGCCCATTTCTGTCTCTCTTTATATCGCCAATATACATGTCTGATTACACATATGCTAGACATGCTGATGTTCCACAGTCTAATATACTGAATGAATGTGTGTGACGTGTTTATTCTTTATAATCGGTCATAAATGCACAGTGAAAATACACAGGGGGAGGCAGGAAGTACGGTGCTGCACCGATAGGGGGCAGTGCTGCAGCAGTGCTGCCCCAGCAGCAGTGCTAAGAAGGACAGGCGCATGTACTTTATCTTCAAATAAAGGCAAGATAATACATGTTTTTTATTTAAAAAGAGACCCCCCCCCCAAAAAAAAAAAAAAAAAATAGTTTGACCTTACATTAAATATTTTGTTTTTCTTGCCATCATTGTTGAACAGTATGGAGTTTATTAAAGCATAATTAATCATTAGCACAATTAAAAGTGAAATATAAGCTTCTATGTTGGGTTCATACATGTGAACATCTGACTGCAGACGAGTCAGTGCCTCACCGTCACAAACCTCATCACATGTCACTGCTAAGTCACAAAATCACACAAAATCTGTAAATCACAAAATGTACTAAAAATATGATAAAAGTTGCACTTTAATAATCAAAAAAATAATAAAACACATTGAATTTAAAACCTGTCACGTTCAGGAACTGATGGACGCAGGGACTGAACAGTAAATACGAAAAAACTGGTGTTTAATAGGAAATACTGTTTCTTGGTCAGGCAGGCCAGGGTCAGAACCAGGGAATCCAAATCAGGGTCGGGCAATTCCAGATCTCGGAGTCAGACAGGCAGGGGGTCGAAACCAGGAGGTCCAAAGCCAGTGGTGGGGGTCAGGATCGGGGACAGGAGAGGCAACTAGGCAGAAGGAAGAGACAGACAGGTTAGTTACTGGGCAGTTAGCTCAAGTCACTACAGCAGGCCTGAAAGTGTTACCGCGGAGGGTTTCACAATAATCTGACGCCGTGCAGGGGGAAGATCCGTCCTTATATAGCAGCAGCAGCTGGGGATCAAGGTGATGATCATCAGGTGTGAGTGGTCACAGCTAGCAGCAGCTGTGACAAAACCAACTGTAAACAAAGCTCCACAGGGATAAGGGACAGTAATAACATTTTATTACACCTTCATAACACCTCTTTTTGTTTTTAATGCGCATGAACACACTGAAGGCTGTTCAGAGATCAGTTACCTGTTCAGACTTGCTCAGAGGATGGCCTCACCTGTAAATATGGAAGAAGGTGTTCTCAGTGAGGTCATCATTTCATTTTCACCACAGTGAGATTTCTGTTTGTCTCTCACAGGAGGAGGAGGGTGGATCTGAACCAACCTTCATGAATCACCTGCTGGAGGTTCAGTTTGTCTCAGAGGAAACAGCTCAGTTTGTTCTTATTGTCACATGTATGGAAAGATGGGAGGTCACAGAGTTTTTGCTCTCTCAAAATGGAGGACAGCGACTGCAGAGGGTGTGACCATGTGATGTTGATGTCAGCGATGACCTCACAGACGTGTCAGAGAGCTGCTGTCCGTCAGCATTAACACACAAACTCTGCGCTCACTTTTTAATTTGAAATCAAACGTTTTCTCTTTTTCATTTTCACATTTCCCAAACGGGAAAATTAACTTTGGCTTTGATCCCGACACTGACTGAAGATCACCCCCCCCCCCCATCCCCATCCCCAACCCAGCCCAGCTCCCCGCACAGCCCCTCCCTTACCCCCACCCCCCCTAGTCAGAGAAAGGAGGGGAAAGTGTTTATGAAGGCTGACATTGTTTGAACAAACGTGTCAGTTTCTGCGTTTGATGACCTCATTTCCCCCTGAAGATGTGAGCAGAAGCTTGTGGTCACCTTTAGCTCTGCGATGAAGACATCAGAGTTCAGATTGTTGCAGCTCTGTCCAGGAGTCCAGCTCAAAACGAGTCGGTTTGATTCACAGACTGTAAAAACACACGTGCCCTGATCTGATCCCAGCTCTGTGGGCACAGCCTCTGTGCAAAGAGCCGGACTCAAAGAAACGAGTCTGCACGTCTCTAAAAATGCTGGTCTGTGGTGAAATGTTGGTGCACTGGACTTTAAAGCAGTGCAGCCTGATGTGTTGGTACAGAGACAAACAGAAAGTGATGAGTGGTTTGCTGGGGGAGACGGAGGAGGCGGTGGAGGAGGGAGGGGGAGGTCTGTCTCTAAAATGAGCTTTCATGGTTTTTAATGAAGCTCGGAGGACTTAATCAAAGCCCTCTCTGAGCCCCCTGAGTGTCAGCCTCTCTGTCCAACACTTCATTATTGCAGAGCGACAGTTTGAGGCTGGGTCACACATCCACGCTTTTTTCTCTCTGATGGAAGTCATCGAGTGCTCCGGTTTATTCTGGGCGAAGAGGCGAGCCGCATGTGGCCGAGAGCTGCCGCTGCTTTCACATTTCCACACTCAGATTCAAGATAACAAGTTCAGGTGTGTCTGCTCACCTGTGCTTAATGTAATCCAACGTCTGACAGTCTTTAGATTTACATGCACAGAAGTGTTTGCAGAATGTGGGCTGTGAATATCTGCTGATCTGTGACTGAAGAGCTGAAGAGTCAGAGACTCAGTTTGTTTAAAAGAAATCCCAGAATGCTCTGATCACAGGGATGGCTTCAGGTCTCCACGAGGTCTGACAAACTGCAGGCTGTGGATCAGAGCAGGAGCCTCACTGTGCAGAGAGGTGGCAGGACCTGCTTCAATAACACAGCAGAGATGTTAAAGGGGAACAAATACCTGACCAGAGATCAGTGGGAGAATTTTAGTGCCAAAGATGGCAGCTACATGAGAACTATCCAGCCAATCATGTTGATGTAGGAGCGGGTCAGGACAGCTGCAGCTGTGTTGACTCGTTATTATAGAAAAGATGCAAAAAGTGTTCTCACTGTTCTTCTACCGGTGAGAATCACCTGCAGTTCCTCTGGTGTCCAGCAGAGGCAGCAGTGAGTCAGTCCCCATAGACTCCCATGTTAAATAAACATGTTTACAGCTGATACAGAAATTGCTGGGGGGGGTTGCTTCTATAACTCACCTGTTTAAATAAAGTTTGCATTATTAGGGGCGTGGCCTCTCTGACTGACAGGTGGATGGTGACACAGGTGGCTGTAGCTGCTAGCTGTCTGCTAGGCTTCACCTCAGTTAACTGGAGTCCCTGAATTGGACCTCTGGACCGTGTTGGTGCTGCTGGAGCGTTTTTAATGCAATTATCTGAACAATAATATGGCTGCTGTGGCTTCACTGGACTAACAGACCATCCAAGAAGGTGAAATTCTGGGATTTTATTGGATGTTACTGATCTTCCTGTTTCCTGTAAGTGCAGATATGAGTGGTGATCGGGGTTTTGGGGATGCAGACTGAATGAAAACACGTCGCCTGCAGTGCTCGTCCTCACTGAGCTGTCAGTCAAACGAACAATAAAGCGTTTTTTATGAACAGCGTTCCTAATAACATTTAAAGTTGCTCCACATGGACTGAGAAACATGGTGTAGTTTAATGTTTATTCTCCATGTTTATTCCTGTCAGGATTTTCCAAGGATAACAACACAAACATGCCCTCACCCAGGGATCGGTCTAATCCCTGAGTCAGGTCTGCTGTCAGCTGTCCGGCAGATTGATGGGGGTCACGCTCGCTGTTTTTGGGATGAAGAGGTCAAACTCTCTGCTGTCCTGAGATCAGCAGTCTGCAGGTCCCACATGAGGCCGTAGGAAGTGACCTCAGCGCGTGGCCCCGTCCGCTCTGCTGTCCGGGCCGGGCTAAAGGGGCCATATGGCTAAACCTCCATCCCCAGAGTCCCATTCCATCATCCATCAGCTCTCCTCCATATTCACCAGCCTGCACAGGAGGCCAACAGACTCATCTCAGATTTATGAGCCCCCACCTCCTCCTCCTCCTCCTGAACTGGAACATCCCCCCCGGCTGAGACATGACCGCCGTGTTTGTCTGTTTTCTTCATCGTGCCAAGTTCCTCAATTAGTCCAAAGATCCCCGATGGTGCCGAGGCCTCGGAGGAAGGCTGCCGGGAGAATCTGTCCTGCTGCTTCGTTCTCACTCTCCCGCCTCATTATCATCCCAGCCTCCGACCATCACTCCTCCACCCACAGCAGGCCCTGCTCCTCTGAACTTAACTCAGCTGATCCAGCAGATGCAACCCTGCATTCAGCCTTTAAAACAGTTACAGGAGATCATAACTGTGGATCTGAACGCCCAGCAGGTCACTGAGGGACCATATTTCAGGCACATGCTGAACAGGTGAACTTCCATATTGAGGGTGGGTGTGAAGGTCACAGGTTAGGTTCCTTTCTGCTGGTGTTTTGAGCTCTGAGGGCCACCGTAGAGTCACTCAGAGTGCTGTGAAGTATCCGAGGCCTCACAGAACAAACAGACTGACTCGTGTTTGTGTTGTGCCTGCACAGATCAATCTGCTGTGTGTGTTTGAACTCTCAGCTTCAGGTGGACAGAGTTCAGTATGCAGATACTGACTCCAGGTGTCCGTCACGCTCAGTGTCCCGATTGTCCTGTGATGATGACGTGTTACTGAAATTTTTCAGTAAGTGTCCTTTAATCTGTTTCTGCTGAGATCAGAAACACTTAATCACAGCAGGCTGTCCGCCGGCTGCAGGCAGTGAAGGTTTGCTGTGTCCTCACCTGTTACAGAGTTTAAACATCAGATTTCTGCCAGATCCAAATGACCAAAGACAAGAAAACCATCCAGAACATGAAGAGAAATCTGAACAGCTGCTTCCTGTGGTTCAGAGCAAAGCTTCAGGTGAACGTCCGAGAAGGACAGAGGAGGACGGCCGAGAGCTGGAATCGAGGAACGCTCTCAGATCGAAACAGGAAGGCTACGGTTTTCCTGACGTTCCTTCAGACTTCGCCCTTTTTCCCTTCTGACTCTGTATTAAAGTCGTTCAGCTCCACCTTTTTTTCTGACTACCTTCAGAAATCTCCACCTACAAACTTCAGAGGACTTGGAACCACATGCAGAACACCTGTGATGAGACGGTGTGACCTGCTGTGGTTAGTCTGGTTTGATGAGCAGAGACTCAGAAACTTACTGTATTTAACCTGTTATGAGACCCTCATTTAGATCCCAGGTGTTTCACTGGGATCCGACTGTTTCTGTCCAGTAAAGAACAAATGACTCATGGTTTTATTACCATGCCATCAAATAAAATCAGCAAGTATATCATTACAATATAATGATGTCATGATGTCATGAGGGCTGCAGGCTGGTTTCAGTGAGACTGAGAGCAGGTTCAGATGCAGCTCTGACCTGAAGCAGAAAACAGAGAAATGTGATAATGTTCTGATGAAACTGTGAAGCTGACTTCTTAAACGGGCCTGATGTGTTTAAAGTGTGAGCATGCACCTGCAGAGGTAACAGCTGATTTAATGAAAACATCGATGCTGACCCGTGAAGACTCACTGAGGATGTGTGTCACCGACAGGCTGAAGCTGCTCCGTCCCTTCAGGTTCAGATGATCAGGTTTTGTTTTTATTTCTGCTTTATTCATATTTTGATGAAAAGCTGTAAATTGTTCTCACCTGTCTCAGGATCAAAGTGACACTGACTCCTCCTCCACCTTTCAGTGCTTCTTTAAAAGCTCAGAGAGGTGAAGGACTCCCCCGCCCTCGTTAGCGTGGTTCAGGTTTCCTGGTGGCCTCACTAGTAGTTATAGTTTGGTGGCCCTTTCACACCTAGGTGTGATTTCACACCTAGGTGTGAAAAAAGCCTTGCACGTGCGTGTGAGGTGCGTGTGCGTGTGCGCGTGCGTGTGTCCGTGCGTGTGAGGTGCTTGTGCGCATGCGCGATCCCCCGCCCTCAAAGCCTTATACGCGGCAGTTTAGCGGCGGATTACTAACGTGATTTTTAATGAAAGTATGTTTTAATGTACAGCGTACAATGAGGAGTGGTACAATGTATTTTTTCATTATTAAAACATGGATCGTAGGTCATGTGATCAGCTGACACGATGATTTTTGTTGTTGTACCGATGAATGCGCAAAGGATCATGGGAGTTCTCATTTTGGTGTTTATGTGTTTAGTTACAGAATTATCAGCTATGTTTTGCTGCTCTCATCGTGCTTATTAGTGTGAGATGTGAATTGCGCAGGGTGTGTGGTATGGAGGGTATTTATTTAATGAAACACCGTGACCGTGGTGGATGTAGCCGCTAATGGCCTAGCCTCGCCGTGGCGATTTTGCAGTACGGAGATCTGCGCTCTGTGAGCAAAGGGTCTTTATGTGAATAGAAACGCATTTCCTGTATGGGGTCACAGTCATGTGAGTAAGTAATGCAAAGTTAACTCAAAAGTCTCTGAGTTTTCTTTCTTTACTCTACCGTGACGCATGCGCTGTGCGATCCAACATTCGGTCTCACTATCTCTCCTGCATGGCTCTCCTTATTTCCCATATGTTCATCAAAGAGGTTCAAATCTCACCGCACAGTGGCTAAATAAAAATACAATGGTAAATAATCTAATATCCGAGCTCACTTGTCGAGCATGAAGCACACAACACAGTGGATAATTAAAAATACAATGGTGGATAAACCTATACCCGAGCCCACCTGTCGAGCATAACACAGTGGTTAAATAAAAATACAATGGGGGTTAAGCCAATGTCCGTGTTCACCAGTGGGGGTGTTACACTACATCGTTTACATACAGAACGGAGGATGACCCAGGGCTCACATCAAAAGCTAGCAGATTCAGTCTGAAACCGTACCTTTCACACACACACACACACACACACACAAATAATTAAAACAGTGGTCTTACTAAAAAACCGATGCACTGTTAAAATAAATAAAATAAAATAATATACTGACATCCACAACATATCCCGACATCCGCTTAGCAATGTGTAACTTTTACAAAGCCATAACCCGGCGACAACTTGGAGTACGGCCCTGACCTGTGTGGGTACAGGGCGTCTGTGTTAATAAAACTGCAGCTCCTGTATGGGATCACAAGCATGTGAGTAGGTAATGCAAAGTTAGCTCAAAAATCTCTGAGTTTTGCTTCTTCTAGCAAGCAGTCCCACAGGCTTGTGTGATCTCGTTTAGTGAGTAGAGCAAACAAATTTGCTGTAAAAAACCAAAGAAATCCCGATCGTGTTGAAAAATATGCTCTAACTACGGAATCTTCGTGATCAGGCCTATATCAACATTCTCCCACAGGGTTAAGACAGAAAACAGATTTTCATGCTCATCATAAGCTTTGTGAGATGAGAAAGCCTTTTTTTTCCATGTTAAAGCGCGGAGTGTAGGCAGGGTGATCAGTTGACATGGAGTTTTTTGTTGTTCTTTCAAATGAATGTGCAAAGGATCATGGGAGTTCTCATTTCGGGGGTTTTTGTGTTTAGTTACAATGTTATCGGTTATGTTTTGCTGATCTCTCATCGATCTTATTAGTTTGAGATGTGAATTACGCTCGTTGTCTGGTATGGAGGGTATCTAGTTAATGGAGCAGCGTGAGTGAGATGGCTGTAGCAGCTAATGGCGTAGTGTCACCGCAGCCGACTCAGAGGGGCCAATAAAGACGCAGTTGCTGTCTACGGCAACCGAGCGCATGTCAGAAACTATAAAATTACCTCGCAATCTGTGGCGTGGCTTGTACCTGAACATGCCGCAACCTTTTTGTGTGCTGTGCTAGTGGATTGCGCAATCAGTTTTATTATGAAGAAAAAAAAAAACCCAAACATCTCCCGATTGTATTAAAAAATATCAGATTGTGCATTATACAATGAACCTTTACTATGGTTGTGTCATGATCCTGTCCAATGCGTTTTGTTTCTTTGAGTTAGGTTTTCAGTTCTGAGTTTGGACTTTCAGGTTACTATGATTTTCTGTTATAGTGTATCTGAATGTTCTCATGTCTTAGTCCTTTGTCATGTGTAGTTTTGTTATATTCTTCAGGGTATGTTTCTTATAGTTCAGTTTCTCAGTTTGATGATTGGTGCCCTATTTATGTATTCAGATTTCTCCATTTGTTTTGTCTGTTTTATTCCCATATCTTGGCCCTTCTGTGTTTAGGTTCCCTCTGTTAAGTTTACATACGCGCCATGTTTAGGTCACTTCCTGTTTTATTTTGATCTTGTGTTCATTGTGCGTTGTGTTTAGTTTACTTCCCCCTGTCTCGTTAGTGAATTTCGTTCACCTGTGTTGTCACCGGTTTCCCTTTCCCCTTATTATGTCTCAGTGTATTTAAGGTCTCTCTGTTGTTTAGTTCCTTGTCGCGTCAGTTTTTCATAGGTTTTTCCCGCTGTGTGCTTCTGTCTATGCTCTAAGTTCATGTTTATGCTCCTCGTTCTCGCTATATTTTGTTATTAAACTTTGGAATATTAAGCTCCTCGCCTTACGAGTCCTGCACTAGGGACCTCTACTTAGGTGGCCACAGACCGAACCGGGGCAGTATGTTTCATGATAGCTGTTAGGGTCCTTAAGCAGACATGTAATGTATCATAAACAGCATCCATCTTGGTTGATTTATCATATGTTTCACCAATACCTCAAACATGGCGCAGAATGTGCACCTACTCAAACAGCTGTTTTACTCCCATATTCATCTATTTATGAGTCTGTCCATTTTAAGCAGAAATTAAAACGTGG